>CM060898.1:146306863-146616863 GCA_030762935.1 Hymenopus coronatus
ACCTAGTGACATTTCCCTACATTTTGTTATGTTGATGATGTCAGTGTTATTGTGTGAGTCAGCTGGTCCGGTTAGTGTGGAGCCTAGTGATATTTCCCTACATTTTGTTGTGTTGATGATGTCGGTGTTATTGTGTGATACAGTTGGTCCGGTTAGGGTGGAACCTAGTGATATATCCCTACATTTTGTTGTCTTGATGATGTCGGTGTTATTGTGTGGGTCAGCTGGTCCGGTTAGTGTGGAACCTAGTGACATTTCCCTACATTTTGTTATCTTGATGATGTCGGTGTTTCGGTGTTATTGTGTGGGTCAGTTGGTCTGGTTAGGGTGGAACCTAGTGACATTTCCCTACATTTTGTTATCTTGATAATGTCGGTGTTATTGTGTGGGTCAGTTGGTGCGGTTAGTGTGGAACCTAGTGACATTTCCCTTCATTTTGTTGTCTTGATGATGTCGTAGTTATTGTGTGGGTCAGTTGGTCCGGTTAGGGTGGAACCTAGTGACATTTCCCTACTTTTTGTTATCTAGATGATGTCGGTGTTTTTGTGTGGGTCAGCGGTTCCGGTTACGGTGGAACCTAGTGACATTTCCCTACATTTTCTACATTTTGTTATCTAGATGATGTCGGTGTTAATGTGTGGGTCATTTGGTCCGTTTTGGGTGGAACCTAGTGACACTTTGCTACCTTTTGATGTCTTCAGCTCCGGTTCTAGCTCAGGTTGTTCATCCTCATTGGCCAACATGAATTACTCGGTACAGGACGTGGTACAGAAGGAAATACAAAAAGGCAGTGAAGAACAACATCCTAATCACTGGTTCACGTAAGTTTTATTGAAGAAATTGTAAATGGTATAGTGTTACGCGGAATAAGCCCTAACCGCTAGCAACGAAGTGAACCTGCAAACTGGTTAATTATGATTATAAATGTGGGGACAGTAAAACTATGACTTCTTTAATATTCAAAGTTTTCACGGCCGGAGTCCAAATTATAACTAGAAGAATTTTCCTTGCTGAGAAGCCGTGGTCTGCTGGAGGTTTCAGGTCCACACGTTTCGTTCACGACTGCGGTGAACTTCTTCAGTGGCGTGGTCTAGGTCTTCTCGGTGAAGGTTTGGTCGCAACTGACTCGTTTGCATCAACGAGTTGACGTTCGAGGGAGGCAAGCCTCCTTTCGTGTGCTTCCAGTTCAGGGCTAGGCCCTCTACTGTAGGTGAAGAGGTTCTAATTGAGGGACGGGAATTGCGGGAGGATTATGTGGTGGAGGAGATTTTGTTACCGACAGAAAGTGCGGGAGTAGGGAGTTTGCGGTGAATTTGGTTTGCTACTGAAATGGCGATAGTATTTATACTCGGCTCCTCTCACACGATTGGTCCGGCTGGAGCTAAATGTGGTGGAGGGGTTTAGCAAATGCGGTGCGATTGATTCCTGTTTGGTTCGGGAGATCTCGTTGGGTCTGTGCCTGTTTGAAGTAGTGGATGCCAGATTTCCTATTTAAGTTATTGGGATGTTAATTAATGTCTATTGCTTCACGTTGTAATCTAGCATGGTAATAAGGCATAGATGAGAAAACGGCTGTTTCATAATACTGTGTTCCCCTTCTGCCCAAAGAGCATGTTCAGCGACCGGGTTGACATAGATGACAGCATCTCTTCTGTTCCGTAAGCCGGGCGTTGACGTCGTACCTATGTATACCACAGGGGGTCTGATAAACACCAGCATCTCTTGTGTCCCGTAAGCCGAGTGTTGCCGTGGTACCTATGTATACCACAGGGGGTCTGATAAACACCAGCATCTCCTGTGTTCCGTAAGCCACTCGTTGACGTCGTACCTATGTATACCACAGGGGGTCTGATAAACACCAGCATCTCCTGTGTTCCGTAAGCCGCTCGTTGACGTCGTACCTATGTATACCACAGGGGGTCTGATAAACACCAGCATCTCCTGTGTTCCGTAAGCCGGGTGTTGAAGTGGTACCTATGTATACCACAGGGGGTCTGATAAACACCAGCATATCTTGTGTCCTGTAAGCCGAGTGTTGACGTGGTACCTATGTATACCACAGGGGGTCTGATAAACACCAGCATCTCCTGTGTTCCGTAAGCCGGGTGTTGACGTGGTAACTATGTATACCACAGGAGGGTCTGATAAACACCAGCATCTCCTGTGTTCCGTAAGCCGGGTGTTGACGTGGTACCTATGTATACCACAGGGGGTCTGATAAACACCAGCATCTCTTGTGTTCCGTAAGCCGCTCGCTGACGTCGTACCTATGTATACCACAGGGGGGTCTGATAAACACCAGCATCTCTTGTGTCCTGTAAGCCGGGTGTTGACGTGGTACCTATGTATACCACAGGGATCTGATAGACACCAGCATCTCTTTTGTTCTATAAGCCGGGTGTTGCCGTGGTACCTATGTATACCTCGGGGATCTGAAAGACACCAGCATTTCTTGCGTTCTATAAGCTGAGTGTTGACGTGGTACCTATGTATACCACAGGGATCTGATAGACACCTGCATCTCTTGTGTTCTAAAAGCCGGGTGTTGAAGTGGTACCTATGTATATCACAGGGATCTGATAGACCCCAGCATCTCTTGTGTTCTGTAAGCCGGGTGTTGACGTGGTACCTATGTATACCACAGGGATACGATAGACACCAGCATCTCTTGTGTTCTATAAGCTGAGTGTTGACGTGGTACCTATGTATACCACAGGGATCTGACAGACACCAGCATCTCTTGTGTTCTGTAAGCCGGGTGTTGACGTGGTACCTATGTATACCACAGGGATCTGACAGACACCAGCATCTCTTGTGTTCTGTAAGCTGAGTGTTGACGTGGTACCTATGTATACCACAGGGATCTGATAAACACCAACATCTCTTGCGTCGGTCAGCCGGGTGTTGACGTGGTACCTATGTATACCACAGGGATCTGACAGACACCAGCATCTCTTGTGTTCTGTAAGCTGAGTGTTGACGTGGTACCTATGTAAACCACAGGGGATCTGACACACACCAGCTTCTCTTGTGTTCTATAAGCCGAGTGTTGACGTGGTACCTATGTATATCACAGGGATCTGATAGACCCCAGCATCTCTTGTGTTCTATAAGCCGAGTGTTGACGTGGTACCTATGTATACCACAGGGGATCTGACACACACCAGCTTCTCTTGTGTTCTATAAGCCGAGTGTTGACGTGGTACCTATGTATATCACAGGGATCTGATAGACCCCAGCATCTCTTGTGTTCTGTAAGCCGGGTGTTGACGTGGTACCTATGTATACCACAGGGATACGATAGACACCAGCATCTCTTGTGTTCTAAAAGCTGAGTGTTGACGTGGTACCTATGTATACCACAGGGATCTGACAGACACCAGCATCTCTTGTGTTCTATAAGCTGAGTGTTGACGTGGTACCTATGTATACCACAGGGAATCTGACACACACCAGCATCTCTTGTGTTCTATAAGCTGAGTGTTGACGTGGTACCTATGTATACCACAGGGGATCTGATAAACACCAACATCTCTTGTGTTCTATAAGCTGAGTGTTGACGTGGTACCTATGTATACCACAGGGGATCTGATAGACTCCAGCATCTCTTGTGTTCTATAAGCTGAGTGTTGACGTGGTACCTAAGTATACCACAGGGGATCTGATAAACACCAACATCTCTTGCGTCGGTCAGCCGGGTGTTGACGTGGTGCCTATGTAAACCTCAGGGGTCTGACAGACACCAGCATCTCTTGTGTTCTATAAGCCGAGTGTTAACGTGGTACCTATGTATACCACAGGGGATCTGATAGACACCAGCTTCTCTTGTGTTCTATAAGCCGAGTGTTAACGTGGTACCTATGTATACCACAGGGGATCTGATAGACACCAGCTTCTCTTGTGTTCTATAAGCTGAGTGTTGACGTGGTACCTATGTATACCACAGGGGATCTGACACACACCAGCTTCTCTTGTGTTCTATAAGCCGAGTGTTGACGTGGTACCTATGTATACCACAGGGATCTGACACACACCAGCTTCTCTTGTGTTCTATAAGCCGAGTGTTAACATGGTACCTATGTACACCACAGGGGATCTGACACACACCAGCTTCTCTTGTGTTCTATAAGCCGAGTGTTAACATAGTACCTATGTATACCACAGGGATCTGACACACACCAGCTTCTCTTGTGTTCTATAAGCCGAATGTTAACATGGTACCTATGTATACCACAGGGATCTGATAGACACCAGCATCTCTTGTGTTCTATAAGCCGGGTTTTGACGTGGTACCTATGTATACCACAGGGATCTGATGGACACCAGCATCTCTTGTGTTCTATAAGCCATGTGTTGACGTGGTACCTATGTAAACCACAGGGGTTCTGAGAGACTCCAGCATCTCTTGTGTTCTGTAAGCCGGGTGTTGACGTGGTAGCTATGTATACCACAGGGATCTCATAGACACCAGCATCTCTTGTGTGCCGTAAAACGGGTGTTGATGAGGTACCTATGTATACCACAGGAGTTCTGGTAGACACCAGGATCCCTTGTGTTGTGTAAGCCGGGTGTTGACATGGCTCCTATGTATACCACAGGGGATCTGATTGACACCAGCATCTCTTGTGTTCTGTAAGCGGAATGTTGAGGTGGTACCTATGTATACCACAGGGGGCCTGATATACATCAGCCGAAATAACAGTTTATCTGTCTGGTCGGCTTTCATATTGTTATAATATTGGTGCTTGAGTAGGCGTGACATTGTGTCAGTGACATTCTTGAAATATGGCAGGAAGGAAGGGCCTTTCCTTTGGGTCGACGCAAACCACAGCGCATCAGCCAAGTGCAAATACTACCCAAAAGCAGATGTTCTTCCTTCCTGCCATATTTCAAGAATGTCTCTGACAGAAATTCACGACTACACAAGCACCATAATATAAAAACAGACTCAACCCCAACAAACAGTTATACGCATTATTACGCTCCGCCAAAGGCCCGGGACCATCTTTACATCGGTTGGCGTCTATCAGATCCCCTGCGGTATATATAGGTACCACGTCAACAACCGGCTTACAGAACACAAGAGATGCTATTGTCTGTCAGACATCCTGTGGTACCGTGCCATCACCCGGCTTACGGAACAAGAGAGATGCTGGTGTCTATCAGATCCCCTGTGGTATACATTTTAACCAGGTCAATACTCGGCTTACGGAACACAAGAGCAGCTGGTGTCTATCAGATCCCCTGTGGTATACATTGTAACCAGGTCAATACTCGGCTTACGGAACACAAGAGCAGCTGGTGTCCATCAGATCTCCTGTGGTATACATAGTAACCGCGTCAATACTCGGCTTACGGAACACAAGAGCAGCTGGTGTCTATCAGATCTCCTGTGGTATACATAGTAACCGCGTCAATACTCGGCTTACGGAACACAAGAGCAGCTGGTGTCTATCAGATCTCCTGTGGTATACATAGTAACAGCGTCAATACTCGGCTTACGGAACACAAGAGCAGCTGGTGTCTATCAGATCCCCTGTGGTATACATAGTAACCGCGTCAATACTCGGCTTACGGAACACAAGAGCTGCTGGTATCTATCAGATCCCCTGTGGTATACATAGTAACAGCGTCAATACTCGGCTTACGGAACACAAGAGCAGCTGGTGTCTATCAGATCTCCTGTGGTATACATAGTAACAGCGTCAATACTCGGCTTACGGAACACAAGAGCAGCTGGTGTCTATCAGATCCCCTGTGGTATACATAGTAACAGCGTCAATACTCGGCTTACGGAACACAAGAGCTGCTGGTGTCTATCAGATCCCCTGTGGTATACATAGTAACAGCTTCAATACTCGGCTTACGGAACACAAGAGCTGCTGGTGTCTATCAGATCCCCTGTGGTATACATAGTAACAGCGTCAATACTCGGCTTACGGAACACAAGAGCTGCTGGTGTCTATCAGATCCCCTGTGGTATACATTGTAACCAGGTCAATACTCGGCTTACGGAACACAAGAGCTGCTGGTGTCTATCAGATCCCCTGTGGTATACATAGTAACAGCGTTAATACTCGGCTTATGGACCACAAGAGCAGCTGGTGTCCATCAGATCCCCTGTGGTATACATTGTAACCAGGTCAATACTCGGCTTACGGAACACAAGAGCTGCTGGTGTCTATCAGATCCCCTGTGGTATACATTGTAACCAGGTCAATACTCGGCTTACGGAACACAAGAGCAGCTGGTGTCTATCAGATCCCCTGTGGTATACATTGTAACCAGGTCAATACTCGGCTTACGGAACACAAGAGCAGCTGGTGTCTATCAGATCTCCTGTGGTATACATTGTAACCAGGTCAATACTCGGCTTACGGAACACAAGAGCTGCTGGTGTCTATCAGATCTCCTGTGCTATACATAGTAACCGCGTCAATACTCGGCTTACGGAACACAAATGCAGCTGGTGTCTATCAGATCTCCTGTGGTATACATAGTAACCGCGTCAATACTCGGCTTACGGAACACAAGAGCTGCTGGTGTCTATCAGAGTCCCTGTGGTATACATAGTAACAGCGTCAATACTCGGCTTACGGAACACAAGAGCAGCTGGTGTCTATCAGATCTCCTGTGGTATACATACATAGTAACAGCGTCAATACTCGGCTTACGGAACACAAGAGCAGCTGGTGTCCATCAGATCTCCTGTGGTATACATTGTAACCAGGTCAATACTAGGCTTACGGAACACAAGAGCTGCTGGTGTCTATCAGATCCCCTGGGGTATTCATTGTAACCAGGTCAATACTCGGCTTACGGAACACAAGAGCTGCTGGTGTCTATCAGATCCCCTGTGGTATACATAGTAACCGCGTCAATACTAGGCTTACGGAACACAAGAGCTGCTAGTGTCTATCAGATCTCCTGTGGTATACATAGTAACAGCGTCAATACTCGGCTTACGGAACACAAGAGCAGCTGGTGTCTATCAGATCTCCTGTGGTATACATAGTAACCGCGTCAATACTCGGCTTACGGAACACAAGAGCTGCTAGTGTCTATCAGATCCCCTGCGGTATACATAGTAACCGCGTCTATTTTCGGCTTACGGAACACAAGAGCTGCTGGTGTCTATAAGATCTCCTGTGGTATACATAGATACCACGTCAACAACCGGCTTACAGAAAAAAGAGGTGCAGGGATTTACATAGAGTAACACGTCAACATGCGGCTTACAGAACACAAGAAAGTCTTCTATCAGATTCCCTGTGGTATACATAGGTACCAAGTCAAAACTGGGTTTGCAGAAAACAAGACCTGCTGGCGTCATTCAGATTCCGTGCGGTATATATAGGCAAAACTTCAACAACCGGCTTATCGAACACAGAAGATTGTGGTGTCTGTCAGACCCCCTGTGGTATATGTAGGTACCACGTCAACTCCCGCCTTAGAGATTACAAGCGTTTCTGGTATCTGTCAGATCCCCTGTTGTATTTATAGGTACCACTTCAACACCTGCATACATAATAAAGGATGCTGGTCTCTGTCAGACCCCCAGTGCTAAATATAGCTACCACGTCAACAGCCGGCTTACCGAACACAAGAGATGCTGGTGTCTCGCAGATCCCCTGTGGTATACATAAGTACCACGTCAACACCCGGCTTACGGAACACAAGAGATGCTGGTGTCTCGCAGATCCCCTGTGATATACATAAGTACCAAGTCAATACTCGGCCTACGGAACACAAGAGATGCTGGTGTCTCGCAGATCCCCTGTGGTATACATAAGTACCACGTCAACACCCGGCTTACGGAACACAAGAGATGCTGGTGTCTCGCAGATCCCCTATGATATACATAAGTACCACGTCAATACTCGGCCTACGGAACACAAGAGATGCTGGTGTCTCGCAGATCCCCTGTGGTATACATAAGTACCACGTCAACACCCGGCTTACGGAACACAAGAGACGCTGGTGTCTATCAGTACCGGTGTGGTACACATAGGTACCACGTCTACCCTCGGCTTACATAACACAATAGATTCAGGTGTCTGTAACATCCCTTTTGGTACAAACAGGTATGCCGTTATCACGCGGCTTGCTGAACACAAGAGGTACTGATGACAGTCAGATCTGCTGTAGTACATACAAGTACCACGGCAACACCCGGTTTACCGAACACAAGAGATGCTGCCGTCTGTTACACCTCCCTTGGTATATATAGGTACTATGTCAACATGCGGCTTACCGAACAAAAGAGATCCTATTGTGTCTGACACACCCCTGTGGTATACACACGTACGATATCAACACTTGGCTTACAGAACATAAGGGGTGCTGATGTCTGTTAGATTCCTTGTAGTGTACACAGGTACCACGCCAACACCTACCTTACTGAAACTAAGAGATACTGGTGTCTGTCAGACCCCCTCTTGTATACCCAGGTACCACGTCAGTATTCGGCTTACAGAACACAAGAGATGCTGGTGTCTATCAGATCCCCTGTGGTATACATGCGTACTACGACAACACCCGGCGTACAGAGCAGAAGAAATGCTGGTGTCTGTTAGATCCCCAGTGGTATACACAGGTACGCCGTCATCACGCGGCTTACAGAACACAAAATGTGCTGATGTCTGTTTAGATTCCCTCTGGTATGCATTGGTACCACGTCAACACCCGGCTTACAGAAACCAAGGCATGCTTGGGTTTGTCAGTCCCCTTATGGTATCCATAGGTACCACGTCAACAACCGGCTTACAGAAACCAAGAGATTCCGGTGTCTATCAGTTTCCTTGTGTTATACATAGGTACCACCCGGCTTACAGAACCCATACATGCGACTGTCTGCTAGACTCTCTGTGGTATATTTAGGTACCACGTCAACACTGGGTTTACAGAACACATAGGATACCCAGTTATTTATCAGTACCCCTGTGGTATAGATAGGTACCGCATCAATCACCGGCTTTCAGAACACAAGAGATGCTGGGGTCTTTCGGATCCACTGTGGTATACATAGGTACCACGTCAACACCTGGCACACTGAACAAAAGAGATACCCAGCTATTAATCAGTACCCCTTGTGGTATATATAGGTACCGCATCAACAATCAGCTTTACGAACACAAGAGATGCTGGTGTCTGTCAGAACCGTTGTGATATACATAGGTACCACGTCAACACCCGGCTCACTGAACAAAAGAGATACTGGTTTCTTTCAGATCCCCTGTGGTATACATAGGTACTACGTCATCACTCGTCTTAAACAACACAAGAGATGCTGGTGTCTATCAGATCCCCTGTGGTATACATAGGTACCACGTCAACTCTCGGCTTATAGAACACAAGAGATGCTGGTGTCTATCAGATCCCCTGTGGGATACATAGATACCACGACAACACCCGGGTTAAAGAACACAAGACATGCTGGTGTCCATCAGATCTGCTGTGGGATACATAGGTACCACGTCAACACCCGGCTTAAAGAACACAAGAGATGCTGGTGTCTATCAGATCCTCTGTGGGATACATAGGTACTACGTCAACATCCGGCTTAAAGAACACAAGAGATGCTGGTGTCTATCAGATCCCCTGTGGTATACATAGGTACCACGTCAACAGCCGGCTTAGAGAACACAAAAGATGCTGGTGTCTGTCAGATCCCCTGTGGTATACATAGGTACCACGTCAACACCCGGCTTACAGAACACAAAAGAAGCTGGTGTCTGTCAGATCCCCTGTGGTATACATAGGTACCACGTCAACACCCGGCTTACAGAACACAAAAGATGCTGGTGTCTGTCAGATACCCTGTGGTATACATAGGTACCACGTCAACTCCCGGCTTAGAGAACACAAGAGATGCTGGTGTCTGTCAGATCCCCTGTGATATACATAGGTACCACGTCACCACCCGGCTTATAGAACACAAGAGATGCTGGTGTCTGTCAGATCCCCTGTGGTATACATAGGTACCACGTCACCTTCCGGCTTATAGAACACAAGAGATGCTGGTGTCCGTCAGATCCCCTGTGGTATACATAGGTACCCGTCACCACCGGTCTTATAGAACACAAGAGATCCTGGAGTCTATCAGACTCCTGTGGTATCCACATGTACCAAGTGTAAACTCCCGTTATAGAACACAAGAGATGCTGCCGTCTATCAGATCCCTTGCGGTTTGCATAGGTAAAACACCAACTTTCGTCTTACAGAAAACAAAGGATACTGGGGTCTGTCAGACCCCTTTTGATATTCAAAGGAACCACGCCTACATGTGGCAAACAGAACGCAAGGGACGTTGCTATCTATTAGAGCCCTTGTAGTATATAAAAGTTCCACGTCAACGCTCTGCTTACAGAACACAAGAGATGCTGATGTCTATCAGATCCCCTGTGGTATACATAGGTACAACGTCAACACTCAGCTTATAGAACACAAGAGATGCTGGTGTCTATCAGATCCCCTGTGGTATACATAGGTACAACGTCAACTCTCGGCTTATAGAACACAAGAGATGCTGGTGTCTATCAGATCCCCTGTGGTATACATAGGTACTACGTCAACACTCAGCTTATAGAACACAAGAGATGCTGGTGTGTGTCAGATCCCCTGTGGTATACATAGGTACTACGTCAACACTCAGCTTATAGAACACAAGAGATGCTGGTATCTATCAGATCCCCTGTGGTATACATAGGTACTACGTCAGCGTCCGGCTTATAGATCACAAGAGATGCTGGTATCTATCAGATCCCCTGTGGTATACATAGGTACAACGTCAACACTCAGCTTATAGAACATAAGAGATGCTGGTATCTATCAGATCTCCTTTGGTATACATAGGTACCACGTCAGCAACCGACTTACAGAACAGAAGAGATGCTGGCGCCTAACAGATCCCCTGTGGTATACATAGGTACCACGTCAACACTCAGCTTACAGAACAAAAGACATGCTGGTATCTATCAGATGCCTGTGGTATACATAGGTACCAAGTCAACACTCAGCTTACAGAAAACAAGAGATGCTGGTATCTATCAGATCTCCTTTGGTATACATAGGTACCTCGTCAGCAACCGACTTACAGAATAGAAGAGATGCTGGTGTCTATCAGATCCCCTGTGGTATACTTAGCTACCACGTCAAATGTCGCTTTACAGAACAGAAGAGATGCTGGTGTCTATCAGATCCCCTGTGGTATACTTAGCTACCACGTCAAATGTCGCTTTACAGAACACAAGAGATGCTGGCGTCTAACAGATCCCCTGTGGTATACTTAGCTACCACGTCAAATGTCGCTTTACAGAACAGAAGAGATGCTGGCGTCTAACAGATCCCCTATGGTATACTTAGCTTCCACGTCAAATGTCGCTTTACAGAACACAAGAGATGCTGGTATCTATCAGATCCACTTTGGTATACATAGGTACCACTCAGCAACCGACTTACAAAACAGAATAAATGCTGGTGACTATCAGATCCCCTGTGGTATACTTAGCTACCACGTCAAATGTCGCTTTACAAAACACAAGAGATGCTTGTGTCTAACAGATTCCCTGTGGTATACATAGGTACCACGTCAACATCCGGCTTACAGAACACAAGAGATGCTGTTGTCTATCGGATCCCTTGCAGTATACATAGGTACCACTTCAACACACGGCTTACGGAACGTAAGAAATGCTGGTGTCTATCAGACCCCCTTCGGTATACATAAGTACCACGTCAACACCCGCTGACAAAACACAAGAGATGCTGGTGTCTATCAGACCGGCTGTGGCATATATAGGTACAACGTCAACACCCTGCCTACAGAACACAGGAGAAGCTGCCTTCTAGGTCAACCCGGTCGTTGAACATGCTCTTTCCGCCTGAGGTGCCATTAGTAGTTAAAGCGGGCGTTAAACACTACCCAAAAAAAAACATGCTCTTTGGGCAGAAGGGAACACAATATCGTGAAACAGCCATTCTCTTATCTATGCCTTATTACCGAGCTAGATTAGAGCGTGAAGCAATAGACATTTATAAACATTAATAGATTTATTGGAAAAGAAGACAAGCGCACACACACATACACACACAAACAAGCAGTTGGCAGGTTGAGGGCAGCCCGAGGAGTGTTAGACGTGTTCCTGTTCTCGAAGAGAACTTAACCACGTTCTGACAGTAATGTGGGGTTTGCAAGTTGGTGGTGGATGAGAGATGGGGTTGCTGAGTGACAGGAGGAGGCAAGTATTGCTCCTCGATGGTTGCTAGCTATGGTGCAACGGATCTTGTGCTCCGCTGGTGTAATACTTTTTCAAAAATGTTTACTTCTGGGGTTTTAATTTTGATATCCAAGCAACTCTTGAAGGATTATAAGGAGCTTAGACGTAGCAGCTGTTGGAGGTGCTCTTTCGATACCGGGGATGCCCGCAAGCCATGCGGAGAAGCCGGTATCGCCTGAAGCGCCGGTTTGTGGGATTGTAGTCCACAAGCGACCTAACGAAGGTGCTCCGATGGAATGGTAACCCTTGTTTAATTTGTTTGCCCGACGCCTAATTTCTTCCTACAGGTATGGCAGACCAGAGACTTCGTGCAGGAGTCTCGTAGGAAAGCTGCGAGGCACAGAATAGATAGCCCGAAGGCATCTATCTATTCTGTACCCCTGAAGCAACAGCAGACTGGAGTCTGCCACCATGCCCCAGATTTTACAGGCGTAGATTAGCAAGGGGACTATGAGAGCCCTCAAAAGGCGCAACTTAAGGGAAACCGGCATCTTGGATTTCAGCATCGGGTACAAGGAGCCCCAGTGCCCCGACCCCTCAGCTCGCTGATGTGCTCCTCAAAAGTGACGTCCTTTCAAGCTTCACCCCCAAGTAGGTTATGGTGTTCGTCCATTGTATCATTCGTCTGAGGTACGTGAATGTAGGGAAGTTTGCGGGAAAGCGGCGCTTGGTGAAGAGAATAGCGTGACATTTCTCCGGATTGATGGACAACCGCCAACGCTCGCACCACTCTTGGAGGAGGCGGAGGAGTCTCTGAATGGGGTTGAAGGCTCTGCGTGGGTTTCCGTTGGTACAGAATAACAGCACGTCGTCAGCATAGTGAGATATATTGACTTGCTGCTCTATTGGTAGGCCGGCCATGTAGACGCCTAAAAGCGTGGGAAATAGTAAAGAGCTTTCGAGGACTCCGCCTCTTATTGGCCTAAGTGTTGATTTGTGTCCCACATCTGAAACAACAAAAGATCTGTGTTTGAGGTATGAGTGTAAAATGTGTATGATGTGTGTCGGGAGCTCCAGACGGATGAGTTTGCGGAGCAGGCGTTCTCCACGTCCAGCGACACCGCCGTAGTGTAGGCTCTATTCTGGAAACCCAGGGCAGCGGCCTCCTCCACTCCCAGTAGTTGCTGGGGTGTAGAATGCCCTGGATGAAAACCAAACTGGTGGTCTGGGATGGCTCGAATGTCGCCCAAAAGAGGGGACAAGCGGTTTAGCAGTAGCCTCTCGAAGACCTTTGAGAGAACTGATAGGAGACTGATTGAATGGTAGTTAGAAGGATGTAATGGGTCTTCCGCCGGCTTCAAAATGCATATTACCCGGGCCTCCTTCCACTCGCGTGGAAAGTGGTACAAGGTGAGGCACATGTTGAAACCCTTGGTTAGAAAGAGCTCCTCCTTGTTGGGAAAGCAGCGGAGCATGGCGGGAGTTAGACCATCAGGGCCCGCTGCCTTTTTGGGGTTGAGACGCCGGAGTGCGTCCTGAAGCTCACTGGGTTGGATGACAGGAAGTTGGTCCGCCTCGTTAGGGGGACGTTGAAGGTATCGACGTACCTCCCGACGAGCACGGTCCGAGAAGTCTTCGTCTCGTGGCCTCATAGTGCTTTCGAGGTAGTCAGTGAATAAATCGGCTTTGGCTTGGGGTTCGTAAACCAGGCCTTGGGTGCCTTGGATTGGGGAGGTGATTTGACCTCCGCGGGTCGGAGAGCTTTGGCAATCCTCCACACGTCACCATCCTCGAGCCTCAAGCGGGTGATCGTCTTCTCCCACGCTCGCACCCTGTGCTCGCATAGTCGGGTCCGGACCTCACGGCTTAAACGCCTCAGGAGTGTTCGGTTATATGGCGTGCGGTGGCGCTGGTAAAGTCTGCGGGCAGCCCAGGATCGGCGGACGAGCAGATGGGGTTCAAGGGGAAGGATATCCGGGTGAAGAGGTGCTGGGGTGTGAACGGTTAGCAAAAACTGGCATCCGCTACTTGAGAACATCAAACAGACACAAACCCAAAGAGATCTCCCGAGCCAATCAGGAATCAATCGCACCGGAGTGGCTAACCCCCTCCCTCCTCCACATGCAGCTCCAGCTGGTCTAATCGCGTGAGAGCAGCCTGAGTATAAATATTGCCACTATTTCAGCCAACGAGTCAGTTGTAACCAAACCCTCACCGAGAAGACTTACACCACGCCACTGAAGATGTTCACCGCAGTTGTGAACGAAACGTCTGGACCTGAAAACTCCAGCAGACCACGGCTTCTCAGCCCGGAAAATTCTTCTAGTTATAATAGGAATTCTTTGTTTCAACTGCGGCAAGCAATTTGGCGCGATTTTGCTTCAGCGACCGACATAGTGTCACCCGCGGAATCTGGCGTAGAACTCTCAAAACGGTTCTAATTTTAAACTTAAACACCTTTTCTGTATGCATACCGTCTCTTCTTGCTATTAGTTGCAGGTACTTATGCCTCTGTTCCATAAAGTCACGCAATGCTACACAAAAGACAGGGCAATGACATTTTAGAATGTTTCCTTTTGAAAGCTAGCCTCTCAATACATCAAGGTCTTGCTAACGGAAAACTGAGCATTTACAGAGCAAACACATTTCAAATCTTGTCGCCTTGGCGTATAAATCATTGACAAAACACAAATATTCACAGGCAAAGCTTATTACACCTTACTTTGATTAACAATGCATTACTATCATAAAGACTATATATTTAACTAAGTATCATAATGAACAATATCGGTAATACAGATTACTTCTACATGTTACTGCTAGTTACATGATTTCAATATTTTACGCGCATGTTGAAGAGTTACTTTCTTAACACTTCAGTATAGCATTTACAGTGCCACCAACATCTCAATTTGGCATAAAAGTGGAGTTTTCTCTTTTTAATACTAATGGCTCCAAATACATGTTTGACACTCCCTGAATGCAAAACAAACAGTTTTTTTAAAATGTCCATGTGTGTCTGTTTGTCTTTGGGCAACGTAGCCCAAAAACGAAGTCCATTAAATACCAAAACTGGTATTTAAGTTCATGATCTTCCAAGGACGCACCAGGAATATTTTTAAGATCACATGCCTGACTACTCTTTATATAGAAAACATTTCGAAAATTTTGTTTTTTTCCAAAATTACAGTTCGTCAGTTCGAAACCACAGAGTCAAGATGGACGAAAGCTTGTATTTCTTTGATTCGAGTCTAACTCGGTTGCTATCCCAAGAAGTTATCTCTAATACTCAACACCGAGAAAGCTTCAAATCTTTAATTCTCCAAAATTGCTCAAAAGATTTGATTAAAATAACTTATATTAAAGATATATACACTATAAATAAAATGTATATGTTGAATTTTCTGGGAATAGCCTCTGAAGACTACTTTATTCTAGATAAATTTTGCTGAATTTTGCATAGAAGGAAAACTGTAGAGATGGACAAAAACTTACTACACAAAAAATATAGATCTCATTAAAATATATTATATCATATACTTTTTTTGTGGAGTTGACCATTTCTGAGATATTCGGTATTATTAATTTCAATTTTAAAATACTTGAACGTTTCCCATACAGGAAGTTGTCTTCTTCTGACATTGCAAAGAAATGAATCTCAATCGCATAGCAACCAGCTTTAAAAAGGTTTGACCATCACTTGAGCCTAGTGTCCTCCCTTATTTCCCTTCCACCTAAAAAGGTTTGACCATCACTTGAGTCTAATACCCTCCCTTGTTTCCCTTCCACTTAAAAAGGTTTGACCATCACTTGAGCCTAGTGCCCTCCCTTATTTCCCTTCCACTTAAAAAGGTTTGACCATCACTTGAGCCTAGTGCCCTCCCTTATTTCCCTTCCACTTAAAAAGGTTTGACCATCACTTGAGCCTAGTGCCCTCCCTTATTTCCCTTCCACTTAAAAAGGTTTGACCATCACTTGAGTCTAGTGCCCTCCCTTATTTCCCTTCCACTTAAAAAGGTTTTACCATCACTTGAGCCTAGTGCCCTCCCTTATTTCCCTTCCACTTAAAAAGGTTTGACCATCACTTGAGCCTAGTGCCCTCCCTTATTTCCCTTCCACTTAAAAAGGTTTGACCATCACTTGAGCCTAGTGCCCTCCCTTATTTCCCTTCCACTTAAAAAGGTTTGACCATCACTTGAGCCTAGTGCACTGCCTTATTTCCCTTCCACTTAAAAAGGTTTGACCATCACTTGAGCCTAGTGCCCTCCCTTATTTCCCTTCCACTTAAAAAGGTTTTACCATCACTTGAGTCTAGTGCCCTCCCTTATTTCCCTTCCACTTATAAAGAACCAAGTAATAAGACAATTTCTCCTTCTGTATAGTTTCTGCATGAAGCCGATAGAAGAATAAGCTTTTTAACAATAATTTGTTATAGAGAGGTAGAGAAAGCCATATGAATGGAATACATAAGTTGTTTTACTTTCTCTATACGTACTATGTACATAGCGTATAGAGAACGTATTATATTCCACCTAAAAATTCGATACCGAGATTTCACCGGAAATATATGTTTTGGGTCCCCCTGAATCCAAAAAAAGCATTTCTGGAAAAAGGTTCGTGTGAGTTTGTGTGTGTGAGTGCCTGTGTCTGTGGACAGCATAGCTCAAAAACGAAAAGACCGTTGAATACCAAACTTGGTACATAAGTTTGGTATCTTCCAAGGATGCGACACAAAGATTTTCAAGAAATTCCCCCCATTCACAACTACCTTATACATGGAATTTTTTAGAAAATGTATATTTTCTCAAAAATGGCTCTAACAATCTTGATTAAAATATCGTATATTAAAGATATCTACTTGACAAATAAAATGTATATTTTGAATTTTCTGGGAATAGCCTCTGAAGACTGCTTTGTTCTGGATGAATTTTACGGAATACTAATAAACCATAAGAAATGGATAAATGTTTACCACACAAAAGATGTACAGCACTTGAAACACACACACAGTATATATATATATATATATATATATATATATATATATATATATATATATATATATTCATGGACGTGATCATTTTTAAGATATTCCTTGTTTTTGGTTTCAGCTTTGAAAAACTTGTACTTTTCTCATACAGGAATTTGTCAACTCCTGTCCATACAAACAAAGGAACTTCAGTCACATAGCAACCAGCTTTTGACTATCACTTTAACCTATGCTACTTCCTTATTTCGTTTCTATTTACAAGGAAACAAATAATAAGACTATCTCTGCTACTTTTTTCTGGATTAGATTGAAATAAATAGTAGCATAAGCTTTTTAACAATAATTTGTTACAGAAATGTAGAGAAAGTCATGTGAATGGAACACATCAGATTTTTTACTTTCTCTATCACGTTTGTACAATGTAACAACATGATGTTGGGTTTTACATTAAATTATTTATCCAAAATAGAAGACCAATTTAAAAATAGTGCTATAGTTTCCTATACAACTAAATGAAGGACAAAAGCGTTACATTACATTATAAGGTACGAGAGCGTTTTGGCGTCCAGTTCGTTTCCATTCTGTGTACTCGTTAATAGCTAGGAACGAACATCTGTATTCGGGAGTTGATAGTTTTCCGGTAATTTAATTACACTTAACGAATGTTTGTCGTGATAATTATTTTGGGACCGCGGGCTGAGGCCACAAATAATTATTTTATAACAAGAAACATTAGTTTTAAAGCGAAATTAAATTACAATTACAAAACTATTAGCACGAATTGTATTTGGGAATTTAATTCCAGTGGAGCAATAAACATGTATGATAATAATGTTAAATGTTATACTAAATAGATAGCATGGTCTCCTTAGAGAAAAAGTTTGATGTGTTCCATTCACATGACTTTCTCTACATCTCTGTAACATATTATTGTTAAAAAGCTTATGCTTCTATTTACTTCATGCGAATTGAGAAAATTTAGTAGAAATAGTCTTATTACTTGCTTTCTTGTAAGTAGAAGTGAAATAAGGGAGTACCCTAGGTTAAAGTTGGTTGCTATGTGACTGAGGTTCCTTTGTTTATATGGACAGGAATTGACAAATTTCTGTTTGAGAAAAGTATGTTTTTTAAAGCTGAAACCAAAAGCAAGGAATATCTCAAAAACGATTAACTCCACCATAAAAATGCATATGACATAAATAATTGTGTTCTTTTTAATGTGTTCTGCATTTTTGTGTGGTAACTTTTTGACCATGTCTTACGGTTTAGCAGTTATGCAGCATTCCGTAAAATGCATCCAGAATAAAGGGGTCTTCAGAGGTTATTCCCAGAAAATTGAAGATATACATATTCTTTGTCACGTAAATGTATTTGAATATACGACACTTTAATCAAAATTGTTAGAGCCATTTTTTAAAAAAAAATTATGTAAAGGGTAGTTGGGGGTGGAGGATTTTCTTGAAAATCTTCGTCTCACATCCTTGGAAGTTTGGTATTTAACGGTCTTTTCGTTTTGAGCTATGCTGCTCACAGACACACACGGACCTTTTTCTAGAAATGCTTTTTTTAGGATTCTGGGGGACCCAAAACATATACTTCCAGTGAAATCCCGGTGTCGCATTTTTGGGTACAATACAATACCTTCTCCATACATAGTACGTGTAGAGAAAGTAAGAATCCTATATGTTCCATTCGTGTGACTCTGTATCCTGTCCTTGAATCTACTTCATGTTCATCAATAACAGAACTGGCCTTGTTAGTTCCTTAAGGAAAAGAAGAAAATGCACAGTCAAAAGCGCTAGTCAATATTTTTAAATGCTGGTCTCTATATGATTGAAATCGGTTTTATTTATGTGACCAAATGTAAAACAAAAGAAATATGAATGTAAAATTCCCGTTTGAGAAAATAAAAGCGTTTAAGTATTTTAAAATTGAAAACAATAAGGAATTTTTAACCCCATAAAGAAATGTATGTGATATAAATTGTGTGATTTAACAAGAACTATATTTTCTGTGTAGTAAGTTTTTGTCTATTTCTTAGACGTAAAAGTCATCCAGAATGCAGAGGACTTAAGAGGCTATTCTCAGAAAATTCATAATATACGTTTCATTTGTCGTGTAAATATCTTAAAGTTATGGCACTTTAATCAAAATTGTTGCGTGCCATTTTTGAGAATCTTTAATATACTTATTCAGGAGTGTCAACATGAACTTCCGGTGAAATCACAGTATTGAATTTTTGGGTGAAATACAATACTTACTCTACCTGAAATGTATGTTGTACATACGTGCTAGAGAATGTGAAAAAATCTGATGTGTTCCATTCACATGACTTTCCGCAGCAAATTATTGTTAAAAAGCTTATGCTTCTATTTACTTCATGCTAATTGACAAAAAAATAGCAGAAATAGTCTTATTACTTGCTTCCTTGTAAGTAGAAGAGAAATAAGGCAGTACCATAGGTTAAAGTGATAGTCAAAAGCTGGTTGCTATGTGACTGAAGTTCCTTTATTTGTATGCACAGGAGTAGACAAATTCCTCTATGAGAATAGTTAAGTTTTTCGAAGCTGAAAAAAAAAACAAGGAATATCTGAAAAACGCTCAACTCCACGAAAAATATGTATACAACATAAATTGTGCGTTTTAATGTGCTCTACATTTTTTGTGGTAAGTTTTTGTCCATTTCTTTGGGTTTAGCAGTTATGAAAATTTTGTAAAATTCACTCAGAATAAAGTAGTCTTCAGAGCCTGTTCCCATAAAATTCAAAATATACATTTTATTAGTCAGGTAAATATATTTTAATCAAAATCGTTAGCGCCATCTTTTAGAAAATCAACATTTTCGAAAAAAGTTCATGTAAGGGGTAGTTTTGGGTGGCGGGATTTTTCTCAAAATCTTTGTGTCGTATCCCTGGAATATACTAAACTTAAATACCAAGTTTGGTATTTTACCGACTTTTCGTTTTTGAGTTATCGTGTTCACAGACACACGGACACACTGAAACACGGACACAGACACACACACATGGACCATTTTCTGAAAATACTTTTTTTCGGATACAGGGGACCATAAAACATATATTTCCGGTGAAATCTCGGTATCGAATTTTTTGGTGGAGTGCAATACCTTCTCTATACACTATGTACATATTACGTGTAGAGAAAGTAATAAAACTAAAAGATCTGTTCCATTCACATGACCTTCTGTATCTGTTTTGCAAGCAAAACATGCTTCAAAAGATCAATCTTTTTTCTACGTAGTGCTAATCAAGATAAACTTTATACTTTTATTACATAGCTCCTTGTTACTTGCTTCCTTGTCAGCAGAAGGGAAATAACGGAATGCACTACGCTAAGATATTTTAAAAGCTGGTTGCTATATGGTTGAAATTCGGCGCTTTTGTATGGTAAGGAATTGACAATCCCACGTATGAGAAAAGTTTAGGCATTTTAAAATTGAAAGTAATAGCTCGATAATAGTTAACTCCACAAAACATGCTTGCGAGCAAAATTGTGTGTTTTAACGAGAGCTACATTTTGTGTGCCGCAACCAATTTTCTATCCCTCAGGTCTTCAGAGGTAAATCCGGAAAATTCAATACATACATTTTATTTGTCATGTAAATATCATTAATATAGGATATTTTAATCAAATCGTTAGAGTCATTTTTCATAAAATGAAAACTTGCTCACTCCTTCTGCATATTTTCCTACGAGCTCTATGCCTTTTGATACACATTAACCAATCCAGCCACAGTGACCTTCTTGTGCTTACCGATCCACTAAGCACTCTCCGCCGACTTATCCAGCAGCAAATTCAAACTCTTTCAGACGAAAATAAAAGTATATTTACGTGGATTCAGTCTCATTGTGGCATGAAAGATAGTGAGCAACTCCACTAGCAGGTTACACCACCTTCATTAAAATCTAATGTGTTCCATTCACATGACTTTCTCTATATCTCTGTAACAAATTATTTTTAAAAAGCTTATGCTTCATGCTAATCGAGAAAAAATTAGTAGAAATAGTCTTATTACTTGCTTCCTTGTAAGTAGAAGAGAAATAAGGGAGTACCATAGGTTAAAGTGATAGTCAAAAGCTGGTTGCTATGTGACTGAAGTTCCTTTGTTTGTATGGACAGGAGTAGAAAAATTCCTATATGAGAAAAGTATATTTTTAAAGCTGAAACCAAAAACAAAGAATACCTCAAAAAAGATCAACTCCACGATAAAAAGGTATTTATCATAAATTGTGTCTTTTAAAGTGGTCTACATTTTTGTGTGGTAAGTGTTTGCCCATATCTTACGGTTTAGCAACATTTCGTAAAATTCATCCAGATTAAAGTAGTCTTTTAAGGCTATTCCTAGAAATTCAAGATATACATATTATTTGTCAGGTAAATATGTCTTTAATACACGATATCTTAATCAAAATCGTTAGTCATTTTTGATAAAATCAAAATTTTCGAAAAAGCTTCCATATAAAGGATAGTTGGGGTGAGGGGATTTCCTTGAAAATCTTCGTGTTGCATTCTTAGCCGCAACACTTAGCCACTACACCCTTGGGAAGAAGCAGTATTGTCGCGCGGCCGCCACACTTAGCCACTACACTTTTGGAGAGAAGCAGGATTGTCGCGCGGCCGCCACACTTAGCCACTACACTTTTGGGAAGAAGCAGTATTGTCGCGCGGCCGCCACACTTAGCCACTACACTGTTGGGAAGAAGCAGTATTGTCGCGCGGCCGCCACACTTAGCCACTACACTTTTGGAGAGAAGCAGGATTGTCGCGCGGCCGCCACACTTAGCCACTACACTGTTGGGAAGAAGCAGGATTGTCGCGCGGCCGCCACACTTAGCCACTACACTTTTGGGAAGAATCAGGTTTGTCGCGCGGCCGCCACAGTTAGCCACTACACTTTTGGGAAGCAGCTGGATTGTCACGCGGCCGCCACACTTAGCCACTACACTTTTGGAGAGAAGCAGTATTGTCGCGCGGCCGCCACACTTAGCCACTACACTTTTGGAGAGAAGCTGGATTGTCGCGCGGCCGCCACAGTTAGCCACTACACTTTTGGAGAGAAGCAGGATTGTCGCGCGGCCGCCACAGTTAGCCACTACACTTTTGGAGAGAAGCAGGATTGTCGCGCGGCCGCCACACTTAGCCACTACACTGTTGGGAACAAGCAGGATTGTCGCGCGGCCGCCACAGTTAGCCACTACACTGTTGGGAACAAGCAGGATTGTCGCGCGGCCGCCACAGTTAGCCACTACACTTTCGGGAAGAAGCAGGATATTCGCGCGGCCGCCACACTTAGCCACTACTCTTTTGGAGAGAAGCAGGATTGTCGCGCGGCCGCCACACTTAGCCACTACACCTTTGGAGAGAAGCAGGACTGTCGCGCGGCCGCCACACTTAGCCACTACACTTTTGGAGAGAAGCAGGATTGTCGCGCGGCCGCCACACTTAGCCACCACACTTTTGGAGAGAAGCAGGATTGTCGCGCGGCCGCCACACTTAGCCACTACACTTTTGGGAAGAAGCAGTATTGTCGCGCGGCCGCCACACTTAGCTACTACACTGTTGGGAAGAAGCAGTATTGTCGCGCGGCCGCCACACTTAGCCACTACACTTTTGGGAAGAAGCAGTATTGTCGCGCGGCCGCCACACTTAGCCACTACACTTTTGGGAAGAAGCAGGATTGTGGCGCGGCCGCCACACTTAGCCACTACACTGTTGGGAAGAAGCTGTATTGTCGCGCGGCCGCCACACTTAGCCACTACACTGTTGGAAAGAAGCAGTATTGTCGCGCGGCCGCCACACTTAGCCACTACACTTTTGGAGAGAAGCAGGATTGTCGCGCGGCCGCCACACTTAGCCACTACACTTTTGGGAAGAAGCAGTATTGTCCCGCGGCCGCCACACTTAGCCACTACACTGTTGGGAAGAAGCAGTATTGTCGCGCGGCCGCCACACTTAGCCACTATCTTTTGGAGAGAAGCAGGATTGTCGCGCGGCCGCCACACTTAGCCACTACACCTTTTGGAAGAAGCAGGATTGTCGCGCGGCCGCCACAGTTAGCAACTACACTGTTGGGAAGAAGCGGGATTGTCGCCCGGCCGCCACAGTTAGCCACTACACTTTTGAAGAGAAGCAGGATTGTCGCGCGGCCGCCACACTTAGCCACTACACTTTTGGAGAGAAGCAGGATTGTCGCGCGGCCGCCACAGTTAGCCACTACACTTTTGGAGAGAAGCAGGATTGTCGCGCGGCCGCCACACTTAGCCACTACACTTTTGGGAAGAAGCAGGATTGTCGCGCGGCCGCCACAGTTAGCCACTACATTTTTGGGAAGAAGCAGGATTGTCGCGCAGCCGCCACAGTTAGCCACTACACTGTTGGGAACAAGCAGGATTGTCGCTCGGCCGCCACAGTTAGCCACTACACTGTTGGGAACAAGCAGGATTGTCGCGCGGCTGCCACAGTTAGCCACTACACTTTCGGGAAGAAGCAGGATTGTCGCGCGGCCGCCACACTTAGCCACTACACAATTGGGAAGAAGCAGGATTGTCGCGCGGCCGCCACACTTAGCCACTACTCTTTAGGAGAGAAGCAGGATTGTCGCGCGGCCGCCACACTTAGCCACTACACTTTTGGAGAGAAGCAGGATTGTCGCGCGGCCGCAACACTTACTCACTACACTTTTGGAGAGAAGCAGGATTGTCGCGCGGCCGCCACACTTAGCCACTACACTTTGGGAGAGAAGCAGGATTGTCGCGCGGCCGCCACACTTAGCCACTACACTTTTGGGAAGAAGCAGGTTTGTCGCGCGGCCGCCACAGTTAGCCACTACACTTTTGGTAAGCAGCTGGATTGTCACGCGGCCGCCACACTTAGCCACTACACTTTTGGAGAAAAGCAGTATTGTCGCGCGGCCGCCACACTTAGCCACTACACTTTTGGAGAGAAGCTGGATTGTCGCGCGGCCGCCACAGTTAGCCACTACACTTTTGGAGAGAAGCTGGATTGTCGCGCGGCCGCCACAGTTAGCCACTACACTTTTGGAGAGAAGCAGGATTGTCGCGCGGCCGCCACATTTAGCCACTACACTTTTGGAGAGAAGCAGGATTGTCGCGCGGCCGCCACACTTAGCCACTACACTTTTGGAAAGAAGCTGGATTGTCGCGCGGCCGCCACAGTTAGCCACTACAATTTTGGAGAGAAGCTGGATTGTCGCGCGGCCGCCACAGTTAGCCAATACACTTTTGGAGAGAAGCAGGATTGTCGCGCGGCCGCCACAGTTAGCCACTACACTTTTGGAGAGAAGCAGGATTGTCGCGCGGCCGCCACACTTAGCCACTACACTTTTGGGAAGAAGCAGTATTGTCGCGCGGCCGCCACACTTAGCCACTACACCTTTGGGAAGAAGCAGGATTGTCGCGCGGCCGCCACAGTTAGCCACTACACTGTTGGGAAGAAGCGGGATTGTCGCCCGGCCACCACAGTTAGCCACTACACTTTTGAAGAGAAGCAGGATTGTCGCGCGGCCGCCACACTTAGCCACTACACTTTTGGAGAGAAGTAGGATTGTCGCGCGGCCGCCACAGTTAGCCACTACACTTTTGGAGAGAAGCAGGATTGTCGCGCGGCCGCCACACTTAGCCACTACACTTTTGGGAAGAAGCAGGATTGTCGCGCGGCCGCCACAGTTAGCCACTACATTTTTGGGAAGAAGCAGGATTGTCGGGCGGCCGCCACAGTTAGCCACTACACTGTTGGGAACAAGCAGGATTGTCGCTCGGCCGCCACAGTTAGCCACTACACTGTTGGGAACAAGCAGGATTGTCGCAAGGCCGCCACAGTTAGCCACTACACTTTCGGGAAGAAGCAGGATTGTCGCGCGGCCGCCACACTTAGCGACTACTCTTTTGGAGAGAAGCAGGATTGTCGCGCGGCCGCCACACTTAGCCACTACACTTTTGGAGAGAAGCAGGACTGTCGCGCGGCCGCCACACTTAGCCACTACACTTTTGGAGAGAAGCAGGATTGTCGCGCGGCCGCCACACTTAGCCACCACACTTTTGGAGAGAAGCAGGATTGTCGCGCGGCCGCCACACTTAGCCACTACACTTTTGGGAAGAAGCAGTATTGTCGCGCGGCCGCCACACTTAGCTACTACACTGTTGGGAAGAAGCAGTATTGTCGCGCGGCCGCCACACTTAGCCACTACACTTTTGGGAAGAAGCAGTATTGTCGCGCGGCCGCCACACTTAGCCACTACACTTTTGGGAAGAAGCAGGATTGTGGCGCGGCCGCCACACTTAGCCACTACACTGTTGGGAAGAAGCTGTATTGTCGCGCGGTCGCCACACTTAGCCACTACACTGTTGGGAAGAAGCAGTATTGTCGCGCGGCCGCCACACTTAGCCACTACACTTTTGGAGAGAAGCAGGATTGTCGCGCGGCCGCCACACTTAGCCACTACACTTTTGGGAAGAAGCAGTATTGTCGCGCGGCCGCCACACTTAGCCACTACACTGTTGGGAAGAAGCAGTATTGTCGCGCGGCCGCCACACTTAGCCACTACTCTTTTGGAGAGAAGCAGGTTTGTCGCGCGGCCGCCACACTTAGCCACTACACCTTTGGGAAGAAGCAGGATTGTCGCGCGGCCGCCACAGTTAGCCACTACACTGTTGGGAAGAAGCGGGTTTGTCGCCCGGCCGCCACAGTTAGCCACTACACTTTTGAAGAGAAGCAGGATTGTCGCGCGGCCGCCACACTTAGCCACTACACTTTTGGAGAGAAGCAGGATTGTCGCGCGGCCGCCACAGTTAGCCACTACACTTTTGGAGAGAAGCAGGATTGTCGCGCGGCCGCCACACTTAGCCACTACACTTTTGGGAAGAAGCAGGATTGTCGCGCGGCCGCCACAGTTAGCCACTACATTTTTGGGAAGAAGCAGGATTGTCGCGCGGCCGCCACAGTTAGCCACTACACTGTTGGGAACAAGCAGGATTGTCGCTCGGCCGCCACAGTTAGCCACTACACTGTTGGAAACAAGCAGGATTGTCGCGCGGCCGCCACAGTTAGCCACTACACTTTCGGGAAGAAGCAGGATTGTCGCGCGGCCGCCACACTTAGCCACTACACTGTTGGGAAGAAGCAGGATTGTCGCGCGGCCGCCACACTTAGCCACTACTCTTTTGGAGAGAAGCAGGATTGTCGCGCGGCCGCCACACTTAGCCACTACACCTTTGGAGAGAAGCAGGATTGTCGCGCGGCCGCCACACTTAGCCACTACACTTTTGGAGAGAAGCAGGATTGTCGCGCGGCCGCCACACTTAGCCACTACACTTTTGGAGAGAAGCAGGATTGTCGCACGGCCGCCACACTTAGCCACTACACTTTTGGGAAGAAGCAGGTTTGTCGCGCGGCCGCCACAGTTAGCCACTACACTTTTGGGAAGCAGCTGGATTGTCACGCGGCCGCCACACTTAGCCACTACACTTTTGGAGAGAAGCAGTATTGTCGCGCGGCCGCCACACTTAGCCACTACACTTTTGGAGAGAAGCTGGATTGTCGCGCGGCCGCCACCGTTAGCCACTACACTTTTGGGAAGAAGCAGGATTGTCGCGCGGCCGCCACACTTAGCCACTACACATTTGGGAAGAAGCAGGATTGTCGCGCGGCCGCCACAGTTAGCCACTACACTGTTGGGAAGAAGCGGGATTGTCGCCCGGCCGCCACACTTAGCCACTACACTTTTGGAGAGAAGCAGGATTGTCGCGCGGCCGCCACAGTTAGCCACTACACTTTTGGAGAGAAGCAGGATTGTCGCGCGGCCGCCACAGTTAGCCACTACACTTTAGGGAAGAAGCAGGATTGACGCGCGGCCGCCACAGTTAGCCACTACACTTTTGGGAAGAAGCAGGATTGTCGCGCGGCCGCCACAGTTAGCCACTACACTGTTGGGAACAAGCAGGATTGTCGCGCGGCCGCCGCAGTTAGCCACTACACTGTTGGGAACAAGCAGGATTGTCGCGCGGCCGCCACAGTTAGCCACTACACTTTCGGGAAGAAGCAGGATTGTCGCGCGGCCGCCACACTTAGCCACTACTCTTTTGGAGAGAAGCAGGATTGTCGCGCGGCCGCCACACTTAGCCACTACACTTTTGGAGAGAAGCAGGACTGTCGCGCGGCCGCCGCACTTAGCCACTACACTTTTGGAGAGAAGCAGGATTGTCGCGCGGCCGCCACACTTAGCCACTACACTTTTGGAGAGAAGCAGGATTGTCGCGCGGCCGCCACACTTAGCCACTACACTTTTGGGAAGAAGCAGTATTGTCGCGCGGCCGCCACACTTAGCTACTACACTGTTGGGAAGAAGCAGTATTGTCGCGCGGCCGCCACACTTAGCCACTACACAATTGGGAAGAAGCAGTATTGTCGCGCGGCCGCCACACTTAGCCACTACACTTTTGGGAAGATGCAGGATTGTCGCGCGGCCGCCACACTTAGCCACTACACTGTTGGGAAGAAGCAGTATTGTCGCGCGGCCGCCACACTTAGCCACTACACCCTTGGGAAGAAGCAGTATTGTCGCGCGGCCGCCACACTTAGCCACTACACTTTTGGAGAGAAGCAGGATTGTCGCGCGGCCGCCACACTTAGCCACTACACTTTTGGGAAGAAGCAGTATTGTCGCGCGGCCGCCACACTTAGCCACTACACTGTTGGGAAGAAGCAGGATTGTCGCGCGGCCGCCACAGTTAGCCACTACACTGTTGGGAACAAGCAGGATTGTCGCTCGGCCGCCACAGTTAGCCACTACACTGTTGGAAACAAGCAGGATTGTCGCGCGGCCGCCACAGTTAGCCACTACACTTTCGGGAAGAAGCAGGATTGTCGCGCGGCCGCCACACTTAGCCACTACACTGTTGGGAAGAAGCAGGATTGTCGCGCGGCCGCCACACTTAGCCACTACTCTTTTGGAGAGAAGCAGGATTGTCGCGCGGCCGCCACACTTAGCCACTACACCTTTGGAGAGAAGCAGGATTGTCGCGCGGCCGCCACACTTAGCCACTACACTTTTGGAGAGAAGCAGGATTGTCGCGCGGCCGCCACACTTAGCCACTACACTTTTGGAGAGAAGCAGGATTGTCGCACGGCCGCCACACTTAGCCACTACACTTTTGGGAAGAAGCAGGTTTGTCGCGCGGCCGCCACAGTTAGCCACTACACTTTTGGGAAGCAGCTGGATTGTCACGCGGCCGCCACACTTAGCCACTACACTTTTGGAGAGAAGCAGTATTGTCGCGCGGCCGCCACACTTAGCCACTACACTTTTGGAGAGAAGCTGGATTGTCGCGCGGCCGCCACCGTTAGCCACTACACTTTTGGGAAGAAGCAGGATTGTCGCGCGGCCGCCACACTTAGCCACTACACATTTGGGAAGAAGCAGGATTGTCGCGCGGCCGCCACAGTTAGCCACTACACTGTTGGGAAGAAGCGGGATTGTCGCCCGGCCGCCACACTTAGCCACTACACTTTTGGAGAGAAGCAGGATTGTCGCGCGGCCGCCACAGTTAGCCACTACACTTTTGGAGAGAAGCAGGATTGTCGCGCGGCCGCCACAGTTAGCCACTACACTTTAGGGAAGAAGCAGGATTGACGCGCGGCCGCCACAGTTAGCCACTACACTTTTGGGAAGAAGCAGGATTGTCGCGCGGCCGCCACAGTTAGCCACTACACTGTTGGGAACAAGCAGGATTGTCGCGCGGCCGCCGCAGTTAGCCACTACACTGTTGGGAACAAGCAGGATTGTCGCGCGGCCGCCACAGTTAGCCACTACACTTTCGGGAAGAAGCAGGATTGTCGCGCGGCCGCCACACTTAGCCACTACTCTTTTGGAGAGAAGCAGGATTGTCGCGCGGCCGCCACACTTAGCCACTACACTTTTGGAGAGAAGCAGGACTGTCGCGCGGCCGCCGCACTTAGCCACTACACTTTTGGAGAGAAGCAGGATTGTCGCGCGGCCGCCACACTTAGCCACTACACTTTTGGAGAGAAGCAGGATTGTCGCGCGGCCGCCACACTTAGCCACTACACTTTTGGGAAGAAGCAGTATTGTCGCGCGGCCGCCACACTTAGCTACTACACTGTTGGGAAGAAGCAGTATTGTCGCGCGGCCGCCACACTTAGCCACTACACAATTGGGAAGAAGCAGTATTGTCGCGCGGCCGCCACACTTAGCCACTACACTTTTGGGAAGATGCAGGATTGTCGCGCGGCCGCCACACTTAGCCACTACACTGTTGGGAAGAAGCAGTATTGTCGCGCGGCCGCCACACTTAGCCACTACACCCTTGGGAAGAAGCAGTATTGTCGCGCGGCCGCCACACTTAGCCACTACACTTTTGGAGAGAAGCAGGATTGTCGCGCGGCCGCCACACTTAGCCACTACACTTTTGGGAAGAAGCAGTATTGTCGCGCGGCCGCCACACTTAGCCACTACACTGTTGGGAAGAAGCAGTATTGTCGCGCGGCCGCCACACTTAGCCACTACTCTTTTGGAGAGAAGCAGGATTGTCGCGCGGCCGCCACACTTAGCCACTACACTGTTGGGAAGAAGCAGGATTGTCGCGCGGCCGCCACACTTAGCCACTACACTTTTGGGAAGAATCAGGTTTGTCGCGCGGCCGCCACAGTTAGCCACTACACTTTTGGGAAGCAGCTGGATTGTCACGCGGCCGCCACACTTAGCCACTACACTTTTGGAGAGAAGCAGTATTGTCGCGCGGCCGCCACACTTAGCCACTACACTTTTGGAGAGAAGCTGGATTGTCGCGCGGCCGCCACAGTTAGCCACTACACTTTTGGAGAGAAGCAGGATTGTAGCGCGGCCGCCACAGTTAGCCACTACACTTTTGGAGAGAAGCAGGATTGTCGCGCGGCCGCCACACTTAGCCACTACACTGTTGGGAACAAGCAGGATTGTCGCGCGGCCGCCACAGTTAGCCAATACACTGTTGGGAACAAGCAGGATTGTCGCGCGGCCGCCACAGTTAGCCACTACACTTTCGGGAAGAAGCAGGATATTCGCGCGGCCGCCACACTTAGCCACTACTCTTTTGGAGAGAAGCAGGATTGTCGCGCGGCCGCCACACTTAGCCACTACACCTTTGGAGAGAAGCAGGACTGTCGCGCGGCCGCCACACTTAGCCACTACACTTTTGGAGAGAAGCAGGATTGTCGCGCGGCCGCCACACTTAGCCACCACACTTTTGGAGAGAAGCAGGATTGTCGCGCGGCCGCCACACTTAGCCACTACACTTTTGGGAAGAAGCAGTATTGTCGCGCGGCCGCCACACTTAGCTACTACACTGTTGGGAAGAAGCAGTATTGTCGCGCGGCCGCCACACTTAGCCACTACACTTTTGGGAAGAAGCAGTATTGTCGCGCGTCGCCACACTTAGCCACTACACTTTTGGGAAGAAGCAGGATTGTGGCGCGGCCGCAGCACTTAGCCACTACACTGTTGGAAAGAAGCAGTATTGTCGCGCGGCCGCCACACTTAGCCACTACTCTTTTGGAGAGAAGCAGGATTGTCGCGCGGCCGCCACACTTAGCCACTACACTGTTGGGAAGAAGCAGGATTGTCGCGCGGCCGCCACACTTAGCCACTACACTTTTGGGAAGAATCAGGTTTGTCGCGCGGCCGCCACAGTTAGCCACTACACTTTTGGGAAGCAGCTGGATTGTCACGCGGCCGCCACACTTAGCCACTACACTTTTGGAGAGAAGCAGTATTGTCGCGCGGCCGCCACACTTAGCCACTACACTTTTGGAGAGAAGCTGGATTGTCGCGCGGCCGCCACAGTTAGCCACTACACTTTTGGAGAGAAGCAGGATTGTCGCGCGGCCGCCACAGTTAGCCACTACACTTTTGGAGAGAAGCAGGATTGTCGCGCGGCCGCCACACTTAGCCACTACACTGTTGGGAACAAGCAGGATTGTCGCGCGGCCGCCACAGTTAGCCAATACACTGTTGGGAACAAGCAGGATTGTCGCGCGGCCGCCACAGTTAGCCACTACACTTTCGGGAAGAAGCAGGATATTCGCGCGGCCGCCACACTTAGCCACTACTCTTTTGGAGAGAAGCAGGATTGTCGCGCGGCCGCCACACTTAGCCACTACACCTTTGGAGAGAAGCAGGACTGTCGCGCGGCCGCCACACTTAGCCACTACACTTTTGGAGAGAAGCAGGATTGTCGCGCGGCCGCCACACTTAGCCACCACACTTTTGGAGAGAAGCAGGATTGTCGCGCGGCCGCCACACTTAGCCACTACACTTTTGGGAAGAAGCAGTATTGTCGCGCGGCCGCCACACTTAGCTACTACACTGTTGGGAAGAAGCAGTATTGTCGCGCGGCCGCCACACTTAGCCACTACACTTTTGGGAAGAAGCAGTATTGTCGCGCGTCGCCACACTTAGCCACTACACTTTTGGGAAGAAGCAGGATTGTGGCGCGGCCGCAGCACTTAGCCACTACACTGTTGGAAAGAAGCTGTATTGTCGCGCGGCCGCCACACTTAGCCACTACACTGTTGGGAAGAAGCAGTATTGTCGCGCGGCCGCCACACTTAGCCACTACACTTTTGTAGAGAAGCAGGATTGTCGCGCGGCCGCCACACTTAGCCACTACACTGTTGGGAAGAAGCAGTATTGTCCCGCGGCCGCCACACTTAGCCACTACACTGTTGGGAAGAAGCAGTATTGTCGCGCGGCCGCCACACTTAGCCACTACTCTTTTGGAGAGAAGCAGGATTGTCGCGCGGCCGCCACACTTAGCCACTACACCTTTGGGAAGAAGCAGGATTGTCGCGCGGCCGCCACAGTTAGCCACTACACTGTTGGGAAGAAGCGGGATTGTCGCCCGGCCGCCACAGTTAGCCACTACACTTTTGAAGAGAAGCAGGATTGTCGCGCGGCCGCCACACTTAGCCACTACACTTTTAGAGAGAAGCAGGATAGTCGCGCGGCCGCCACAGTTAGCCACTACACTGTTGGGAAGAAGCGGGATTGTCGCCCGGCCGCCACAGTTAGCCACTACACTTTTGAAGAGAAGCAGGATTGTCGCTCGGCCGCCACAGTTAGCCACTACACTGTTGGGAACAAGCAGGATTGTCGCGCGGCCGCCACAGTTAGCCACTACACTTTCGGGAAGAAGCAGGATTGTCGCGCGGCCGCCACACTTAGCCACTACACTGTTGGGAAGAAGCAGGATTGTCGCGCGGCCGCCACACTTAGCCACTACTCTTTTGGAGAGAGGCAGGATTGTCGCGCGGCCGCCACACTTAGCCACTACACTTTTGGAGAGAAGCAGGATTGTCGCGCGGCCGCCACACTTACTCACTACACTTTTGGAGAGAAGCAGGATTGTCGCGCGGCCGCCACACTTAGCCACTACACTTTGGGAGAGAAGCAGGATTGTCGCGCGGCCGCCACACTTAGCCACTACACTTTTGGGAAGAAGCAGGTTTGTCGCGCGGCCGCCACAGTTAGCCACTACACTTTTGGGAAGCAGCTGGATTGTCACGCGGCCGCCACACTTAGCCACTACACTTTTGGAGAGAAGCAGTATTGTCGCGCGGCCGCCACACTTAGCCACTACACTTTTGGAGAGAAGCTGGATTGTCGCGCGGCCGCCACAGTTAGCCACTACACTTTTGGAGAGAAGCTGGATTGTCGCGCGGCCGCCACAGTTAGCCACTTCACTTTTGGAGAGAAGCAGGATTGTCGCGCGGCCGCCACAGTTAGCCACTGCACTTTTGGAGAGAAGCAGGATTGTCGCGCGGCCATCACACTTAGCCACTACACTTTTGGGAAGAAGCAGGATTGTCGCGCGGCCGCCACACTTAGCCACTACACATTTGGGAAGAAGCAGGATTGTCGCGCGGCCGCCACAGTTAGCCACTGCACTGTTGGGAAGAAGCGGGATTGTCGCCCGGCCGCCACAGTTAGCCACTACACTTTTGGAGAGAAGCAGGATTGTCGCGCGGCCGCCACACTTAGCCACTGCACTTTTGGAGAGAAGCAGGATTGTCATGCGGCCGCCACAGTTAGCCACTACACTTTTGGAGAGAAGCAGGATTGTCGCGCGGCCGCCACAGTTAGCCACTACACTTTTGGGAAGAAGCAGGATTGTCGCGCGGCCGCCACAGTTAGCCACTACACCTTTGGGAAGAAGCAGGATTGTCGCGCGGCCGCCACAGTTAGCCACTACACTGTTGGGAACAAGCAGGATTGTCGCGCGGCCGCCACAGTTAGCCACTACACTCTTCCGAACAAGCAGGATTGTCGCGCGGCCGCCACAGTTAGCCACTACACTTTCGGGAAGAAGCAGGATTGTCGCGCGGCCGCCACACTTAGCCACTACTCTTTTGGAGAGAAGCAGGATTGTCGCGCGGCCGCCACACTTAGCCACTACACTTTTGGAGAGAAGCAGGACTGTCGCGCGGCCGCCGCACTTAGCCACTACACTTTTGGAGACAAGCAGGATTGTCGCGCGGCCGCCACACTTAGCCACTACACTTTTGGAGAGAAGCAGGATTTTCGCGCGGCCGCCACACTTAGCCACTACACTTTTGGGAAGAAGCAGTATTGTCGCGTGGCCGCCACACTTAGCTACTACACTGTTGGGAAGAAGCAGTATTGTCGCGCGGCCGCCACACTTATCCACTACACTTTTGGGAAGAAGCAGTATTGTCGCGCGGCCGCCACACTTAGCCACTACACTGTTGGGAAGAAGCAGTATTGGCGCGCGGCCGCCACACTTAGCCACTACTCTTTTGGAGAGCAGCAGGATTGTCGCGCGGCCGCCACACTTAGCCACTACACTGTTGGGAAGAAGCGGGATTGTCGCCCGGCCGCCACAGTTAGCCACTACACTTTTGAAGAGAAGCAGGATTGTCGCGCGGCCGCCACACTTAGCCACTACACTTTTGGAGAGAAGCAGGATTGTCGCGCGGCCGCCACAGTTAGCCACTACACTTTTGGAGAGAAGCAGGATTGTCGCGCGGCCGCCACACTTAGCCACTACACTTTTGGGAAGAAGCAGGATTGTCGCGCGGCCGCCACAGTTAGCCACTACATTTTTGGGAAGAAGCAGGATTGTCGCGCGGCCGCCACAGTTAGCCACTACACTGTTGGGAACAAGCAGGATTGTCGCTCGGCCGCCACAGTTAGCCACTACACTGTTGGGAACAAGCAGGATTGTCGCGCGGCCGCCACAGTTAGCCACTACACTTTGGGGAAGAAGCAGGATTGTCGCGTGGCCGCCACACTTAGCCACTACACTGTTGGGAAGAAGCAGGATTGTCGCGCGGCCGCCATACTTAGCCACTACTCTTTTGGAGAGAAGCAGGATTGTCGCGCGGCCGCCACACTTAGCCACTACACTTTTGGAGAGAAGCAGGATTGTCGCGCGGCCACCACACTTAGCCACTACACTTTTGGAGAGAAGCAGGATTGTCGCGCGGCCGCCACACTTAGCCACTACACCTTTGGGAAGAAGCAGGATTGTCGCGCGGCCGCCACAGTTAGCCACTACACTGTTGGGAAGAAGCAGGATTGTCGCCCGGCCGCCACAGTTAGCCACTACACTTTTGAAGAGAAGCAGGATTGTCGCGCGGCCGCCACACTTAGCCACTACACTTTTGGAGAGAAGCAGGATTGTCGCGCAGCCGCCACAGTTAGCCACTACACTTTTGGAGAGAAGCAGGATTGTCGCGCGGCCGCCACACTTAGCCACTACACTTTTGGGAAGAAGCAGGATTGTCGCGCGGCCGCCACAGTTAGCCACTATATTTTTGGGAAGAAGCAGGATTGTCGCGCAGCCGCCACAGTTAGCCACTACACTGTTGGGAACAAGCAGGATTGTCGCTCGGCCGCCACAGTTAGCCACTACACTGTTGGGAACAAGCAGGATTGTCGCGCGGCCGCCACAGTTAGCCACTACACTTTCGGGAAGAAGCAGGATTGTCGCGCGGCCGCCACACTTAGCCACTACACTGTTGGGAAGAAGCAGGATTGTCGCGCGGCCGCCACACTTAGCCACTACTCTTTTGGAGAGAAGCAGGATTGTCGCGCGGCCGCCACACTTAGCCACTACACATTTGGAGAGAAGCAGGATTGTCGCGCGGCCGCCACACTTAGCCACTAAACTTTTGGAGAGAAGCAGGATTGTCGCGCGGCCGCCACACTTAGCCACTACACTTTTGGAGAGAAGCAGGATTGTCGCGCGGCCGCCACACTTAGCCACTACACTTTGGGAGAGAAGCAGGATTGTCGCGCGGCCGCCACACTTAGCCACTACACTTTTGGGAAGAAGCAGGTTTGTCGCGCGGCCGCCACACTTAGCCACTACACTTTTGGGAAGCAGCTGGATTGTCACGCGGCCGCCACACTTAGCCACTACACTTTTGGAGAGAAGCAGTATTGACGCGCGCCCGCCACACTTAGCCACTACACTTTTGGAGAGAAGCTGGATTGTCGCGCGGCAACCACAGTTAGCCACTACACTTTTGGAGAGAAGCTGGATTGTCGCGCGGCCGCCACAGTTAGCCACTACACTTTTGGAGAGAAGCAGGATTGTCGCGCGGCCGCCACAGTTAGCCACTACACTTTTGGAGAGAAGCAGGATTGTCGCGCGGCCGCCACACTTAGCCACTACACTTTTGGGAAGAAGCAGGTTTGTCGCGCGGCCGCCACAGTTAGCCACTACACTTTTGGGAAGCAGCTGGATTGTCACGCGGCCGCCACACTTAGCCACTACACTTTTGGAGAGAAGCAGTATTGTCGCGCGGCCGCCACACTTAGCCACTACACTTTTGGAGAGAAGCTGGATTGTCGCGCGGCCGCCACAGTTAGCCACTACACTTTTGGAGAGAAGCTGGATTGTCGCGCGGCCGCCACAGTTAGCCACTTCACTTTTGGAGAGAAGCAGGATTGTCGCGCGGCCGCCACAGTTAGCCACTGCACTTTTGGAGAGAAGCAGGATTGTCGCGCGGCCATCACACTTAGCCACTACACTTTTGGGAAGAAGCAGGATTGTCGCGCGGCCGCCACACTTAGCCACTACACATTTGGGAAGAAGCAGGATTGTCGCGCGGCCGCCACAGTTAGCCACTACACTGTTGGGAAGAAGCGGGATTGTCGCCCGGCCGCCACAGTTAGCCACTACACTTTTGGAGAGAAGCAGGATTGTCGCGCGGCCGCCACACTTAGCCACTGCACTTTTGGAGAGAAGCAGGATTGTCATGCGGCCGCCACAGTTAGCCACTACACTTTTGGAGAGAAGCAGGATTGTCGCGCGGCCGCCACAGTTAGCCACTACACTTTTGGGAAGAAGCAGGATTGTCGCGCGGCCGCCACAGTTAGCCACTACACTTTTGGGAAGAAGCAGGATTGTCGCGCGGCCGCCACAGTTAGCCACTACACTGTTGGGAACAAGCAGGATTGTCGCGCGGCCAACACAGTTAGCCACTACACTGTTCCGAACAAGCAGGATTGTCGCGCGGCCGCCACAGTTAGCCACTACACTTTCGGGAAGAAGCAGGATTGTCGCGCGGCCGCCACACTTAGCCACTACTCTTTTGGAGAGAAGCAGGATTGTCGCGCGGCCGCCACACTTAGCCACTACACTTTTGGAGAGAAGCAGGACTGTCGCGCGGCCGCCGCACTTAGCCACTACACTTTTGGAGACAAGCAGGATTGTCGCGCGGCCGCCACACTTAGCCACTACACTTTTGGAGAGAAGCAGGATTTTCGCGCGGCCGCCACACTTAGCCACTACACTTTTGGGAAGAAGCAGTATTGTCGCGTGGCCGCCACACTTAGCTACTACACTGTTGGGAAGAAGCAGTATTGTCGCGCGGCCGCCACACTTATCCACTACACTTTTGGGAAGAAGCAGTATTGTCGCGCGGCCGCCACACTTAGCCACTACACTGTTGGGAAGAAGCAGTATTGTCGCGCGGCCGCCACACTTAGCCACTACACCGTTGGGAAGAAGCAGTATTGGCGCGCGGCCGCCACACTTAGCCACTACTCTTTTGGAGAGCAGCAGGATTGTCGCGCGGCCGCCACACTTAGCCACTACACTGTTGGGAAGAAGCGGGATTGTCGCCCGGCCGCCACAGTTAGCCACTTCAATTTTGGAGAGAAGCAGGATTGTCGCGCGGCCGCCACAGTTAGCCACTGCACTTTTGGAGAGAAGCAGGATTGTCGCGCGGCCATCACACTTAGCCACTACACTTTTGGGAAGAAGCAGGATTGTCGCGCGGCCGCCACACTTAGCCACTACACATTTGGGAAGAAGCAGGATTGTCGCGCGGCCGCCACAGTTAGCCACTACACTGTTGGGAAGAAGCGGGATTGTCGCCCGGCCGCCACAGTTAGCCACTACACTTTTGGAGAGAAGCAGGATTGTCGCGCGGCCGCCACACTTAGCCACTGCACTTTTGGAGAGAAGCAGGATTGTCATGCGGCCGCCACAGTTAGCCACTACACTTTTGGAGAGAAGCAGGATTGTCGCGCGGCCGCCACAGTTAGCCACTGCACTTTTGGAGAGAAGCAGGATTGTCGCGCGGCCATCACACTTAGCCACTACACTTTTGGGAAGAAGCAGGATTGTCGCGCGGCCGCCACACTTAGCCACTACACATTTGGGAAGAAGCAGGATTGTCGCGCGGCCGCCACAGTTAGCCACTACACTGTTGGGAAGAAGCGGGATTGTCGCCCGGCCGCCACAGTTAGCCACTACACTTTTGGAGAGAAGCAGGATTGTCGCGCGGCCGCCACACTTAGCCACTGCACTTTTGGAGAGAAGCAGGATTGTCATGCGGCCGCCACAGTTAGCCACTACACTTTTGGAGAGAAGCAGGATTGTCGCGCGGCCGCCACAGTTAGCCACTACACTTTTGGGAAGAAGCAGGATTGTCGCGCGGCCGCCACAGTTAGCCACTACACTTTTGGGAAGAAGCAGGATTGTCGCGCGGCCGCCACAGTTAGCCACTACACTGTTGGGAACAAGCAGGATTGTCGCGCGGCCGCCACAGTTAGCCACTACACTGTTCCGAACAAGCAGGATTGTCGCGCGGCCGCCACAGTTAGCCACTACACTTTCGGGAAGAAGCAGGATTGTCGCGCGGCCGCCACACTTAGCCACTACTCTTTTGGAGAGAAGCAGGATTGTCGCGCGGCCGCCACACTTAGCCACTACACTTTTGGAGAGAAGCAGGACTGTAGCGGCCGCCGCACTTAGCCACTACACTTTTGGAGACAAGCAGGATTGTCGCGCGGCCGCCACACTTAGCCACTACACTTTTGGAGAGAAGCAGGATTTTCGCGCGGCCGCCACACTTAGCCACTACACTTTTGGGAAGAAGCAGTATTGTCGCGTGGCCGCCACACTTAGCTACTACACTGTTGGGAAGAAGCAGTATTGTCGCGCGGCCGCCACACTTATCCACTACACTTTTGGGAAGAAGCAGTATTGTCGCGCGGCCGCCACACTTAGCCACTACACTGTTGGGAAGAAGCAGTATTGTCGCGCGGCCGCCACACTTAGCCACTACACCGTTGGGAAGAAGCAGTATTGGCGCGCGGCCGCCACACTTAGCCACTACTCTTTTGGAGAGCAGCAGGATTGTCGCGCGGCCGCCACACTTAGCCACTACACTGTTGGGAAGAAGCGGGATTGTCGCCCGGCCGCCACAGTTAGCCACTACACTTTTGAAGAGAAGCAGGATTGTCGCGCGGCCGCCACACTTAGCCACTACACTTTTGGGAAGAAGCAGGATTGTCGCGCGGCCGCCACAGTTAGCCACTACACTTTTGGAGAGAAGCAGGATTGTCGCGCGGCCGCCACACTTAGCCACTACACTTTTGGGAAGAAGCAGGATTGTCGCGCGGCCGCCACAGTTAGCCACTACATTTTTGGGAAGAAGCAGGATTGTCGCGGCCGCCACAGTTAGCCACTACACTGTTGGGAACAAGCAGGATTGTCGCTCGGCCGCCACAGTTAGCCACTACACTGTTGGGAACAAGCAGGATTGTCGCGCGGCCGCCACAGTTAGCCACTACACTTTCGGGAAGAAGCAGGATTGTCGCGTGGCCGCCACACTTAGCCACTACACTGTTGGGAAGAAGCAGGATTGTCGCGCGGCCGCCACACTTAGCCACTACTCTTTTGGAGAGAAGCAGGATTGTCGCGCGGCCGCCACACTTAGCCACTACACTTTTGGAGAGAAGCAGGATTGTCGCGCGGCCACCACACTTAGCCACTACACTTTTGGAGAGAAGCAGGATTGTCGCGCGGCCGCCACACTTAGCCACTACACCTTTGGGAAGAAGCAGGATTGTCGCGCGGCCGCCACAGTTAGCCACTACACTGTTGGGAAGAAGCAGGATTGTCGCCCGGCCGCCACAGTTAGCCACTACACTTTTGAAGAGAAGCAGGATTGTCGCGCGGCCGCCACACTTAGCCACTACACTTTTGGAGAGAAGCAGGATTGTCGCGCGGCCGCCACAGTTAGCCACTACACTTTTGGAGAGAAGCAGGATTGTCGCGCGGCCGCCACACTTAGCCACTACACTTTTGGGAAGAAGCAGGATTGTCGCGCGGCCGCCACAGTTAGCCACTATATTTTTGGGAAGAAGCAGGATTGTCGCGCAGCCGCCACAGTTAGCCACTACACTGTTGGGAACAAGCAGGATTGTCGCTCGGCCGCCACAGTTAGCCACTACACTGTTGGGAACAAGCAGGATTGTCGCGCGGCCGCCACAGTTAGCCACTACACTTTCGGGAAGAAGCAGGATTGTCGCGCGGCCGCCACACTTAGCCACTACACTGTTGGGAAGAAGCAGGATTGTCGCGCGGCCGCCACACTTAGCCACTACTCTTTTGGAGAGAAGCAGGATTGTCGCGCGGCCGCCACACTTAGCCACTACACATTTGGAGAGAAGCAGGATTGTCGCGCGGCCGCCACACTTAGCCACTACACTTTTGGAGAGAAGCAGGATTGTCGCGCGGCCGCCACACTTAGCCACTACACTTTTGGAGGGAAGCAGGATTGTCGCGCGGCCGCCACACTTAGCCACTACACTTTGGGAGAGAAGCAGGATTGTCGCGCGGCCGCCACACTTAGCCACTACACTTTTGGGAAGAAGCAGGTTTGTCGCGCGGCCGCCACACTTAGCCACTACACCTTTGGGAAGCAGCTGGATTGTCACGCGGCCGCCACACTTAGCCACTACACTTTTGGAGAGAAGCAGTATTGACGCGCGCCCGCCACACTTAGCCACTACACTTTTGGAGAGAAGCAGGATTGTCGCGCGGCCGCCACAGTTAGCCACTACACTGTTGGGAACAAGCAGGATTGTCGCGCGGCCGCCACAGTTAGCCACTACACTTTCGGGAAGAAGCAGGATTGTCGCGCGGCCGCCACACTTAGCCACTACTCTTTTGGAGAGAAGCAGGATTGTCGCGCGGCCGCCACACTTAGCCACTACACTTTTGGAGAGAAGCAGGACTGTCGCGCGGCCGCCGCACTTAGCCACTACACTTTTGGAGACAAGCAGGATTGTCGCGCGGCCGCCACACTTAGCCACTACACTTTTGGAGAGAAGCAGGATTGTCGCGCCGCCGCCACACTTAGCCACTACACTTTTGGGAAGAAGCAGTATTGTCGCGCGGCAGCCACACTTAGCTACTACACTGTTGGGAAGAAGCAGTATTGTCGCGCGGCCGCCACACTTAGCCACTACACTTTTGGGAAGAAGCAGTATTGTCGCGTGGCCGCCACACTTAGCCACTACACTTTTGTGAAGAAGCTGGATTGTCGCGCGGCCGCCACACTTAGCCACTACACTGTTGGGAAGAAGCAGTATTGTCGCGCGGCCGCCACACTTAGCCACTACACTGTTGGGAAGAAGCAGTATTGTCGCGCGGCCGCCACACTTAGCCACTACACTTTTGGAGAGAAGCAAGATTGTCGCGCGGCCGCCACACTTAGCCACTACACTTTTGGGAAGAAGCAGTATTGTCGCGCGGCCGACACACTTAGCCACTACACTGTTGGGAAGAAGCAGTATTGTCGCGCGGCCGCCACACTTAGCCACTACTCTTTTGGAGAGAAGCAGGATTGTCGCGCGGCCGCCACACTTAGCCACTACACTGTTGGGAAGAAGCAGGATTGTCGCGCGGCCGCCACACTTAGCCACTACACTTTTGGGAAGAATCAGGTTTGTCGCGCGGCCGCCACACTTAGCCACTACACTTTTGGAGAGAAGCAGGATTGTCGCGCGGCCGCCACACTTAGCCACTACACTTTTGGAGAGAAGCAGGATTGTCGGGCGGGCGCCACACTTAGCCACTACACTTTTGGGAAGAAGCAGTATTGTCGCGCGGCCGCCACACTTAGCCACTACACTGTTGGGAAGAAGCAGTATTGTCGCGCGGCCGCCACACTTAGCCACTACTCTTTTGGAGAGAAGCAGGATTGTCGCGAGGCCGCCACACTTAGCCACTACACTGTTGGGAAGAAGCAGGATTGTCGCGCGGCCGCCACACTTAGCCACTACACTTTTGGGAAGAATCAGGTTTGTCGCGCGGCCGCCACAGTTAGCCACTACACTTTTGGGAAGCAGCTGGATTGTCACGCGGCCGCCACACTTAGCCACTACACTTTTGGAGAGAAGCAGTATTGTCGCGCGGCCGCCATACTTAGCCACTACATTTTGGAGAGAAGCTGGATTGTCGCGCGGCCGCCACAGTTAGCCACTACACTTTTGGAGAGAAGCAGGATTGTCGCGCGGCCGCCACAGTTAGCCACTACACTTTTGGAGAGAAGCAGGATTGTCGCGCGGCTGCCACACTTAGCCACTACACTGTTGAGAACAAGCAGGATTGTCGCGCGGCCGCCACAGTTAGCCACTACACTGTTGGGAACAAGCAGGATTGTCGCGCGGCCGCCACAGTTAGCCACTACACTTTCGGGAAGAAGCAGGATATTCGCGCGGCCGCCACACTTAGCCACTACCCTTTTGGAGAGAAGCAGGATTGTCGCGCGGCCGCCACACTTAGCCACTACACCTTTGGAGAGAAGCAGGACTGTCGCGCGGCCGCCACACTTAGCCACTACACTTTTGGAGAGAAGCAGGATTGTCGCGCGGCCGCCACACTTAGCCACCACACTTTTGGAGAGAAGCAGGATTGTCGCGCGGCCGCCACACTTAGCCACTACACTTTTGGGAAGAAGCAGTATTGTCGCGCGGCCGCCACACTTAGCTACTACACTGTTGGGAAGAAGCAGTATTGTCGCGCGGCCGCCACACTTAGCCACTACACTTTTGGAGAGAAGCAGGATTGTCGCGCGGCCGCCACACTTAGCCACTACACTTTTGGGAAGAAGCAGTATTGTCGCGCGGCCGCCACACTTAGCCACTACACTGTTGGGAAGAAGCAGTATTGTCGCGCGGCCGCCACACTTAGCCACTACACTTTTGGAGAGAAGCAAGATTGTCGCGCGGCCGCCACACTTAGCCACTACACTTTTGGGAAGAAGCAGTATTGTCGCGCGGCCTACACACTTAGCCACTACACTGTTGGGAAGAAGCAGTATTGTCGCGCGGCCGCCACACTTAGCCACTACTCTTTTGGAGAGAAGCAGGATTGTCGCGCGGCCGCCACACTTAGCCACTAACCTGTTGGGAAGAAGCAGGATTGTCGCGCGGCCGCCACACTTAGCCACTACACTTTTGGGAAGAATCAGGTTTGTCGCGCGGCCGCCACACTTAGCCACTACACTTTTGGAGAGAAGCAGGATTGTCGTGCGGCCGCCACACTTAGCCACTACACTTTTGGAGAGAAGCAGGATTGTTGCACGGCCGCCACACTTAGCCACTACACTTTTGGGAAGAAGCAGGTTTGTCGCGCGGCCGCCACAGTTAGCCACTACACTTTTGGGAAGCAGCTGGATTGTCACGCGGCCGCCACACTTAGCCACTACACTTTTGGAGAGAAGCAGTATTGTCGCGCGGCCGCCACACTTAGCCACTACACTTTTGGAGAGAAGCTGGATTGTCGCGCGGCCGCCACAGTTACCCACTACACTTTTGGAGAGAAGCTGGATTGTCGCGCGGCCGCCACAGTTAGCCACTACACTTTTGGAGAGAAGCAGGATTGTCGCGCGGCCGCCACAGTTAGCCACTACACTTTTGGAGAGAAGCAGCATTGTCGCGCGGCCGCCACACTTAGCTACTACACTTTTGGGAAGAAGCAGGATTGTCGCGCGGCCGCCACACTTAGCCACTACACATTTGGGAAGAAGCAGGATTGTCGCGCGGCCGCCACAGTTAGCCACTACACTGTTGGGAAGAAGCGGAATTGTCGCCCGGCCGCCAGACTTAGCCACTACACTTTTGGAGAGAAGCAGGATTGTCGCGCGGCCACCACACTTAGCCACTGCACTTTTGGAGAGAAGCAGGATTGTCGCGCGGCCGCCACACTTAGCCACTACACTTTTGGAGAGAAGCAGGATTGTCGCGCGGCCGCCACAGTTAGCCACTACACTTTTGGGAAGAAGCAGGATTGTCGCGCGGCCGCCACAGTTAGCCACTACACTGTTGGGAACAAGCAGGATTGTCGCGCGGCCGCCACAGTTAGCCACTACACTGTTGGGAACAAGCAGGATTGTCGCGCGGCCGCCACAGTTAGCCACTACACTTTCGGGAAGAAGCAGGATTGTCGCGCGGCCGCCACACTTAGCCATTACTCTTTTGGAGAGAAGCAGGATTGTCGCGCGGCCGCCACACTTAGCCACTACACTTTTGGAGAGAAGCAGATCTGTCGCGCGGCCGCCGCACTTAGCCACTACACTTTTGGAGAGAAGCAGGATTGTCGCGCGGCCGCCACACTTAGCCACTACACTTTTGGAGAGAAGCAGGATTGTCGCGCGGCCGCCACACTTAGCCACTACACTTTTGGGAAGAAGCAGTATTGTCGCGCGGCCGCCACACTTAGCTACTACACTGTTGGGAAGAAGCAGTATTGTCGCGCGGCCGCCACACTTAGCCACTACACTTTTGGGAAGAAGCAGTATTGTCGCGCGGCCGCCACACTTAGCCACTACACTTTTGGGAAGATGCAGGATTGTCGCGTGGCCGCCACACTTAGCCACTACACTGTTGGGAAGAAGCAGTATTGTCGCGCGGCCGCCACACTTAGCCACTACACCCTTGGGAAGAAGCAGTATTGTCGCGCGGCCGCCACACTTAGCCACTACACTTTTGGAGAGAAGCAGGATTGTCGCGCGGCCGCCACACTTAGCCACTACACTTTTGGGAAGAAGCAGTATTGTCGCGCGGCCGCCACACTTAGCCACTACTCTTTTGGAGAGAAGCAGGATTGTCGCGCGGCCGCCACACTTAGCCACTACACTGTTGGGAAGAAGCAGGATTGTCGCGCGGCCGCCACACTTAGCCACTACACTTTTGGGAAGAATCAGGTTTGTCGCGCGGCCGCCACAGTTAGCCACTACACTTTTGGGAAGCAGCTGGATTGTCACGCGGCCGCCACACTTAGCCACTACACTTTTGGAGAGAAGCAGTATTGTCGCGCGGCCGCCATACTTAGCCACTACATTTTGGAGAGAAGCTGGATTGTCGCGCGGCCGCCACAGTTAGCCACTACACTTTTGGAGAGAAGCAGGATTGTCGCGCGGCCGCCACACTTAGCCACTACACTTTTGGAGAGAAGCAGTATTGTCGCGCGGCCGCCATACTTAGCCACTACATTTTGGAGAGAAGCTGGATTGTCGCGCGGCCGCCACAGTTAGCCACTACACTTTTGGAGAGAAGCAGGATTGTCGCGCGGCCGCCACAGTTAGCCACTACACTTTTGGAGAGAAGCAGGATTGTCGCGCGGCCGCCACACTTAGCCACTACACTGTTGGGAACAAGCAGGATTGTCGCGCGGCCGCCACACTTAGCCACTACACCTTTGGAGAGAAGCAGGACTGTCGCGCGGCCGCCACACTTAGCCACTACACTTTTGGAGAGAAGCAGGATTGTCGCGCGGCCGCCACACTTAGCCACCACACTTTTGGAGAGAAGCAGGATTGTCGCGCGGCCGCCACACTTAGCCACTACACTTTTGGGAAGAAGCAGTATTGTCGCGCGGCCGCCACACTTAGCTACTACACTGTTGGGAAGAAGCAGTATTGTCGCGCGGCCGCCACACTTAGCCACTACACTTTTGGGAAGAAGCAGTATTGTCGCGCGTCGCCACACTTAGCCACTACACTTTTGGGAAGAAGCAGGATTGTGGCGCGGCCGCCACACTTAGCCACTACACTGTTGGAAAGAAGCTGTATTGTCGCGCGGCCGCCACACTTAGCCACTACACTGTTGGGAAGAAGCAGTATTGTCGCGCGGCCGCCACACTTAGCCACTACACTTTTGGAGAGAAGCAGGATTGTCGCGCGGCCGCCACACTTAGCCACTACACTTTTGGGAAGAAGCAGTATTGTCCCGCGGCCGCCACACTTAGCCACTACACTGTTGGGAAGAAGCAGTATTGTCGCGCGGCCGCCACACTTAGCCACTACTCTTTTGGAGAGAAGCAGGATTGTCGCGCGGCCGCCACACTTAGCCACTACACTTTCGGGAAGAAGCAGGATTGTCGCGCGGCCGCCACACTTAGCCACTACACTGTTGGGAAGAAGCAGGATTGTCGCGCGGCCGCCACACTTAGCCACTACTCTTTTGGAGAGAAGCAGGATTGTCGCGCGGCCGCCACACTTAGCCACTACACATTTGGAGAGAAGCAGGATTGTCGCGCGGCCGCCACACTTAGCCACTACACTTTTGGAGAGAAGCAGGATTGTCGCGCGGCCGCCACACTTAGCCACTACACTTTGGGAGAGAAGCAGGATTGTCGCGCGGTCGCCACACTTAGCCACTACACTTTTGGGAAGAAGCAGGTTTGTCGCGCGGCCGCCACAGTTAGCCACTACACTTTTGGGAAGCAGCTGGATTGTCACGCGGCCGCCACACTTAGCCACTACACTTTTGGAGAGAAGCAGTATTGTCGCGCGGCCGCCACACTTAGCCACTACACTTTTGGAGAGAAGCTGGATTGTTGCGCGGCCGCCACAGTTAGCCACTACACTTTTGGAGAGAAGCTGGATTGACGCGCGGCCGCCACACTTAGCCACTACACTTTTGGAGAGAAGCAGGATTGTCGCGCGGCCGCCACACTTAGCCACTACACTTTTGGAGAGAAGCAGGATTGTCGCGCGGCCGCCACACTTAGCCACTACACTTTTGGAGAGAAGCAGGATTGTCGCGCGGCCGCCACACTTAGCCTCTACACTTTTGGGAAGAAGCAGGTTTGTCGCGCGGCCGCCACAGTTAGCCACTACACTTTTGGGAAGCAGCTGGATTGTCACGCGGCCGCCACACTTAGCCACTACACTTTTGGAGAGAAGCAGTATTGTCGCGCGGCCGCCACAATTAGCCACTACACTTTTGGAGAGAAGCTGGATTGTCGCGCGGCCGCCACAGTTAGCCACTACACTTTTGGAGAGAAGCTGGATTGTCGCGCGGCCGCCACAGTTAGCCACTACACTTTTGGAGAGAAGCAGGATTGTCGCGCGGCCGCCACAGTTAGCCACTACACTTTTGGAGAGAAGCAGGATTGTCGCGCGGCCGCCACACTTAGCCACTACACTTTTGGGAAGAAGCAGGATTGTCGCGCGGCCGCCACACTTAGCCACTACACATTTGGGAAGAAGCAGGATTGTCGCGCGGCCGCCACAGTTAGCCACTACACTGTTGGGAAGAAGCGGGATTGTCGCCCGGCCGCCACAGTTAGCCACTACACTTTTGGAGAGAAGCAGGATTGTCGCGCGGCCGCCACACTTAGCCACTGCACTTTTGGAGAGAAGCAGGATTGTCGCGCGGCCGCCACAGTTAGCCACTACACTTTTGGAGAGAAGCAGGATTGTCGCGCGGCCGCCACAGTTAGCCACTACACTTTTGGGAAGAAGCAGGATTGTCGCGCGGCCGCCACAGTTAGCCACTACCCTTTTGGGAAGAAGCAGGATTGTCGCGCGGCCGCCACAGTTAGCCACTACACTGTTGGGAACAAGCAGGATTGTCGCGCGGCCGCCACAGTTAGCCACTACACTGTTCCGAACAAGCAGGATTGTCGCGCGGCCGCCACAGTTAGCCACTACACTTTCGGGAAGAAGCAGGATTGTCGCGCGGCCGCCACACTTAGCTACTACTCTTTTGGAGAGAAGCAGGATTGTCGCGCGGCCGCCACACTTAGCCACTACACTTTTGGAGAGAAGCAGGACTGTCGCGCGGCCGCCGCACTTAGCCACTACACTTTTGGAGACAAGCAGGATTGTCGCGCGGCCGCCACACTTAGCCACTACACTTTAGGAGAGAAGCAGGATTGTCGCGCGGCCGCCACACTTAGCCACTACACTTTTGGGAAGAAGCAGTATTGTCGCGTGGCCGCCACACTTAGCTACTACACTGTTGGGAAGAAGCAGTATTGTCGCGCGGCCGCCACACTTAGCCACTACACTTTTGGGAAGAAGCAGTATTGTCGCGCGGCCGCCACACTTAGCCACTACACTGTTGGGAAGAAGCAGTATTGTCGCGCGGCCGCCACACTTAGCCACTACACTGTTGGGAAGAAGCAGTATTGGCGCGCGGCCGCCACACTTAGCCACTACTCTTTTGGAGAGAAGCATGATTGTCGCGCGGCCGCCACACTTAGCCACTACACTGTTGGGAAGAAGCGGGATTGTCGCCCGGCCGCCACAGTTAGCCACTACACTTTTGAAGAGAAGCAGGATTGTCGCGCGGCCGCCACACTTAGCCACTACACTTTTGGAGAGAAGCAGGATTGTCGCGCGGCCGCCACAGTTAGCCACTACACTTTTGGAGAGAAGCAGGATTGTCGCGCGGCCGCCACACTTAGCCACTACACTTTTGGGAAGAAGCAGGATTGTCGCGCGGCCGCCACAGTTAGCCACTACATTTTTGGGAAGAAGCAGGATTGTCGCGCGGCCGCCACAGTTAGCCACTACACTGTTGGGAACAAGCAGGATTGTCGCTCGGCCGCCACAGTTAGCCACTACACTGTTGGGAACAAGCAGGATTGTCGCGCGGCCGCCACAGTTAGCCACTACACTTTCGGGAAGAAGCAGGATTGTCGCGCGGCCGCCACACTTAGCCACTACTCTTTTGGAGAGAAGCAGGATTGTCGCGCGGCCGCCACACTTAGCCACTACACTTTTGGAGAGAAGCAGGATTGTCGCGCGGCCGCCACAGTTAGCCACTACACATTTGGAGAGAAGCAGGATTGTCGCGCGGCCGCCACACTTAGCCACTACACTTTTGGGAAGAAGCAGGATTGTCGCGCGGCCGCAACACTTAGCCACTACACATTTGGGAAGAAGCAGGATTGTCGCGCGGCCGCCACAGTTAGCCACTACACTGTTGGGAAGAAGCGGGATTGTCGCCCGGCCGCCACAGTTAGCCACTACACTTTTGGAGAGAAGCAGGATTGTCGCGCGGCCGCCACACTTAGCCACTGCACTTTTGGAGAGAAGCAGGATTGTCGCGCGGCCGCCACAGTTAGCCACTACACTTTTGGGAAGAAGCAGGATTGTCGCGCGGCCGCCACAGTTAGCCACTACACTTTTGGGAAGAAGCAGGATTGTCGCGCGGCCGCCACAGTTAGCCACTACACTTTTGGGAAGAAGCAGGATTGTCGCGCGGCCGCCACAGTTAGCCACTACACTGTTGGGAACAAGCAGGATTGTCGCGCGGCCGCCACAGTTAGCCACTACACTGTTGGGAACAAGCAGGATTGTCGCGCGGCCGCCACAGTTAGCCACTACACTTTCGGGAAGAAGCAGGATTGTCGCGCGGCCGCCACACTTAGCCACTACTCTTTTGGAGAGAAGCAGGATTGTCGCGCGGCCGCCACACTTAGCCACTACACTTTTGGAGAGAAGCTGGATTGTCGCGCGGCCGCCACAGTTAGCCACTACACTTTTGGAGAGAAGCTGGATTGTCGCGCGGCCGCCACACTTAGCCACTACACTTTTGGAGAGAAGCAGGATTGTCGCGCGGCCGCCACACTTAGCCACTACACTTTTGGAGAGAAGCAGGATTGTCGCGCGGCCGCCACACTTAGCCACTACACTTTTGTAGAGAAGCAGGATTGTCGCGCGGCCGCCACACTTAGCCACTACACTTTTGGGAAGAAGCAGGTTTGTCGCGCGGCCGCCACAGTTAGCCACTACACTTTTGGGAAGCAGCTGGATTGTCACGCGGCCGCCACACTTAGCCACTACACTTTTGGAGAGAAGCAGTATTGTCGCGCGGCCGCCACACTTAGCCACTACACTTTTGGAGAGAAGCTGGATTGTCGCGCGGCCTTCACAGTTAGCCACTACACTTTTGGAGAGAAGCTTGATTGTCGCGCGGCCGCCACAGTTAGCCACTACACTTTTGGAGAGAAGCAGGATTGTCGCGCGGCCGCCACAGTTAGCCACTACACTTTTGGAGAGAAGCAGGTTTGTCGCGCGGCCGCCACACTTAGCCACTACACTTTTGGGAAGAAGCAGGATTGTCGCGCGGCCGCCACACTTAGCCACTACACATTTGGGAAGAAGCAAGATTGTCGCGCGGCCGCCACAGTTAGCCACTACACTGTTGGGAAGAAGCGGGATTGTCGCCCGGCCGCCACAGTTAGCCACTACACTTTTGGAGAGAAGCAGGATTGTCGCGCGGCCGCCACACTTAGCCACTGCACTTTTGGAGAGAAGCAGGATTGTCGCGCGGCCGCCACAGTTAGCCACTACACTTTTGGAGAGAAGCAGGATTGTCGCGCGGCCGCCACAGTTAGCCACTACACTTTTGGGAAGAAGCAGGATTGTCGCGCGGCCGCCACAGTTAGCCACTACCCTTTTGGGAAGAAGCAGGATTGTCGCGCGGCCGCCACAGTTAGCCACTACACTGTTGGGAACAAGCAGGATTGTCGCGCGGCCGCCACAGTTAGCCACTACACTGTTCCGAACAAGCAGGATTGTCGCGCGGCCACCACAGTTAGCCACTACACTTTCGGGAAGAAGCAGGATTGTCGCGCGGCCGCCACACTTAGCCACTACTCTTTTGGAGAGAAGCAGGATTGTCGCGCGGCCGCCACACTTAGCCACTACACTTTTGGAGAGAAGCAGGACTGTCGCACGGCCGCCGCACTTAGCCACTACACTTTTGGAGACAAGCAGGATTGTCGCGCGGCCGCCACACTTAGCCACTACACTTTTGGAGAGAAGCAGGATTGTCGCGCGGCCGCCACACTTAGCCACTACACTTTTGGGAAGAAGCAGTATTGTCGCGTGGCCGCCACACTTAGCTACTACACTGTTGGGAAGAAGCAGTATTGTCGCGCGGCCGCCACACTTAGCCACTACACTTTTGGGAAGAAGCAGTATTGTCGCGCGGCCGCCACACTTAGCCACTACACTGTTGGGAAGAAGCAGTATTGTCGCGCGGCCGCCACACTTAGCCACTACACTGTTGGGAAGAAGCAGTATTGGCGCGCGGCCGCCACACTTAGCCACTACTCTTTTGGAGAGAAGCAGGATTGTCGCGCGGCCGCCACACTTAGCCACTACACTGTTGGGAAGAAGCGGGATTGTCGCCCGGCCGCCACAGTTAGCCACTACACTTTTGAAGAGAAGCAGGATTGTCGCGCGGCCGCCACACTTAGCCACTACACTTTTGGAGAGAAGCAGGATGGTCGCGCGGCCGCCACAGTTAGCCACTACACTTTTGGAGAGAAGCAGGATTGTCGCGCGGCCGCCACACTTAGCCACTACACTTTTGGGAAGAAGCAGGATTGTCGCGCGGCCGCCACAGTTAGCCACTACATTTTTGGGAAGAAGCAGGATTGTCGCGCGGCCGCCACAGTTAGCCACTACACTGTTGGGAACAAGCAGGATTGTCGCTCGGCCGCCACAGTTAGCCACTACACTGTTGGGAACAAGCAGGATTGTCGCGCGGCCGCCACAGTTAGCCACTACACTTTCGGGAAGAAGCAGGATTGTCGCGTGGCCGCCACACTTAGCCACTACACTGTTGGGAAGAAGCAGGATTGTCGCGCGGCCGCCACACTTAGCCACTACTCTTTTGGAGAGAAGCAGGATTGTCGCGCGGCCGCCACACTTAGCCACTACACTTTTGGAGAGAAGCAGGATTGTCGCGCGGCCGCCACACTTAGCCACTACACTTTTGGAGAGAAGCAGGTTTGTCGCGCGGCCGCCACTCTTAGCCACTACACTTTGGGAGAGAAGCAGGATTGTCGCGCGGCCGCCACACTTAGCCACTACACTTTTGGGAAGAAGCAGGTTTGTCGCGCGGCCGCCACACTTAGCCACTACACTTTTGGGAAGCAGCTGGATTGTCACGCGGCCGCCACACTTAGCCACTACACTTTTGGAGAGAAGCAGTATTGACGCGCGGCCGCCACACTTAGCCACTACACTTTTGGAGAGAAGATGGATTGTCGCGCGGCCGCCACAGTTAGCCACTACACTTTTGGAGAGAAGCTGGATTGTCGCGCGGCCGCCACAGTTAGCCACTTCACTTTTGGAGAGAAGCAGGATTGTCGCGCGGCCGCCACAGTTAGCCACTACACTTTTGGAGAGAAGCAGGATTGTCGCGCGGCCGCCACACTTAGCCACTACACTTTTGGGAAGAAGCAGGATTGTCGCGCGGCCGCAACACTTAGCCACTACACATTTGGGAAGAAGCAGGATTGTCGCGCGGCCGCCACAGTTAGCCACTACACTGTTGGGAAGAAGCGGGATTGTCGCCCGGCCGCCACAGTTAGCCACTACACTTTTGGAGAGAAGCAGGATTGTCGCGCGGCCGCCACACTTAGCCACTGCACTTTGGGAGAGAAGCAGGATTGTCGCGCGACCGCCACAGTTAGCCACTACACTTTTGGAGAGAAGCAGGATTGTCGCGCGGCCGCCACAGTTAGCCACTACACTTTTGGGAAGAAGCAGGATTGTCGCGCGGCCGCCACAGTTAGCCACTACACTTTTGGGAAGAAGCAGGATTGTCGCGCGGCCGCCACAGTTAGCCACTACACTGTTGGGAACAAGCAGGATTGTCGCGCGGCCGCCACAGTTAGCCACTACACTGTTGGGAACAAGCAGGATTGTCGCGCGGCCGCCACAGTTAGCCACTACACTTTCGGGAAGAAGCAGGATTGTCGCGCGGCCGCCACACTTAGCCACTACTCTTTTGGAGAGAAGCAGGATTGTCGCGCGGCCGCCACACTTAGCCACTACACTTTTGGAGAGAAGCAGGACTGTCGCGCGGCCGCCGCACTTAGTCACTACACTTTTGGAGACAAGCAGGATTGTCGCGCGGCCGCCACACTTAGCCACTACACTTTTGGAGAGAAGCAGGATTGTCGCGCGGCCGCCACACTTAGCCACTACACTTTTGGGAAGAAGCAGTATTGTCGCGCGGCCGCCACACTTAGCTACTACACTGTTGGGAAGAAGCAGTATTGTCGCGCGGCCGCCACACTTAGCCACTACACTTTTGGGAAGAAGCAGTATTGTCGCGCGGCCGCCACACTTAGCCACTACACTTTTGGGAAGAAGCAGTATTGTCGCGCGGCCGCCACACTTAGCCACTACACTGTTGGGAAGAAGCAGTATTGTCGCGCGGCCGCCACACTTAGCCACTACTCTTTTGGAGAGAAGCAGGATTGTCGCGCGGCCGCCACACTTAGCCACTACACTGTTGGGAAGAAGCAGGATTGTCGCGCGGCCGCCACACTTAGCCACTACACTTTTGGGAAGAATCAGGTTTGTCGCGCGGCCGCCACAGTTAGCCACTACACTTTTGGGAAGCAGCTGGATTGTCACGCGGCCGCCACACTTAGCCACTACACTTTTGGAGAGAAGCAGTATTGTCGCGCGGCCGCCACACTTAGCCACTACACATTTGGAGAGAAGCTGGATTGTCGCGCGGCCGCCACAGTTAGCCACTACACATTTGGAGAGAAGCAGGATTGTCGCGCGGCCGCCACAGTTAGCCACTACACTTTTGGAGAGAAGCAGGATTGTCGCGCGGCCGCCACACTTAGCCACTACACTGTTGGGAAGAAGCAGGATTGACGCGCGGCCGCCACACTTAGCCACTACACCTTTGGGAAGAAGCAGGATTGTCGCGCGGCCGCCAAAGTTAGCCACTACACTGTTGGGAAGAAGCGGGATAGTCGCCCGGCCGCCACAGTTAGCCACTACACTTTTGGAGAGAAGCAGGATTGTTGCGCGGCCGCCACACTTAGCCACTGCACTTTTGGAGAGAAGCAGGATTGTCGCGCGGCCGCCACAGTTAGCCACTACACTGTTGGGAACAAGCAGGATTGTCGCTCGGCCGCCACAGTTAGCCACTACACTGTTGGGAACAAGCAGGATTGTCGCGCGGCCGCCACAGTTAGCCACTACACTTTCGGGAAGAAGCAGGATTGTCGCGTGGCCGCCACACTTAGCCACTACACTGTTGGGAAGAAGCAGGATTGTCGCGCGGCCGCCACACTTAGCCACTACTCTTTTGGAGAGAAGCAGGATTGTCGCGCGGCCGCCACACTTAGCCACTACACTTTTGGAGAGAAGCAGGATTGTCGCGCGGCCGCCACACTTAGCCACTACACTTTTGGAGAGAAGCAGGATTGTCGCGCGGCCGCCACACTTAGCCACTACACTTTGGGAGAGAAGCAGGATTGTCGCGCGGCCGCCACACTTAGCCACTACACTTTTGGGAAGAAGCAGGTTTGTCGCGCGGCCGCCACAGTTAGCCACTACACTTTTGGGAAGCAGCTGGATTGTCACGCGGCCGCCACACTTAGCCACTACACTTTTGGAGAGAAGCAGTATTGACGCGCGGCCGCCACACTTAGCCACTACACTTTTGGAGAGAAGCTGGATTGTCGCGCGGCAACCACAGTTAGCCACTACACTTTTGGAGAGAAGCTGGATTGTCGCGCGGCCGCCACAGTTAGCCACTACACTTTTGGAGAGAAGCAGGATTGTCGCGCGGCCGCCACAGTTAGCCACTACACTTTTGGAGAGAAGCAGGATTGTCGCGCGGCCGCCACACTTAGCCACTACACTTTTGGGAAGAAGCAGGATTGTCGCGCGGCCGCCACACTTAGCCACTACACATTTGGGAAGAAGCAGGATTGTCGCGCGGCCGCCACAGTTAGCCACTACACTGTTGGGAACAAGCAGGATTGTCGCGCGGCCGCCACAGTTAGCCACTACACTGTTGGGAACAAGCAGGATTGTCGCGCGGCCGCCACAGTTAGCCACTACACTTTCGGGAAGAAGCAGGATTGTCGCGCGGCCGCCACACTTAGCCACTACTCTTTTGGAGAGAAGCAGGATTGTCGCGCGGCCGCCACACTTAGCCACTACACTTTTGGAGAGAAGCAGGACTGTCGCGCGGCCGCCGCACTTAGTCACTACACTTTTGGAGACAAGCAGGATTGTCGCGCGGCCGCCACACTTAGCCACTACACTTTTGGAGAGAAGCAGGATTGTCGCGCGGCCGCCACACTTAGCCACTACACTTTTGGGAAGAAGCAGTATTGTCGCGCGGCCGCCACACTTAGCTACTACACTGTTGGGAAGAAGCAGTATTGTCGCGCGGCCGCCACACTTAGCCACTACACTTTTGGGAAGAAGCAGTATTGTCGCGCGGCCGCCACACTTAGCCACTACACTTTTGGGAAGAAGCAGTATTGTCGCGCGGCCGCCACACTTAGCCACTACACTGTTGGGAAGAAGCAGTATTGTCGCGCGGCCGCCACACTTAGCCACTACTCTTTTGGAGAGAAGCAGGATTGTCGCGCGGCCGCCACACTTAGCCACTACACTGTTGGGAAGAAGCAGGATTGTCGCGCGGCCGCCACACTTAGCCACTACACTTTTGGGAAGAATCAGGTTTGTCGCGCGGCCGCCACAGTTAGCCACTACACTTTTGGGAAGCAGCTGGATTGTCACGCGGCCGCCACACTTAGCCACTACACTTTTGGAGAGAAGCAGTATTGTCGCGCGGCCGCCACACTTAGCCACTACACATTTGGAGAGAAGCTGGATTGTCGCGCGGCCGCCACAGTTAGCCACTACACATTTGGAGAGAAGCAGGATTGTCGCGCGGCCGCCACAGTTAGCCACTACACTTTTGGAGAGAAGCAGGATTGTCGCGCGGCCGCCACACTTAGCCACTACACTGTTGGGAAGAAGCAGGATTGACGCGCGGCCGCCACACTTAGCCACTACACCTTTGGGAAGAAGCAGGATTGTCGCGCGGCCGCCAAAGTTAGCCACTACACTGTTGGGAAGAAGCGGGATTGTCGCCCGGCCGCCACAGTTAGCCACTACACTTTTGGAGAGAAGCAGGATTGTTGAGCGGCCGCCACACTTAGCCACTGCACTTTTGGAGAGAAGCAGGATTGTCGCGCGGCCGCCACAGTTAGCCACTACACTGTTGGGAACAAGCAGGATTGTCGCTCGGCCGCCACAGTTAGCCACTACACTGTTGGGAACAAGCAGGATTGTCGCGCGGCCGCCACAGTTAGCCACTACACTTTCGGGAAGAAGCAGGATTGTCGCGTGGCCGCCACACTTAGCCACTACACTGTTGGGAAGAAGCAGGGTTGTCGCGCGGCCGCCACACTTAGCCACTACTCTTTTGGAGAGAAGCAGGATTGTCGCGCGGCCGCCACACTTAGCCACTACACTTTTGGAGAGAAGCAGGATTGTCGCGCGGCCGCCACACTTAGCCACTACACTTTTGGAGAGAAGCAGGATTGTCGCGCGGCCGCCACACTTAGCCACTACACTTTGGGAGAGAAGCAGGATTGTCGCGCGGCCGCCACACTTAGCCACTACACTTTTGGGAAGAAGCAGGTTTGTCGCGCGGCCGCCACAGTTAGCCACTACACTTTTGGGAAGCAGCTGGATTGTCACGCGGCCGCCACACTTAGCCACTACACTTTTGGAGAGAAGCAGTATTGACGCGCGGCCGCCACACTTAGCCACTACACTTTTGGAGAGAAGCTGGATTGTCGCGCGGCAACCACAGTTAGCCACTACACTTTTGGAGAGAAGCTGGATTGTCGCGCGGCCGCCACAGTTAGCCACTACACTTTTGGAGAGAAGCAGGATTGTCGCGCGGCCGCCACAGTTAGCCACTACACTTTTGGAGAGAAGCAGGATTGTCGCGCGGCCGCCACACTTAGCCACTACACTTTTGGGAAGAAGCAGGATTGTCGCGCGGCCGCCACACTTAGCCACTACACATTTGGGAAGAAGCAGGATTGTCGCGCGGCCGCCACAGTTAGCCACTACACTGTTGGGAAGAAGCGGGATTGTCGCCCGGCCGCCACAGTTAGCCACTACACTTTTGGAGAGAAGCAGGATTGTCGCGCGGCCGCCACACTTAGCCACTGCACTTTTGGAGAGAAGCAGGATTGTCGCGCGGCCGCCACAGTTAGCCACTACACTTTTGGAGAGAAGCAGGATTGTCGCGCGGCCGCCACAGTTAGCCACTACACTTTTGGGAAGAAGCAGGATTGTCGCGCGGCCGCCACAGTTAGCCACTACACTTTTGGGAAGAAGCAGGATTGTCGCGCGGCCGCCACAGTTAGCCACTACACTGTTGGGAACAAGCAGGATTGTCGCGAGGCCGCCACAGTTAGCCACTACACTGTTGGGAACAAGCAGGATTGTCGCGCGGCCGCCACAGTTAGCCACTACACTTTCGGGAAGAAGCAGGATTGTCGCGCGGCCGCCACACTTAGCCACTACTCTTTTGGAGAGAAGCAGGATTGTCGCGCGGCCGCCACACTTAGCCACTACACTTTTGGATAGAAGCAGGACTGTCGCGCGGCCGCCGCACTTAGCCACTACACTTTTGGAGACAAGCAGGATTGTCGCGCGGCCGCCACACTTAGCCACTACACTTTTGGAGAGAAGCAGGATTGTCGCGCGGCCGCCACACTTAGCCACTACACTTTTGGGAAGAAGCAGTATTGTCGCGCGGCCGCCACACTTAGCTACTACACTGTTGGGAAGAAGCAGTATTGTCGCGCGGCCGCCACACTTAGCCACTACACTTTTGGGAAGAAGCAGTATTGTCGCGCGGCCGCCACACTTAGCCACTACACTTTTGTGAAGAAGCAGGATTGTCGCGCGGCCGCCACACTTAGCCACTACACTGTTGGGAAGAAGCAGTATTGTCGCGCGGCCGCCACACTTAGCCACTACACTTTTGGGAAGAAGCAGTATTGTCGCGCGGCCGCCACACTTAGCCACTACACTTTTGTGAAGAAGCAGTATTGTCGCGCGGCCGCCACACTTAGCCACTACTCTGTTGGGAAGAAGCAGTATTGTCGCGCGGCCGCTACACTTAGCCACTACACTTTTGGAGAGAAGCAGGATTGTCGCGCGGCCGCCACACTTAGCCACTACACTTTTGGGAAGAAGCAGTATTGTCGCGCGGCCGCCACACTTAGCCACTACACTGTTGGGAAGAAGCAGTATTGTCGCGCGGCCGCCACACTTAGCCACTACTCTTTTGGAGAGAAGCAGGATTGCCGCGCGGCCGCCACACTTAGCCACTACACTGTTGGGAAGAAGCAGGATTGTCGCGCGGCCGCCACACTTAGCCACTACACTTTTGGGAAGAATCAGGTTTGTCTTGCGGCCGCCACAGTTAGCCACTACACTTTTGGGAAGAAGCAGGATTGTCGCGCGGCCGCCACAGTTAGCCACTACACTGTTGGGAACAAGCAGGATTGTCGCGCGGCCGCCACAGTTAGCCACTACACTGTTGGGAACAAGCAGGATTGTCGCGCGGCCGCCACAGTTAGCCACTACACTTTCGGGAAGAAGCAGGATTGTCGCGCGGCCGCCACACTTAGCCACTACTCTTTTGGAGAGAAGCAGGATTGTCGCGCGGCCGCCACACTTAGCCACTACACTTTTGGATAGAAGCAGGACTGTCGCGCGGCCGCCGCACTTAGCCACTACACTTTTGGAGACAAGCAGGATTGTCGCGCGGCCGCCACACTTAGCCACTACACTTTTGGAGAGAAGCAGGATTGTCGCGCGGCCGCCACACTTAGCCACTACACTTTTGGGAAGAAGCAGTATTGTCGCGCGGCCGCCACACTTAGCTACTACACTGTTGGGAAGAAGCAGTATTGTCGCGCGGCCGCCACACTTAGCCACTACACTTTTGTGAACAAGCAGGCTTGTCGCGCGGCCGCCACACTTTGCCACTACACTGTTGGGAAGAAGCAGTATTGTCGCGCGGCCGCCACACTTAGCCACTACACTGTTGGGAAGAAGCAGTATTGTCGCGCGGCCGCCACACTTAGCCACTACACTTTTGGAGAGAAGCAGGATTGTCGCGCGGCCGCCACACTTAGCCACTACACTTTTGGGAAGAAGCAGTATTGTCGCGCGGCCGCCACACTTAGCCACTACACTGTTGGGAAGAAGCAGTATTGTCGCGCGGCCGCCACACTTAGCCACTACTCTTTTGGAGAGAAGCAGGATTGTCGCGCGGCCGCCACACTTAGCCACTACACTGTTGGGAAGAAGCAGGATTGTCGCGCGGCCGCCACACTTAGCCACTACACTTTTGGGAAGAATCAGGTTTGTCGCGCGGCCGCCACAGTTAGCCACTACACTTTTGGGAAGCAGCTGGATTGTCACGCGGCCGCCACACTTAGCCACTACACTTTTGGAGAGAAGCAGTATTGTCTCGCGGCCGCCACACTTAGCCACTACACTTTTGGAGAGAAGCTGGATTGTCGCGCGGCCGCCACAGTTAGCCACTACACTTTTGGAGAGAAGCAGGATTGTCGCGCGGCCGCCACAGTTAGCCACTACACTTTTGGAGAGAAGCAGGATTGTCGCGCGGCCGCCACACTTAGCCACTACACTTTTGGGAAGAAGCAGGATTGTCGCGCGGCCGCCACACTTAGCCACTACACCTTTGGGAAGAAGCAGGATTGTCGCGCGGCCGCCACAGTTAGCCACTACACTGTTGGGAAGAAGCGGGATTGTCGCCCGGCCGCCACAGTTAGCCACTACACTTTTGGAGAGAAGCAGGATTGTCGCGCGGCCGCCACACTTAGCCACTGCACTTTTGGAGAGAAGCAGGATTGTCGCGCGGCCGCCACAGTTAGCCACTACTCTTTTGGAGAGAAGCAGGATTGTCGCGCGGCCGCCACAGTTAGCCACTACACTTTTGGGAAGAAGCAGTATTGTCGCGCGGCCGCCACACTTAGCCACTACACTTTTGGGAAGAAGCTGGATTGTCACGCGGCCGCCACACTTAGCCACTACTCTTTTGGAGAGAAGCAGGATTGTCGCACGGCCGCCTCAGTTAGCCACTACACTTTTGGGAAGAAGCAGGATTGTCGCGCGGCCGCCACACTTAGCCACTACACTTTTGGAAAGAAGCAGGATTGTCGCGCGGCCGCCACAGTTAGCCACTACACTTTTGGGAAGAAGCAGGATTGTCGCGCGGCCGCCACAGTTAGCCACTACACTTTTGGGAAGAAGCTGGATTGTCGCGCGGCCGCCACAGTTAGCCACTACAGTTTTGGGAAGAAGCAGGATTGTCGCGCGGCCGCCACAGTTAGCCACTACACTTTTGGGAAGAAGCAGGATTGTCGCGCGGCCGCCACATTTAGCCACTACACTTTTGGAGAGAAGCAGGATTGTCGCGCGGCCGCCATATTTAGCCACTACACTTTTGGGAAGAAGCAGGATTGTCGCGCGGCCGCCACAGTTAGCCACTACTCTTTTGGGAAGAACCAGGATTGTCGCGCGGCCGCCATAGTTAGCCACTACACTTTTGGGAAGAAGCAGGATTGGTGCGCGGCCGCCATATTTAGCCAGTACACTTTTGGGAAGAGCACGCCTTATATGGGTTAAATGTGCAACGATTTTGTGGTGTTAAATTTTCACATAAGCGATATATTTAGTTTGTAAGTTTTATACTATATAATGGTCAATACCTGTGTGATGTTTGGTTGTAGTTTCTCGAATAGCACAAGCAAAAAATAAGGAAAAGTAAATGTTTAATGTCGCAAGTTAGAGTACTTATTTAAGTGATTTTCTGTGGTATGCTTAGTGAAATATGTAATGTATTATCAACAGAACGATTCTGTATTGTTTGTTAATTTTAGATTTCCAACTCACAAAGATCTTAGAGAAGTTTGGGTAAAGGAAATTTCACTCCCTTCTGATGTAAGTTCGATGTTAAATAGGGCAGGTCACACAATAATTGAGAGTGAAGGTGAATTTATGATCCTTATGCCGAGATCATTTACATTAATGTTCCATTATTACTTTCTCTATGCGTACTATGTACATAGTGTATAGAGAAGGTACTGCACTCCACCAAAAAATTCGATACCAAGAATTCACCGGAAATATATGTTTTAGGGTCCCCTGTATCCAAAAAAAGTATTTTCAGAAAAAGGTCCGTGAGTGTGTGTGTCCGTGTGTCTGTGAAAACGATAACTCAAAAATCAAAAGTCGGTAAAATACCAAACTTGGTATTTAAGTTTAGTATCTTTCTGGGATGCGACACGAAGATTTTGAGAAAAATCCCCCACCCCAAACTACCCTTTACATGGAACTTTTTTCGAAAATTTTGATGTTCTAAAAATGGCTGTAACGATTTTGATTAAAATATCGTATATTAAAGATATTTACCTGACAAATAAAATGTATATTTTAAATTTTCTGGGAATAGCTTCTGAAGACTACTTTATTCTGAGTGAATTTTACGGAATTTTACATAAATACTAAACCGTAAGAGAGAGACAAAAAATTACCACACAAAAAATGTAGAGCACGTTAAAACACACAATTTATGTTGTATACATTTTTTTCGTGGAGTTGATTGTTTTTGAGATATTCCTTGTTTTTGGTTAAAGCTATGTAAACTTATATTTTTCCCATACAGGACTTTGTGAACTCGTGTCCATACAAACAAAGTCACATAGCAACCAGCTTTTCACTATCACTTTAAGCTATGTTACTCCCTTATTTCGCTTCTACTTACAAGGAAGCAAGAAATAAGACTATTTCTGCTAATTTTTTGTCGATTAGCAGGAAGTAAGTAGAAGCTAAAGCTTTTTAAAAATTATTTATTGCAGAGATATAGAGAAAGTCGTGTGAATGAAACACATGAGATTTTTTTCACCTAATGCATATGAATTTGTAAGAAGCAATGTAACAAATTCAATAACGCATTGCCAATACAAGAATCACGTTCCTGGTACATGAAAATTAAGAGGATTATGTGTAGAATGCTTCAATGTAATCAAAAATTAAGTAAGTAAATGCAAAGATAAGGGGAATACCTCAATTGTGTGCCTTACTATTGATGACATGTGTTTAAAAAACTGTATAGCATTCAGGGCTATGTAGACTTGAAGTAATGAAATGCAATGCTAATTATCGTAATATGCTCGACCGAAATTCTTGGTTAATATCACACATTCTACTAAAGCTTTAAACCAATGCTGTACAGTTTTTTGTCACATTAACAGTAGCTTTAGATCAGAAAATTATAACAAAATTAAATTATAACCTTGCCGCGATGTTTACTGCAATATTGCCAAATTATTAATAATAACATACATTCACACATACATATATACATACATATACACTTACATACACACATACATACATACACACATACATACACACAAACATACATACACACATACACACATACATACACACATACACACATACATACACACAAACATATATACACACATACATATACACATACATACACCCATACATACATATACACATACCTACATACACACATAAACACATACATACACACATACATACACATACACACATAACATACACACATAACATACACACATTCATACATACATACATACATACATACATACATACATACATACATACATATATACATACATATACACATACACACATACATACACATACACACATACATACACACATAACATACACACATTCACACTTACATACATACACACATATATATACATACATATACACATACATACACACATACATACATACACACATACATACACACAAACATACATACATACACATATACACACATACATACACACATACATATACACATACATACACCCATACATACACCCATACATACCTACATACACACATAAACACATACATACACACATACATACACATACACACATAACATACACACATTCACACAGACATACACACATACATACACATACACACATACACATAGATACACACATACATACACACATTCATACATATACACATACATACACGCATACATACATATACACATACATACACACATACATACATATACACATACATACACATACATATACATACACATACATATACACATACATACATATACACATACACACATACATATACACATACATACACACATACATACATATACACATACCTACATACATACATATACACATACCTACATACACACACATACATACATATACACATACACACATACATATACACATACACACATACATACATACATACATACATACATACATACATACATACACACATACATACATATACACATACCTACATACACACACATACATACATATACACATACACACATACACATACACATACACAGATACATACATACATTCACACATGCATATACACATACATACACACACATACATACATATACACATACCTACATACATACACACATACATACATATACACATACATACTCACATACATACATATACCTACATACACATACATACTCACATACATACATATACCTACATACACACACATACTCACATACATACATATACCTACATACACACACATACATACATATACACATACCTACATACACACATACATACATATACACATACACACACATACATATACACAGATACATATACACATACACACATACATATGCACATACATACACACATACATACATATACACATACCTACATACATACCTACATACACACACATACCTACATACATACATACATGCATATACACATACATACACACATACATACACACATATATATGCACATACATATGCACATACATACTCACATACATATACACATACCTACATACATACCTACATACACACACATACCTACATACATACATACATATACACATACCTACATACATACCTACATACACACACATACCTACATACATACATACATACATACATACATACATACATACATATACACATACCTACATACATACCTACATACACACACATACCTACATACATACATACATGACCTTGTCTACCAATTCTGCAACCATCTTTTCGTATAAACGCTTATTGTTCACGCTAATCGAGAAAAGTATTGTAACTAACACACTATATTTTTGGGTAGTAAAATTTTGTCTATCTTTGCGGTTTACCAGTTGTACAAATGTCATTCAGAATATTAAGAGAAGTATGTAGACTATTCCCATAACATTTAAATTTTACATTTCATTTTATTCAAATTGGTTAAAACTATATTTTATAAAATCAAAATGGTCTAAAAATCTCCCACGAAAGTGTTAGTTTGATTTGGGAATTTCTTTCTTGGTCTATTTCTTGAAAAATAAGCCTTCGCATCCTTGGAAGGTGCTAAACCCAAATATCAAGATTGGCATTTAACCGATGTTTACTTTCTCTACACGTACAATGTACCTAGTGTACAGAGAAGGTATTCAATACATCCAAAAATTCGATAACGCGATTTCACCGGAAATATATGTTTTGAGACCCCTGAATCCCCCTGAATCCAAAAAAGCATGCGTATGTCTATCTCTCTGTCTATCTGTGTGTGTCTGTGTGTGTGTGTCTATCTGTGTGTGTCTGTGTGAGTCTGTGTGTGTGTGGTGTGTGTGTGTCTGTGGGAATCATAGCTCAAAATGAAAAGTCCGTTGAATACCAAACTTGTTGTTTAAGATCAGTATCTTCCAAGGAAACGACACGAAGCTTTTCAAGAAAATACCCACATTCCCAACTATCCTCTACATGGAAAATGTTTTTGATTTTCTCAAAAATAGCTCTAATAATTTTCATTAAAATATCGTATATTAAAGATATTTACCTGGCAAATAAAATGTATATCTTGAATTTTGCATAACTGGTAGAGATAGACAAAACTTACTATACAAGAAATAGTTCATGTCATACACATTTTTTTCGTGGAGGTGACCGTTTTTTATATATCCTGGATATTTCAGTTTTAAAATACTATAAACTTTTCTCATACAGCAACTTGTCAACTCCCGGCCATGCAAAGAAACGGATTTCAATCCCATAGCAACCACATTTTAAAACATTTGACTGTCGGTTTAGCCTACTGTATTCCCTTATTTCCCGTCTACTTACATGAGGGACTAAGTAAGGAAACCGTTTTTTCTGCTAATGTTTATCTCGATTAGCATGAAGTAGAGAGAAAAACAAAATTATTAACTATGCCTAATTTGTTACAGAGATGTAGAGAAAGTCGTGTGAATGTAGCACATCAGATTTTTCGTTCACATAAATACGCACGCGCGCGCTGACATACACACGAGCCTTTATTTAAAAAGGCTGTTTATTTCGGGGGACAACAATTCACGTATTTCTAGTGAAATCTCGGTATTGAATTTTTGGATGGGATGAAGTAACTTTCTACCTGACAGCGGAAGTAAAAACAACTGCAGTGCAGCCAGCGTTTGAGCGAGTATTCACGCCATTCAGTTTATTACAAACGATTTCCTGAGAATGCTCAGCAAAGCCACTTACAGAGTTTTGATGTGGGATGAATGACGTCACAATCTCATCACTTGTTATGAATGAACCTCCACGACCGGCCCATTTTACCATAAGATGGTTGCTAAGCAACAAGAAAAAGTGGATCAGCTATGACTTCCGGGATTCATGACCAAAATACTTTCACCAGTAATATTACTTGTCGGCGGCGCCGTGGCCAAGTGGTTAGATCACTCGCCTCCCACCTAGGCGGCCCGGGTTCAATACCAAGCGCCCGCAAGTGGGTTTTGTGTCTGGGCGGGTTTTCGCCGGGTACTCCGGTTTCCCCCGCCACTCATTTTACATCATCACCTTTCCTATCATCCTTTTCGTTTGCATTTCATATCATTCACTTCCTCAACCGACCACTCGTTCCAGGTTCTCCATTCTGTGATTTCGTGCCGTTGGCTCCCCGACAGGTTTATGATCCCTAGGCATCCGCTTGTAAGTCCTAGGGGTGTGTCAGTCCTACATATCATTCATTTCCTCACCTCATGTCTGACTATGGGGCAGGTTCTCCATTCTCTGTTTCGTGCCGTTGGCTCCCCGATAGACTTCTGACTCCTAGACATCTGCTTGTAAGGCCTAGGGGAGTGTCAGTCCTGAATAGGGGGAAGGTAAGCCGATCACGAAAAAAATATTACACGTCGAAAATTTCAGGAGCGGACAGAGTTAGGTAAACTACCAAAGAACATTACACCACCAGTGTATTAGCTAAGACGAAATGTTTGTAATAGTATAAAGACAAAAATCACTCAAGTTCATTCCTCAACACAGAGGTAACTGTTTCATTAGTGAGTTTTATATCTAGCGTAGTCCCGAAGGAGCAAGGAACATATTAGGCATATCATGTTGCTCGGATGAAGTAATTTTATCCAACTTGCTTCCGAACTTACTTATACACGGCATACTGTCAACTAGATCATGTTACATGAGCGCCAAATTTAGCGGTAAATCAATGTCGCTAAATTGAAAATGCGCAAGTTTTGGTAATTCGGGTGGGTTTGGGCCTCATATATCCTACGACTACTCCATGGTTCGTTGAGGTTTAGCTTCACAGATGCGCGTCGTTGCGCATCTGCTACCCTCCACTACATATAAAAATCTGACGTGTTCCATTCACATGTCTTTCTCTAATTCTCTGTAACAAATTATTGTTAAACAGCTTATGCTTCTATTTACTTCATGATAATCGAGCTAAACGTTAGCAGAAATGCAAATAGTGCAATAACTAGGCTGAAACGATAGTCAACCCTTTTAAAAGCTAATTGCCATGTGATGAAATTCGTTTCTCTGTATTGCCAGGAGTTAACAAATTCCAGCTTGAGAAAAGTTTAAGTATTTTGAAACTGAAACCCATAACAAGCAATATCTCAAAAATGAGGAGCTCCACGAAAGAAAATGTATATGACATAAATTGTTTCAATATATTTTGTGTACAAAGTGTTTGTCTATCTCTTGCTAGTTATGCAAAATGAAGAAAATTCATCCACGATAAAGAGGTCTTCAGAGGCTGTTCTCAGAAAATTCAAGACATACATTTGTCGTCTAAACATTTTTAACATACGGTATTTTAATCAGAGCCATTTTGGAGAAAATCAAAATTGTCTAAAGGTTTTCCAAGTAGGGAATAGTTTGGGATCGGGTGATTTTCCTGAAAATCTTCGTGTCGCATCCCTGGAAGATACTAAACCAAGTTATACGGGTTCACACGGACCTTTTTCTAAAAATTGTTTCTTCGGATATTGGGGGCCATAAAGTCTCTATTTCCGGTGAAATTTCGGTATCGACTTTTTGGGGGGAATGCAATACCTTCTCTATACAATATGTACATAGTACGTGTAGAGAAAGAAAAAAAACATCCGTCGAGTATCCTTTCGGCTTAAGGTCCTCAATCCCTCGGCTCTACGCTTTACGACTAAAAGTCTTTAGTCCCTCGCCTACGCTATATGTAGGCGAGGGACCGTATGTTCAGATTGGGAATACTGGCAATACGCGGAGAGACAAGGGTTGCCGTGATTCCTCGGTTGGGAAACAAAATGGCGCAGAAGAGACAAATAAAGTCCGATGTGTTTCATTCTGAAGCATAATGAAATAGCCCAGAGGAAAGAAATAAATATAATAAAGATGAAAGGGAAACATAAAATTAAGGAAAGAGGCAATAAATAGAATAATTATTGAAATAAAGAAGAAACGTGAAGGTAGAATAGGAATGCATATGAAAATAACATAAAGCGATAGAAATAAAAATCCATTCACGTGACGTTCTCTACACCACTGTAACAAATTATTGTTAAAGATTCCTCTATCCAATTTATAATAATTGAGATAAACATAAGCAGAAATTCTCTTAATTGCTTGCTTCCTTGTAAGTAGGAGGAAATTAAGGGAATACACAAAGCTAAAACGATAGTCAAATCTTTTAAAAGCTGGTTGCTCTGTGATTAAAATCCGTTTCTAAGCAGGGTCAGGCGTTTAGAACTTTCCGTGTGAAAAAAAAAGTTTTAAATATTTTCAATCCGAAATAAATAACTTTAAATATCTCAGAATTGGTCAATTCCAGGAAAGAAACTGTATAATATAAATTGTGTGTTTTAACGATATCTACATTATTTTTCTAATAAGTTTTTGTCTATCTCTTACGGTTTAACAGTTATGCAAAATTCTTTAAAAATCATCCGGAATAACAAGGTCTTTAGAGAGGCTATTCCTGAAAATTCAAGATATACATTTTATTTGTCATGTAAATATCTTAAATATAAGAGATTTTAATCAAAATCGTTAGAGCCACTTTTCAGAAAATCAAAATGTGCTATTTTTTTCCATGTAAAGGGTAGTTTGGGGTGGGATTTTCCTGAAAATCTTCGTGTCGCATCCTTTGGAAGATACCAAACCTAAATAACAAGTTTGATTTTTAACGAACCTTTCGTTTTTGAGTTATCGTATTCACAGACACACACACAGACACGGACCTTTTTCCAGAATTTTTTTTTTGGGGGGATTCAGAGGGACCCAAAACATGTATTTCCGGTGAAATCTTGGTATCGAATTTTGGGTGGAATACAATACCTTCTCTATACACTATGTACATAGTACGTATAGAGAAAATAAAAATCTGATGTGTTCTGTTCACATGAATTTCTCTACATCACTGTAACATTCTTCTGTCTATTTTATGATAACCGAGATAAGCATTAGTAGAAATGTCTGTATTACTTGCCTCCTTGTAAGTAGAAGGGAATACAGTAGGTTATGACGATAGTTAAATCCTTTAAAAACGGTTTTCCATGTGCTTGAAATCCGTTTCTATGCAGGGCCAGGAGTTTAAAAGTTTCTTATTTATGTCTACGGTTTAACAGTTATGCAAAACTCATCCAGCATAAAGAGGTCTTCAGAAGCATATCCTAGAAAATTCAAGATATTCATTTTATCTGTAATTTTAATCAAATTCAATAGAGACATTTTAGAGAAAATCAAAATTATTGAAAATTTTCCATCTAAAGGGTAGTTTGGGGTGAGGGGATTTTTCTCAAAAGCTTCGTGTCGTATCCCTGGAAAATACTAAACTTATATACCAAGTTTGATATTTTACTGGTCTTTCGTTTTGAGTTATAATGTTCACAGATACACGGACACATACCCACGGACCCTTTTCTAAAAACACTTCTTTTGGATACATGGTACCCTAAAACGTATATTTTAGGTGAAAATGTTGTGTGATCTTTAGACATTTGGAGACGTCACAGCTTAGCATTTGTTTGAGGCGTTGCCACATGTATTGTAACGCTTTGTGAAGTGAAACAAAATACTAGCAATAAATATTCCAGCCAATAGAATTAGAGAACATGTAGAAGCTGTGTAGGTTCGGTTGGAATCTAAGCCGATGTCCCACGCTCAAATATTTTGGTCCAATACACTTCAAACTACATATTGGATCGTGGGACATCGGATACTTTCATTGTGTACAATTTCCGTCCTATTTTTTGGTCCAATTACAGTTTGCTACAACAGGATACAGCAGTTTCTAATGTTTGGTCCAAACGTAAATCAACCAATGAGCGACCTGGTGATAATGACGTAATAAGATGGCAGCTAGCGCTGGGTCTTCCTTCCCACCAACGTGATGTTAGTGATTTTTGCCTCAACTAAGAACAGCAACTTTCCAAACAAATTTTCGTCTATTCTAAGGAAGTTAAAATAATTTACAGAGTCAGAAACGAGTTCATTTTGCAGCAAATGTAGTACACCTCTTCCTTGGCCTGCCATGGTCTAGTCTTGATTTTTTGTTTCTATTATAATATGCTCTTGCAATGGATACATAAACTCAGCTTGGGACAGCGAACGTAAATAATTGTGGATCAGCAACCTCCACCGTTTTCTATCAGCTGTTCATGTGCATGCGAGAAATATTTGGACCAATACTCACTCCCGTGGGAATGGAACGGAGAAATTGTACACAACGTTCACGTTGTATAAAAAACTTTGGACCAAATTTTGACCGTGGAACATCGGCTTTAGAAAACAGGCGGAGCTTTTAGAAACTGTCTAGGTCGGAACGGCTGGGGAGGAACAAGACATGATGTGAAAAACTTACTTGTGAAAATATTCCAGGAGTGAGATGTAATATTGTCGGAGAGAGATGGGGAAATAGGTATTTACAACATTGTCCAGTGAAGTTCAGCGTCTAAGAAAAGTTACATGTAGAGTGTATAGTGTATAAGAATGGCAATGGTAGCTAATCAAAGTTCTAAACGGGTAACCGAGTTGCTAATTAAAACTAATTAATTCGGAAACAAAACTATGAGTGGAGAAAACCTATCTTTATAATTATTCTGTAAACTTGTTTGGCCGGGATTAGAATATTGTAAATGTACAGAAGTAAAGGAGAAAGTATTTATGTGTGTGATATTGGATAAATATGGCACATTCGGGAGAACATTGACCTTTATTGTGATCCCACACACAAATCTACGTCATTCTCCTCAGCTTCCTATTGGCTAGCCGACCAACATTCCCAACTTCCTACACTTACACACTTTTCCTTCCTAAACCAAAAATCCCGCCTCGAATCATATGACTTTCTCTAGCCGTTCCAAATATAAACTACTCTTACAAAAGATTATTTTTACTTTCTCTACACGCACTATGTACATAGTGTATAGAGAAGGTACTGTAATGCACCCAAAAATTCAAAACCGAGATTTCACCGAAAATACATGTTTTGGGTTCACCTGAATAGAAAAAAACATTTTGGGAAAAAGGTCCATGTGTGTGTGTGTGTGTGTGTGTGTGTCTGTGTGTCTGTGGACAGCAGAGCTCAAAAACGAAAAGACCGTTGAATACCAAACTTGGTATTTAACTTTGGTATCTTTGAAATATGCGACACGAAGATTTTCAAGAACCCCAAACTACCTTTACATGAAACCTTTTACGAAAATGTTGATTTTTTCAAAAATGTCTCTAACGATTTTGATTAAAATATATATTAAATATATTTAGCTGACAAAGAAAATAAACATCTTTAATTTTTTGGAAATATCCTCTGAAGATTACTTTAATCTGAATGGACAAAATCTTAACACACAAAAGATGTAGAGCACATTAAAACACACAATTTATGTTATAAATATACATTTTTTCGTGGAGTTGATCGCTTTTTTTAGATATTCCTTGATTTTTATTTCAGCTTTGGAATACTTATACTTATATTTTCTCATACAGGAATTTTCGTGCCCATACAAACAAAGGAACTTCAGTCACATAGCAACCAGCTTTTGACTATCACTTTAACCTATGGTAGTCCCTTATTCCGCTTCTACTTACAAGGAAACAAGTAATAAGACTATTTCTGCTATTTTTTTCTCGATTGGCATGAAGTAAATAGAAGCATAAGCTTTTAACAATAAAGAGAGATGTACAGAAAGTGATGTGAATGGAACACATCAGATTTTTTGATCTGCATCACCCTAATCGAGATGAACATTAACAAAACTGGTCTCATTACTAGCAAATAGCAGGTAAGTAAGTGATTTCGCTACGCTAAATGTTTTAAAAGTTAGTCACTTTCTGAAACAATTGAGCTACGGCTCGCTTTGCATGGTCCAGTTTCACAAAAGTTATTTACTTTAAAACTGAAACTAATAACAAGGAATATCTCCAAAAGGTCAACTCTACAAGAAAAATGTATAGGATATAAATTGTGTATTTTAACGAGATCTACAGCTTTTATGTATTGAGTTTTGTCTTTCTCTTACGGTTTAACCGTTATGCAAAATACTGCAAAATTTATTCAGAACAACAAGCTTTTCAGAGGATATTCCCAGAAAAGTCAAAGCATAAATTTTATTTTTATATAAATATGTTTATGTAAATATGTATTTTAAGGGAATTTGTTTTTAAAAAAAGCTTCGTGTTTCATTCTTGGAAGATACAAACATAAATACCAAGTTTGACTTTTAACGGTCTTTTCGTTTTTGAGTTATATGTCCACACACACACACACGAAACTTTTTCTAAAGTTTTTTCTTCGGGCTCAGGGCACCTCAAACCACATATTTCTGGTGAAATCTCTACATCAAATTGTTGGGTGAAATGCCATACTATGTACATGCGAGGTAGAGAAAGTAATAAGTGAATAAATGTTGGAAAAGTGTTATTAGCGTGCAATTTTCCACATTTTTTATTGAAGTAGTATTTAATGTGATGGAAACGGCGATCTGTAGCTGCTCACTAGGTTTGGGAAGTTTAATAATTATGGGGAAATTTAAACCAAAAAACAAAGAATATATCAGTAGTGGATATATAGTGACTTCATCGCAAACACGTGTTTTCTTGTACTTAGACATGTTTTACATGTAACTACACGTGTTAACATACTCTTCCCCCTTGCTTTGTTGGTCCACTAATAGTGTTAACTCAATAAGAGGTGCGTGACAATTCGAGATGACAAAAGCTATAAACACTGTGAACATGTTTTCTCAATTAGAAGCGCTAATCATTACTTAAATGGTTTCTCGTTTATAATATTAAGTTCAATTGTTATCATTTGAGTATAATAAATAACGCGAATATATATGCGAGCTTACTCTAACAATTACATTAGGTACAGCACTTTAATTTGCCACTTGAGAATAAATAATAGTAATATACAAAATATATTTAATTTTTTAAGGTGAATATGAAATCAGACTTATTCCAGTCGTGGAGTCCTGACTTCCAGGCAACAAACACTTGAAACACTATAGAACAGCAAACAGATACTTCAAATGACTCAGGTTCGAGTCTAGGTCAGTACATTAATCTTTAATCGTGTATAGGATTTATACTAGATACACAATTCAAATAAACTTTATTCAATATAGCAAAGCTTACGTACAATCATTTAAATATATACAAATGTATCTGAAGGTCCAGGGTTCGGATAAAATCTTAAAAATAATTATCTCAGAAACGATTAATTGTAACGAGCTGGAACAAACTGTTCAAACAGTTGTGAGAATAAATTATGATTGCAGGTCCTTTGTTCGAATTTATAACTTTTGAGGACACATTTTTGAGATCTGTGCATAATCCTCAACTATGAGGCCTACATTAACGGAATAAGTGTATATTGATAATTTAAGCTTCTAAGAGGGCTATTCTTTCACATGACGTTCCCTACCCATTGTTCAACAAACTATTCTTGCACAGGTTATTCTTCTGTCACTAAGAACGTTATGTAGCATAAAGTTACAAATGAAGGGAAATTACTGCGATATTAAACAGACTGATTACTTCCGGCACACCTTTCATGGTGGTGACACATGCTAATCTGCCACAAGTCCAAGACCTTGGCTCTACAACGTCCATAAACGTTATGTAGCATAAAGTTACAAGTGAAGGGAAATTACTGCGATATTAAACAGAGTGATTACTTCCGGCACACCTTTCATGGTGGTGACACATGCTAATCTGCCACAAGTCCAAGACCTTGGCTCTACAACGTCCATAAACGTTATGTAGCTTAAAGTTACAAGTGAAGGGAAATTACTGCGATATTAAACAGACTGATTACTTCCGGCACACCTTTCATGGTGGTGACACATGCTAATCTGCCACAAGTCCAACATCTTGGCTCTACAACGTCCATAAAGTTACAAATGAAGGGAAATTACTGCGATATTAAACAGACTGATTACTTCCGGCACACCTTTCATGGTGGTGACACATGCTAATCTGCCACAAGTCCAACATCTTGGCTCTACAACGTCCATAAACGCACTTGAACATCTGGATTACGTATATACAACATTCTAATCCTCGTGGTCAATGCTTGGACTACCGAAAACTTCTTAACTTAAAGGTCCCTCTTCGATCGCTGACTCATTGGACAAAGGGTTAATAACTCTTAAAGGATTGGACATAGGGAGAGCGAATACATGGAAAACGGCGGCCCCAATCATTGTCCCTGCAAACAGATATCATTAGAGCCTTTGTTAGAGTCTATGAAGGTCTGATTTTATAACTTCGAAACTAAGAGCGTAAATAAATGTACACATGAAGAAGGAATATTGCAATTATAAACAAACTAACAACTTTATAAAGAGTATACCTGTACGTTTCAGCACATTTCATGAGATCGTCTTTTAGAATTTTGTATGTATTTGAACTGTAAAGGCTAAAACAGCCATTGGACTGAATAAATAATGCACCATAAACAGACTTCACACACTGAGAAATATGAAGGCGGTTTGAAGCTACACTTAAATGAATTCTTACTTCCAAATAATAATGTCACCAGCATCACACTATTCAAAGTTTCTGGAAACACATGAAGGCCACTTGCGTAATTATCAAGAAAGAGGTGGGTTTGGCCATCTCATATATATGTGTGTGTGTGTGCAAGAGTATTAAGACTATGAAATGATAAATATCAATGTTATCATAAACACATACTTCCAAGAATCCTTTAAACGAAAACGGGAGGGTTACCAAAATACTATCCTTGTCATTTTTCAGAAATGTCAGATAATTGCGATAAACGATCGACATTCTCTTTTCATATATGTCTCCTAATGTACCAAATAAAACATTTACTTGGAGGCATTCTTGAAATAGCCCAAGAAACATGAATGAGGTTCCATTTATGTTTCCGAAACTCATTACTGCCAATGCGGTATTTGGTGTAAAGGAAAAGAGGTCAATAGCATTCACATGAGGTTAAGTGGTTTTTTGTGTACCTGAAAGTATATTTACCAAAGGAGCTCTTAGAGATGACAGGAAGTCCCTGAAATTTCCACGGAGAAATGCTACCGTTAGAACGTGTCCGATCAGGCATTGAGGTCACAAACTAGTTTTCATTGAAAACCACCCCCACCTCTTCTATCCCATTTCGTGACATCAGAACACGCCAAAAATTTTGAAATGTTTCTATGACACATACACAACTAATACCAAGGTCACGGGTTCAAACCCGACCAAGACCGATTATTTTAAATGTGCTTATCAGTATATTTACTGACATTTAAAGAAACTCTTGTGCGAGGAAAGTTTTGCACATGGCGCTGCTGATATGATTCTAATAATTCACAAACAACATTTTTATTTATTCTACTCCTCGCCCATTGTACATTCCGCACAAGTTCAAGATGGCTTTTGCCTGCATGTTACTTGTTTCATTCTTTGCATTGATATAAGATTTGAAAGTGGCCTAGTGTTTAATAGTATATATACCTGCTAATAACATTGCCTGACATCCTGAATGATTCAATGTGACGAATTATAATAAATGGCTTACATGCCACTGGATAATCAGATAAGACTTACGTTCAACATATACGAAGATCTAATTCCTCTGCGAGAGGTCATTAAAATTCATTGGAATCCAGTACGCATAAGTCAGAGTTTTGAAACCATAACCATAACCTCAATTATCGGTTTACTGCCGATAAATCATCAGTTCTGATCACTTAAATTACTTAAAATCCAATATATAGTTTTCCGAGTCTGATTTATGAGCGATGGATAATGGCATCCTTTAAGAAGTCGTTTTCAATAATTCAAATGCAGCAATCTGAAGAGAGTCCTCCATTTTATATCTTATGTTGAGAGGATCGAATGAGGGAAAAGCGTTATCGTGGTAAAATACATTATTCTAGTTGGGGAAGTGATGAAACGCTCTACAGGATCAGTATTACAAAACCTTCCTAATAACGCTGGCACATCAAGAAGAATGACAGGTGAAATCGACAGCGCAGCTTTCATTTATAATTTGCACTTGCTGGCTTACTCGTTGTTGCATATTTAACCTTTATATTTTGAATAACAAATTAGTTAATTTATCTCTCCCCATTCCTTATTCTTCATTGATATTGAACGTTTTAATTACGAACCTCCCCTTTACTGCTTATAACTTTAATTTCGTGGAGTGTAGCTACCCATGATAATTGATGAGAAAAACACCGAACTTCAGCAAAAAGATGTGATGTATTGGCGGAATGTCTGTCTTCGTTAACGACCCCACCCCAAACAGTCTTCTAAGTTATTGAAATACGTGTTGGAACAATCTCGGAAAGGTCGAGTAATTCTTTAGGTAATTGCAGCAGGTTGGGGTGGTAATGTGGTTACGGGTTCGTATCCCGGGGGCAGGTTTTGTCTATTAGGAATGGTGTGGATTTGTGGGTGCCCTAGGTCAGGAGTTTTGCTAGCATGGAAACTGTTTCAAGTGCTTTATTCAGTTAGTTCAGCCGTCGAACACACACGCATTCCTCTTAATTTTCTACTGTGAAACTATGCTATACGCGACCGCGACTATTGTTACTTATTACTTTTAATGCGGCGATTTATTCCGTACTCTGGTCTGTATTAAAATAACTATTTCCCCCACAGCTAAAGGTGACCTGTTCGGCTCCACCACGGACCCTAAATATCACATCTCTGCTCTGCCGATGTTCTACGCCAAGTGTCTCAAAAAGTGTCGCCTGACCAGCGGGAGCATTGTTTTCTCTTTTCCTGTTATGTTCCTCTCGGGCAGTGTACTCTCACCCTCAATGCCCTGCCCCTAACGGTATACTGTGCTACCAGCTCGTGACAACTCGGCTACTTATACGTGTTTGAAATCTTTCTTCACTTCCCATTTATATTTCCCTTCTTGGTATAATTTATATTATTAGATGTGATTTATCTTTCCCTTCTGAATAACTCTTTGCTCTGTGACAAAACATGTACTGTCTCAAGGTGAAACGTTAAACTTTGTACTTTCTTTTTGGTCCTAAGTCATTTAATAAGAAAAAGCCCCAGTGCTTTTGCATAATACAGAAACCCTCAACATATACAACGGCACAGAGATGAAGGTGGTGAATATGAACATTCCGCAATCCTAGGCTACCAAAGTAACCACTTTGGAAAAGACAAGAGTCCACGACCATCGAGGAAAATAATCTTATCGGCGAGGGTGGTTATAGTAAAACTTTGGTTCACTGGTTTCTAACATTGGCTTACACAAGTTTATGCCTTATACCATTATTTATCATACCTTTCTTATTATCTTGAATATGACATACAAAGAAAATAAAGCCATACTTTCTTACTTCAGGTTTATTAAAATATATTTGCAATGATATCACATATACCTTTAATACGCAGATTCTTTTCTGTTTCGTTGTACTGAGTTTTCTGTATTTTTAGTTGCTTATTGATAAACTGTGATTTACATATATATTCATATATAATATAGTTATTGCTTTATTACTTTCTCTACACGGACTAAGTAGACACTGTATAGAGAAGGATTGCATTCCACCCCAAAAATTCGATACCGAGATTTCACCTGAAATAATGTTTTGGGTTCCCCTGAATCCAAAAAAAAAACCTTTTTGGAAAAAGGTCCGTGTATGTGATTGCATGTGTGTCTGTGTCTGTGGACAACATAGCTCAAAAACGAAATGACCTTTGAATACCAAACTTGGTATTTAAGTTTGGTATCCTCCAAGGATGTGACACGAAGATTTTAAAGAATATCCCCCACCCCCAACTACCCTTTATATGGAACTTTTTTCGAAATTTTGCATTTTCTCAAAAATGGCTACAAAGATTTGATTAAAATATCATATATTAAAGATATTTACCTGGCAAATAAAACGTATATCTAGAATTTTCTGGAAAATCCTCTGAAGACTACCTTATTCTGGATGAATTTTACGGAATTTTGCATAGGTGTTTAACCGGAAGCGATGAACAAAATGTAGAGCACGTTAAGACACACAATTTATGTTGTATACATTTTTTCGTGGATTTGATCGTCTTAGAGATATCTCTTGTTTTTGGTTACAGCTTTAAAAACTTCTTTCTCACACAGGACTTAGTCTACTCCTGTCCATACAAACAAAGGAACTTCAGTCACATAGCAACCAGCTTTTGACTATCACTTCAACTATAGTACTCTCTTATTTCCCTTCTATTTACAAGGAAGCAAGTAATACGATTATTTCTGCTAATTTTTTCTCAATTAGCATGTAGTAAATAGAAGCATGAGTTTTTAGCAATAACTTATTGTAAAGATGTAGAGAAAGTCATGTGAATGGAACACATAAGATATTTACACATACTATATACATAACGCATATAGAAGGCATTGCATTCCATTCAAAGTTGGATACCGACATTTCACCGGAATCACACGTTTTAAGGTTCCAATGCTTCCGAAAATAGAATGTTCTGAAAAAGACCAGTATATGTTATACGCCTGAAAACACGTTATCTCAAAAAATAATATGACAGTATAATACCAATCGCTATAGAAAGACAGTTCAAATGCAGAACGTCTCAGTCTTATTTTCTGTACTACTTCAAATTAATAAGTAGAGAAAGTGTTGCATTACACCCAAAATCGATTTTTCAATGGAAATAGATGCTTTGAAGACCCCTTAACAAAAAAACATTTTCAGAAAAAATGTTAGCGTGTGTATATCTAAGAGTAGCACTTCACACAAAGAAAAATGATACGATTAAAAATACCAAACTTTGTATTAAATTTACTAGCTCGCCGTATTCCCTTTCTTAGTTTTATTTATAAACCAACTAAATTGCCATTAATGGGAAGGAATTGTTATCTAAGTTTAGCCTTCATTTATAAACTACTTCTCTTCTCAAAGTGAAACGAGCTTCCGTTTCAGTCTCTTGCTTTACTGCAGGCAAGGCAAACAGAACCGGATTTCAGTTGTTTCACATAGCAACCGCTTTTAAAGGTCAGACTATTGTTTAGCCTGAGCATTTTCTCAGGACCATATTTGTAAAGAACAATGGAATGGAACCATTTCTGTTGATGTTCATCTGGAATAGCGTGAAGTAAAAAGAGGAATATCGCTTGATTGACATTGGGTATGTTGTTATTGGCTATCATTGCAAACACTATTTATGTTTCCACCACTTTTTACAGAACCAGCATTCATAGTGATGGTGGTAGTGGTAAAGGTGATAGTGGTGGTAGTAGCGGTGGTAGTGGTACAGGTGGTAGTAGTGGTAGTGTAGGTAATAGTGGTATAGGTGGTAAGGCTGGTAGTGGTATAGGTGGTAGTAGTGGTAGTGATGGTGGTAGTGGTATAGGTGGTAGTGCTGGTAGTGCTGGTAGTGATGGTGGTAGTGGTATAGGTGGTAGTAGTAGTAGTGATGGTGGTAGTGGTATAGGTGGTAGTGCTGGTAGTGATGGTGGTAGTGGCATAGGTGGTAGTGGTATAGGTGGTAGTAGTGGTAATGATGGTGGTAGTGATATAGGTGGTAAGGCTGGTAGTGGTATAGGTGGTAGTAGTGGTAGTGATGGTGGTAGTGGTATAGGTGGTAGTGCTGGTAGTGGTATAGGTGGTAGTAGTGGTAGTGATGGTGGTAGTGATATAGGTGGTAAGGCTGGTAGTGGTATAGGTGGTAGTAGTGGTAGTGATGGTGGTAGTGGTATAGGTGGTAGTGCTGGTAGTGCTGGTAGTGATGGTGGTAGTGGTATAGGTGGTAGTAGTAGTGATGGTGGTAGTGGTATAGGTGGTAGTGCTGGTAGTGATGGTGGTAGTGGCATAGGTGGTAGTGGTATAGGTGGTAGTAGTGGTAATGATGGTGGTAGTGATATAGGTGGTAAGGCTGGTAGTGGTATAGGTGGTAGTAGTGGTAGTGGTGGTGGTAGTGGTATAGGTGGTAGTGCTGGTAGTGATGGTGGTAAAGGTATAGGAGGTAGTGGTATCGGTGGTAGTAGTGGTAGTGATGCTGATAGTGGTATAGGTGGTAGTGCTGGTAGTGATGGTGGTAATGGTATACGTGGTAGTGGTATAGGTGGTAATGGTGGTTAGTGGTGTAGGTTGTAGTGGTGGTAGTGATGGTGGTAGTGCTATAGGAGGTAGTTGAGGTAGTAGCGATTGTGGTAGTGGAATAGGTGGTAGTGGTGGAGGTAGCGGTGGTAGTGCTATAGGTGGTAGAGGTGATAGTAGCGGTGGTAATGGTATAGGTGGTATTGGTGGTAGTGATGGTGGTATAGGTGGTAGTGCTGATAGTGATGGTGGTAGTGGTATAGGTGGTAGTGATGGTGGTAATGGTATAGGTGGTATTGGTGGTAGTGATGATGGTAGTGGTATAGGTGGTAGTGATGATGGTAGTGGTATAGGTGGTAATGGTGGTAGTGATGGTGGTAATGGTATAGGTGGTATTGGTGGTAGTGATGATGGTAATGGTATAGGTGGTATTGGTGGTAGTGATGATGGTAGTGGTATAGGTGGTAGTGGTGGTAGTGATGGTGGTAGTGGTGGTAGTGATGGTGGTAGTGGTGGTAGCGGTGTAGGTGGTAGTGATGGTGGTAGTGGTTTAGGTGGTAGTGGAAGAAGTTGTGATGGTGGTAGTGGAATAGGTGGTTGTGGTGGGGGTAGCGGTGGTAGTGGTATAGGTGGTAGAGGTGGTAGTAGCGGTGGTAATGGTATAGGTGGCATTGGTGGTGATGGTGGTAGTGGTATCGGTGGTAGTGGTGATAGTGATGGTGGTAGTGGTATAGGTAGTAGTGATGGTGGTAGTGGTATAGGTGGTAGTAGTGGTAGTGATGGTGGTAGTGGTAGAGGTGGTAGTGATGGTGGTAGTGGTATAGGTGGTAGTGGTGGTAGTGATAGTGGTATTGGTAATGGTGGTAGTGGTGGTGGCGACGGTGGTAGTGGTATAGGTGATAGTGGTGGTAGTGTTATAGGTGGTAGTGGTGGCAGTGATGGTAGTAGTGTTATAGGTGGTAGTGGCGGTAGTGATGGTGGTAGTGGTAGTAGTGATGGTGGTAGTGGTGTAGGTGGTAGTGGAGGTAGTAGTGATGGTGGTAGTGATATAGGTGGTATTGGTGGTAGTAGCGGTGGTAGTGGTATAGAAGGTAGAGGTGGTAGTAGCGGAGGTAATGGTATAGGTGGTAGTGGTGGTAGTGATGGTGCTAGTGGTATAGGTGGTAGTGGTGATAGTGATGGTGGTAGTAAAATAGGTGGTATTGGTGGTAGTGATGGTGGTAGTGCTGGTAGTTGTATAGGTGGTAGTGGCAGTAGGTGTACAGGTGGTAGTGGAGGTAGTAATGATGGTGCTAGTGGTATAGGTGGTAGTGGAGGTAGTAATGATGGTGCTAGTGGTATAGGTGGTAGTGATGGTGGTAGTGATGGTGGTAGTGGTATAGGTGGTAGTGGTTTTAGTAATGGTGGTAGTAATATTGGTAGTGGTATAGGTGGTAGTGGTGGTAGTAGTGATGGTGGTAGTGGTATAGGTGGTAGTGGAGGTAGTAGTGATGATGGTAGTGGTATACGTGTTAGTGGTGGTAGTGATAGCGGTAGCGGTATAGGTGGTAGTGCAAGTTGTAGTGATGGCGGTAGTGGTATAGGTGGTAGTGGAGGTAATAAAGATGGTGGTAGTGGTGGTAGTAGCTGTGGTAATAGTGTAGGTGGTAGTGGTGTAGATGGTAGTGGTGTAGGTGGTAGTGGTGGTAATAGCTTTGGTAGTGGTATAGGTGGTAGTGGTGGTGATAATGGTGTAGGTGGTAGGGGTGGTAGTGATGGTAGTAGTTGTGCTAGTGATGGTGTAGTGATGGTGGTAGTTGTATAGGTGGTAGTGGAGGTATTAGTGATGGTGGTAGCGGAATAGGTGGTAGTGGTGGGGTTAGCGGTGGTAGTGGTATAGGTGGTAGAGGTGGTCGTAGGGGTGGTAATGGTATAGGTGGTATTGGTGGTAGTGATGGTGATAGTGGTATAGGTGGTAGAGGTAATAGTGATGGTGGTAGCGGTATAGGTGGTACGGGTGGTTGTGATGGTGGTAGTGTTATAGGTGGTAGTGATAGTGGTAGTGGTGATAGTGATGGTGGTAGCGGTATAGGTGGTAGAGGTGGTAGTGATGGTGTTAGAGGTATTTGTGGTAGTGATGGTGGTAGTGCTATAGGTGGTAGCTGATAGTGGAGGTAGTAGTGATGGTGGTAGTGGTATAGGTGGTAGTAGTGGTAGTAGAGGTGGTAGTGGTATAGGTGGTAGGAGTGGTAGTAGCGGTGGTAGTGGTATAGGTGGTAGTGGTGGTGGTAGTGGTGTAGGTGGTAGAGTGGTAGTAGTGATGGTGGTAGTGGAATATGTGATAGTGGTGGGGGTAGCGGTTGTAGTGGTATAGGTGGTAGAGGTGGTAGTGATGGTGGTAGCGGTATAGGTGATGTGAGGGTGGTAGTGATGGTGGTAGTGGTATAGGTGGTAGTGATGGTGGTAGTGGTGATAGTGAAGGTGGTAGCGGTATAGATGTTAGGGGTGGTAGTGCTGGTGGTAGTGGTATAGGTGGTATGATGGTAGTGGTTTAGGTGGTAGTGGAGGAAGTAGTGATGGTGGTAGTGGTAGTAGCGGTGGAGGTGGTATAGGTGGTAGTGGTGGTAGTAGCAGTGGTAGTGGTATAGGTGGTAGTGGTGGTAGTGATGGTGGTAATGGTATAGGTGGTAGTGGTGGTAGTGGAGGTAGAAGTGATGGTGGTAGTGGTAGTAGCGGTGGTAGTGGTATAGGTGGTAGTGGTGGTAGTAGCGGTGGTAGTGGTATAGGTGGTAGTGGTGGTAGTGATGGTGGTAATGGTATAGGTGGTATAGGTGGTAGTGGAGGTAGTAGTGATGGTGGTAGTGATATAGGTGGTAGTAGTGATAGCGGTATTAGTGATGGTGGTAGTGGTATACGTGGTAGTGGTGGTAGTGATGGTGGTAGTGGTATAGATGGTAGTGGCGGTAGTGATGGTGGTAGTGGTATAGGTGGTAGTGGTGGTAGTGATGGTGATAGTGGTGGTAGTGATGGTGATAGTGGTATAGTTGGTAGTGGTGGTAGTGATGGTGGTAGTGGTATAGGTGGTAGTGGTGGTAGTGATGGTGGTAGTGGTATAGGTGGTAGTGGTGGTAGTGATGGTGGTAGTGGTATAGGTGGTAGTGGTGGTAGTGATGGTGGTAGTGGTATAGGTGGTAGTGGTGGTAGTGATGGTGGTAGTGGTATAGGTGGTAGTGGTTGTAGTGATGGTGGTAGTGGTATAGGTGGTAGTGGTTTTAGTGATGGTGGTAGTGGTATAGGTGGTAGTGGAAGTAGTAGAGATGGTGGTAGTGGAGTTGGTACTGTTAGTAATAGTGGTAGTGGTAGTGCTAGTGGTAGCTGTAGTGGTGGTGGTAGTGGTAACTGTAGTGGTGGTAGTGGTGGTGCTAGTGGTATAGGTGGTAGTGGTGGTGCTAGTGGTATAGGTGGTAGTGGTGGTAGCGCAGGTGGTAGTGGTATAGTGGGTAATAGTGGTAGTGGTGGTGGTAGTGGAGGTGGTAGTGGTAGTGCTAGTGGTAACTGTAGTGGTGGTAGTGTTTGTGCTAGTGGTAACTCTAGTGGTGGTAGTGGTGGTTGTCGTATAGGTGGTAGTGGTGGTGTGATGGTGGTATAGGTGGTTGTTGTGGTAGTGATGGTGGTAGTAGTGGTAGTAGCGGTGGTAGTGATGGTGGTAGTGGAGGTGGTAGTAAGAGTGGTAGTGGTGGTGCTATTGGAAACTGAAGTGGTGTTAGTGATGGTGCTAATGGTAACTGTAGTGGTAGTGGTGGTGGTAGTGATGTTGGTGGGGTAGGTGGTATTGGGGGTGGTAGTGGTAGTAATAGTGGTAGTGGTGGTGCTAGAAGTAAGTGTAGTGGCGGTGGTAGTGATGGTGGTGGGGTAGGTGGTAGTGGGGGTGGTAGTGGTAGTAATAGTGGTAGTGGTGGTGCTAGTGGTAACTGTAGTGGTGGTGGTAGTGATGGTGGTGGGGTAGGTGGTAGTGGTAGTAATAGTGGTAGTGGTGGTGCTAGAGGTAACTGTAGTGGCGGTGGTAGTGATGGTGGTGGGGTAGGTGGTAGTGGGGGTGGTAGTGGTAGTAATAGTGGTAGTGGTGGTGCTAGTGGTAACTGTAGTGGTGATGGTGGTAGTGGAGATGGTAGTGTTAGTAACAGTGGTAGTGGTGGTGCTAGTGGTAACTGTAGTGGTGATGGTGGTAGTGGGGGTGGTAGTGGTAGTAATAGTGGTAGCGGTGGTGCTAGTGGTAACTGTAGTGGTGATGGTGGTAGTGGGGGTGGTAGTGGTAGTAATAGTGGTAGTGGTGGTGCTAGTGGTAACTGTAGTGGCGGTGGTAGTGATGGTGGTGGGGTAGGTGATAGTGGGGGTGGTAGTGGTAGTAATAGTGGTAGTGGTGGTGCTAGAGGTAAGTGTAGTGGGGGTGGTAGTGGTAGTAATAGTGGTAGTGGTGGTGCTAGAAGTAAGTGTAGTGGCGGTGGTAGTGGTAGTAATAGTGGTAGCGGTGGTGCTAGTGGTAACTGTAGTGGTGGTGGTTGTGGTAGTAATAGTGGTAGTGGGGGTGGTAGTGGTAGTAATAGTGGTAGTGGTGGTGCTAGTGGTAACTGTAGTGGTGGTGGTAGTGATGGTGGTGGGGTAGGTGGTAGTGGTAGTAATAGTGGTAGCGGTGGTGCTAGTGGTAACTGTAGTGGTGGTGGTAGTGATGGTGGTGGGGTAGGTGGTAGTGGGGGTGGTAGTGGTAGTAATAGTGGTAGCGGTGGTGCTAGTGGTAACTGTAGTGGCGGTGGTAGTGATGGTGGTGGGGTAGGTGGTAGTGGGGGTGGTAGTGGTAGTAATAGTGGTAGTTGTGGTGCTAGTGGTAACTGTAGTGGCGGTGTTAGTGATGGTGGTGGGGTAGGTGGTAGTGGTAGTAATAGTGGTAGTGGTGGTGCTAGTGGTAACTGTAGTGGTGGTGGTAGTGATGGTGGTGGGGTAGGTGGTAGTGGTAGTAATAGTGGTAGTGGTGGTGCTAGAGGTAACTGTAGTGGCGGTGGTAGTGATGGTGGTGGGGTAGGTGGTAGTGGGGGTGGTAGTGGTAGTAATAGTGGTAGCGGTGGTGCTAGTGGTAACTGTAGTGGTGATGGTGGTAGTGGGGGTGGTAGTGGTAGTAATAGTGGTAGTGGTGGTGCTAGTGGTAACTGTAGTGGTGATGGTGGTAGTGGGGGTGGTAGTGGTAGTAATAGTGGTATCGGTGGTGCTAGTGGTAACTGTAGTGGTGATGGTGGTAGTGGGGGTGGTAGTGGTAGTAATAGTGGTAGTGGTGGTGCTAGTGGTAACTGTAGTGGCGGTGGTAGTGATGGTGGTGGGGTAGGTGGTAGTGGGGGTGGTAGTGGTAGTAATAGTGGTAGTGGTGGTGCTAGAGGTAAGTGTAGTGGGTGTGGTAGTGGTAGTAATAGTGGTAGTGGTGGTGCTAGAAGTAAGTGTAGTGGAGGTGGTAGTGGTAGTAATAGTGGTAGCGGTGGTGCTAGTGGTAACTGTAGTGGTGGTGGTTGTGGTAGTAATAGTGGTAGTGGGGGTGGTAGTGGTAGTAATAGTGGTAGTGGTGGTGCTAGTGGTAACTGTAGTGGTGGTGGTAGTGATGGTGGTGGGGTAGGTGGTAGTGGTAGTAATAGTGGTGGCGGTGGTGCTAGTGGTAACTGTAGTGGTGGTGGTAGTGATGGTGGTGGGGTAGGTGGTAGTGGGGGTGGTAGTGGTAGTAATAGTGGTAGCGGTGGTGCTAGTGATAACTGTAGTGGCGGTGGTAGTGATGGTGGTGGGGTAGGTGGTAGTGGGGGTGGTAGTGGTAGTAATAGTGGTAGTGGTGTTGCTAGAGGTAAGTGTAGTGGCGGTGGTAGTGATGGTGGTAGTGGTAGTAATAGTGGTAGTGGTGGTGCTAGAGGTAAGTGTAGTGGCGGTGGTAGTGGGGGTGGTAGTGGTAGTAATAGTGGTAGTGGTGGTGCTAGAACTAAGTGTAGTGGCGGTGGTAGTGGTAGTATCCCTAAGTCTCCTAAGCGGAACAAAGGGTGCGTTACGCTATTTCAATGTTCGGATTGGAAGTTCTAGTTGGAGTGTTCGCCGTTATGCACCATGGTGCCGAGCCATCAGCTTATCACCCACATTTGGCTCCTTGGGCCGAAATCACGACTTGCGGATGCGAAGTGGAGGAGAATGTTTCCTAGAAACCTTCTTCTTTTAGAGTATGTGGTTCTTTTATTTGTAAATATACATTACACGGGACTATCGGCTATATTTCCTTTCCGAAGGAATCCATGCTAAGGACTGTTGCACTCGAAAAAATCCATTACCCTCCGCCAGGTTTGAACCCGCATTCTTGAGTTTTAGAAACCTGCATGCTAACCACTACACTACGGAGATGGATTTCCTCATATCTACGTAGCACAAATATACATTTTGTTTAATTATTGGTTATGCCATTATAAAAGCTGATATTATTATGATGAACATATTTATGGTTTATTGGGTACGTAAAATTAGGTAAACTGTGCATAAGCACTGCCTCAAAGGATAAACTTGGCCACAAAAACCAGGGACGTGCAGATAGAATATATTATAGAATATAGATAGAATAGCTTTTATAAGAATAGTTGGCAGAATATTAAGTAGACGGAAAGTCACGTAACATATGGCTTATTACTTTCTCTACACGTACTATGTACATGGTATATAGAGAAGGTATTGTATTACACCCAAAAACTAAAACCCGAGATTTCACCGGAAATACATGTTTTGCGTCCCCCTGAATAAACAAAAACATTTTTAGAAAAAGGTCCGTGTGTATGTGATCGTTTATGTGTGTATTTAGGTGTGTGTATCTGTGTGTCTGTGGACAGCATAGCTCAAAAACAAAAAGACCGTTAAATACCAAACTTGGTATTTAAGTTTCGTGTCTTCCAAGGATGCGACAAGAAGATTTTGAAGAAATCCCCTCACCCCCAACTAATCTTTACATGGAACTTTTTTCGAAAATTTCGATTTTCTCAAAAATTGCTTTAACGATCTTGATTAAAATGTCAAATATTAAAGACAAACAAAATGTATATCTTGAATTTTGTGGGAATAGCCTCTGAAAACTACTTTATTCTGGATGTATTTTACGGAATTTTGCATAACTGCTAAATCGTAAGGTATGGAAAAAGCGTAACACACAAAAAATGCAGAGCACGTTAAAACACACAATTTATGTCTTGTACTCTTTTTCGTGGGGCTGATCGTTTTTGACATTTTCCTTGTTTTTGATTTCAGCTTTGAAAAACTTATGCTTTTCTCGTATAGGAATTTGTCAAGTCCTGTCCATACAAACAAAGAAACTTCAGTCACTTAGCAACCAGCTTTTGACTATCACTTTAACCTGTGGTACTCCCTTATTTCGCTTCTACTTACAAGGAAGCAAGTAATAAGAAAGACTATTTCTGCTATATTTTTCTCGATTAAAATGAAGTAAATAGAAGCATAAGCTTTTTAACAATAATTTGATGTTTAGAAACACATCAGATGTTTACTTTCTCCATACGCACTATGTATATAGTGTATAGAGAAAGTATTGCACTCCACCAAAAATTCGATACCGAGATTCCACCGGAAATATATGTTTTAGGGTCCCCAATATCCAAAAAAAGCATTTTCACAAAAAGGTCCTTGTTTGTGTCCGTGTGTCCGTGTGTCTGTGAACACGATAACTCAAAAACGAAAAGTCGATAAAATACCAAACTTGGTATTTAAGTTTAGTATCTTCCAGGGATGCGACACGAAGATTTTGAGAAAAATCCCCCCACCTCCAACTACCCTTTACATGGAACTTTTTTGAAAATTTTGATTTTCTCAAAAATGGCTCTAACGATTTTGATTAAAATTTCGGATATCAAACATATTTACCTGGCAAATGAAATGTATATCTTGAATTTTCTGGGAATAGCCTCTGAAGAGTAGTTTATTCTGGATGAATTTTACTAAATTTTGAATGACTGCTAAACCGTAAGAGATGGATAAAAACTTACTACACAAAAATGTAGAGCACTTTAAAGCACACAATTTATGTTATATACATTTTTTTCGTGGAGTTCGTCTTTTTTGTGACATTCCTTATTTTTGGTTTCTGCTATGATAAACGTATACTTTTCTCGTACAGGAACTTGTCAACTCCTATCCATATAAACAAAGGAACTTCATTGACATGGCAACCAGCTTTTGACTATTACTTTAACCTACAGGTGTCCCTTATTTCGCTTCTACTTACAAGGAAGCGAGTAATAAGACTATTTCTGCTATTTTTTTCTGATTAGCATAAAGTATACAGAAGTATAGGCTTTTTAAGAATTATTTGCTGCAGGGATATGGAGAAAGTCATGTGAATGGTACACATCAGATTTTTTAATTTATGTCCTTTAACCTGGTTGGTCAAATCGGATGATAAATGAAGTCGATACAATAACGCTCAAATGAACTCAAAGAGTCCATGAAACATAAAGCTACTCGACGTTCAACATTTCAGGAGAAGGAACAACCGGAAGAGAAAGAAAAAATCTGTGTTACACTCACATGACTTTTTCTAGCTACTCTACAAACTTCCTTCAAAATATTATTTTTCTTTCTACACAATGCTAATCGAAATAAACACTAGCAGAATATTCCTATTACTTAGTTCCTTATAAGTTAAAGAGAACTAAGGGAATGTACTAGGTTAAAGCGATAGTCAAATGTTTTAAAAGTTGTCGTTATGCGATTGTCATTGCAAATCTCTTCTTTGCTTGGCCAGGATTCGAACAAAACAAAAACGAATACTTCCTGTCTGAAAAAAAGTTTAAGCACTTTACAATTGAAACCAATAACAAGGAATATCTCGGAAACGGTTACCTCCACAACAAAACCCTAAAGAACATAAGTTGTGTATTTTGACATGATCTACATTTTTGTACAGTAAGTTTTTGTCTATCTCCTATGGTTTACCAGTTACGCAAAATTCAGCTAAATTCATTCCGAGTAAAGAAATCTTTAGAGGCTATTCCCAGAAAATCTAAGATATAAATTTTATTTGGCATACAAATATCTTTAATATACTGTATTTTAATCAAAATCGTTAGATCTATTTTTGAGAGAATCAAAATTTTCGAAAATGTTTCCATGTAAAGCGTAGTTTGGGTGGAGCATTTTCTTGAAAATCTTCGTGTTGCAGCCCTGGAAGATACTAAACCTAAATACCAAGTTTCGCATTTAAGGCTGTTTTAGTTTTGGGGCTATTCTGTCCACAGACACACACACATATACACAGACCTTTTTTTAAAAATGCTTTTTTTGGACTCGGGGGATCCCAAAACGTATATTTCCGGGGAAATCTGGACATCGAGTTTTTAGGTGCATTACAATACCTTCTCTATCCCTTTGTAAATAAACAAAATAAAAAATGATAAAACAAAAGCGTATCCAGGTACTCAAGCTTCGAACTCGCGACTTGTTGAATGTAAGGCAGATACACTGCCATGGCGGGTTCAGGTAGATTAGACTCCGGAATATGTAATGCAGGTAATATTTTACAAGATAGTCATACGTCTCCATTAAGATATACACCTCAAAATGATTTTCTCTTCAAGATAACGCGCGTGTAGGCACATTTAATTGAGCCGTTCCAAACGCCGGAGCGCTCTCAGATGTTCAGCCGACTCTAACTAGACAGTTGAAGTGCGCTACACCAGATGCTCGCTTGTCTGCTGTACTTAGAAGCGAAGGAGCCATAAATTTCTCACGTTCCATGGAAAGCCGCCATTTCCGGCAAACAGTAAACTCTATGATTTTATCGTCCCATGAAGCATATATACAAGCTCATGCCTCGCGTTGTCATAGCGACCTCCTCAACTGGTATTGTATTCCATACTCAGCTGATCGTAAAGTTACAGCTCGCTTTCATAGTAGCCCAGTGCAATAAATGTTTGAATACAGCATTTTATTCGTTTCAATGTATAAATGGCTCATAGAACAAAAAAAAATTTGATGTGTTCCATTCACATGACTTTCTCTACATCTTTGCAACAAATTATTGTTAAAAAGTGTATACTTCTATTTACTTCATCCTAATCGAGAAAAAATTACCAGAAATAGTCTTATTACTTGCTTTCTTGTAAGCATAAGTGAAATAAGGGAGCACCATAGGTTAAAGTGATAGTCGAAAACTGGTTGCTATGTGACTGAAGTTCCTTTGTTTGTATGGAAAGTAGTTAACAAATTCCTGTATGAGAAAAGTATAAGTTTTTCAAAGCTGAAACCAAAAACAAGGAATATCTCAAAAAGGATCAAGTACGCGAAAAAAAATGTATATGACATAAGTTGTGTGTTTTAACGTGCTGTAAATTTTTTGTGTGATAGGTTTTTGTACATCTCTTACGGTTTAGCATTATGCAAAATTCCGTAAAATTCACCCCGAATAGAGTATTCTTTAGAGGCTATTCCAAGAAAATACAAGATAAACACTTTATTTTTCGTGTAAATTCTTTAATTTATGATATTTTAATCAAAATCGTTAGAGCCATTTTTGAGAAAATCAAATTTTTCGAAAAAATTTCCATGTAAATGGTAGTTTGGGGGGGGGGAGTTTCTTGAAAATCTTCGTGTCGCATCCTAGGAAGATACCAAACCTTAATACCAAGTTTGGTAGTTAACGGTCTTTTCGATTTTGAGCTATGCTGTCCACAGACAGACAGACAGACAGACACACACACACACACACACACACACACACACACACTGATACACAACACTCAGATACACAACTCACAGATACACACACATATGGTCATTTTTCTAAAATTGCTTTTTTTTTATTCAGGGGGTCTCAAAACATATTTTTTCGTGAAATCTCGGTATGGAATTTTTGGATGCAGTACAATACTTTCTCTATACACTATGTACACAGTACGTGTAGAGAAAGTAGCGAGCGCTCAGCCAGGTGTAAAAAGAAAGTCCGCTCACATGACTTTTTCTACCTGCTCTGCAAACAAACAGTTCTTTTCCTCTCTAGTCCATGCTAAACGAGATCAACATTAGCATAAACTGTCTTATCACTTAGTTCCTTATAAGTAGAAGGCAAATGAAGGAATACACTAGGTCAAAGCGATAGACAACGTTTACCTTCTCTACACGTACTATGCTCATAGTGTATGGAGAAGGGATTGTAATGCACCAAAAGAGCAATAAAATATTTCACCGGAGATACATGTTTTGAGAACCCCTGCATATTTAGAAAAATATCGTGTGTGTATGTGTGTGTGTCTGTGGGCAGCATAGCTCTAAAACGAAAAGACCATTAAATACCAAACTTGGTATTTAAGTTTGGTATCTTCCAAAGACGTGACACGAAGATTTTCAAGAGAATCCCTCCACCCCAAACTACCCTTTATATGGATTTTGTTCGAAAATTTTGATTTTCTCAAAAACGGCTGTAAAGATTTTGATTAAATTATCGTATATTAACCTACAAATGAAATGTATGTCTTGAATTTTCTGGGAATAGTCTCTGAAGACTACTTTATTCTGGATAAATGTTGTACAACTACCAAATCGTAAGAGATGGACAAAAACTTAACACACACGTTACATGCCCTTTTTTGTAGAATTGTCCGGTTTTAGATAGTCCTTCTTAGTGTTTCAATCTTAAACTATGTAACTTTTATCAAACGGTAGATTCCTTTCAATTGGTCATATAGCGACCAGGTTTTAAGGATTTTACTGTCCCTTTAGTATTTGTTTATGTTCCTTCTACTTAAAACAAAGAAAGCAAGAAAATGTCTGTTTTTCTCGATTAGCACGATCTAGATAAAAGAATATTTTTTTGTATGTTTGCAGAACGGGTAGAGAAAGTAATGTGAATTGAACGCATAAGATTTTTTTTTTTTTTTGAAATGGTTCTGTTCTTTTTTTTTTTTATTTGATAAGAAAGTAGAGTAAATCAAGTATGAAAACTTAATACAAATCTGATGTGTTCCATTCACATGACTTTCTCTGCAAACTGTTGTTACGAAGATTAATCTTATATCTACATCGTGATATTGGAGATTAACGTTACCAGGAAGTTGTATTTGTTCCTTAGAAATGGAAAAGCAAATGAAGGAATGCCTTGAGCTAGAGCAATTGTAAAATAGCTTTCAAACCCGGTCGCTGCGTGAAACAAGTTAAATTTGATAAACTTTACACGACCAGAAGTAAACTAAAAGAGATATTAAATGCAAGATGATCTCTTGTGGCTTAAAATTCAAATAAATAACAATTTATATCTCGAAAACGGTTAAATACATACCACATAAATTATATATTTTATGAAATCAATTTTTTTTTGTGTAGAAAGTTTTTGTATATCTCTTACGGTTTGCCAATTATTCTAAAGTGAAGCGGTCTTCAGAGACTATTCCCATAAAATTCAAGATACTTTTTGTTTGCTATCTTTAAAGTATGAAACCACTTAAAGGAGCTTAGGATGGTGACATTTTCATCAAAATCTTCGTGCGTCATCCTTGGAAGACACAAAAGTTAAACGCTCTTTTTACTTTCTCTACATGTACATAATGTAAAGAGAAGGTATTGTAATACACCCAAAAGTTCGATACCGAGATTTCACCGGAAATATATGTTTCGAGACCCCCTGAATCCAAAAAAGCATTTTTAGAAAAATGTCCGTGTTTGTGTCAGTCTGTGTCTTTGTGTCTGTGTGTGTGTGTGTGTGACTGTGGGCAGCATAGCTCAAAAACGAAAAGACCGTTAAAAACCAAACCTGGTATTTAAGTTTGGTATCTTCCAAGGGTGCGACACAAAGAGTTTAAAGAAAACCCCCTCACTCCCGCCTATTCTTTACATGGAACTTTTTTCGAAAATTTTAATTTTCTCAAAAATGACTCTAAGGATTTTGATTAAAATCTCTTATATTTAAGATGTTTACATGACAAATAAAATATATATTTTCAATTTTCTGGAAATAGAATCTAAAGACCTCTTTATTCTGATTGATTTTTATTGAATTTTGCATAACTGGTAAACCGTAAGAGATGAACAAAAACTTACCACACAAAAATGTAGAGCACATTAGAATATACATTTTTTCGTGGAGTTGATGGTTTTTCAGAATTCCTTGTTTTTGGTTTCAGTTTTGAAAAACGTATACCTTTCTCATACAGGAATTTGTCAACTCCTGTCCATACAAAGAAAGGAACTTCAGTCACACAGAAACCTGATTTTGACTATCACTTTAACCTATGGTACTCCCTTATTTCGCTTCTACTTACAAGGAAGCAAGTAATAATACTATTTCTGTTAATTTTTTCTCGATTGGCATGAAGTAAATAGAAGCCAATGCTTTTTAATAATATGTTTTTGCAGAGATGTAGAGAAAGTTATGTGAATGGAACACATCAGATTTTTTGTTTTTGGTCTATGCTGTCGACAGACACACAGACATAGACACATAACTTCTTTCTAGAAACACTTTCACAGGTTACCTCAAAACATATATTTCCGTTGAAATCTTGACATGTAGAGTACGTGTAGGGAGGTGGCGTCGCCTTGACCGAGTGGTTAGACCGCACGCCTCACCCCTGAGTTCGATCCCAAGCGCCCGTATATGGGATGTATAGCAATATGCAGAACACTCGTTCCAGGTTCTCCACTGTGTGGTTACGTGCTGTTTGTTCCCCGACAGGCTTCTGACCGCTTGTAAGTCCTAAGAGGAGTAAGCCGACTACGAAAAACGTGCAGAGAGAGTAAAAAGATCGTGTCGTATTATTGGAAGAGATTATAAACGTTGATACAAGAAAAATAAAACCTGATGTGTTCCGTCCGCATGATTTCTCTACATCTCTGCAACAAATTATTGTTAAAAAGCTAATGTTCTATTTACTTCATGCTAATCGAGAAAAAATTAGCAGAAATAGTTTTTTTTACTCGCTTCCTTGTAAGTAGAAGCGAAATAAGGGAGTACCATAGGTTAAAATGATAGTCAAAAGCTGGTTGCTATGTGAGTGAAGGTCCTTTGTTTGTATGGACACGAGTTGACAAATTCCTATATGTCAAAAGTAAGTTTTTACTTTCTCTATACGTGCTATGTATACAGAAATTGACACTCGACGCTATAAAACAACCCCACCAACCTTTTTAAAGTGTAATAAATAAGAAGAAAAATAATAACAGTGATTATGTAGAGTTTAGTGGGCTCTAAAAAATCTGATGTGTTCCATTCACATGACTTTCTCTACATCGCTACAACAAAATATTACTAAATAGCTTATTCTTCTATCTCATTTATGATAATCGAGACAAAACACTATCAGAAATTGGCTTAATTACTTGCGTCCTTGTAGGTAGAAGGAAAATAAGGGTATACACTAGACTAAAACGATAGCCAAATGTTTTAAAAGCTGGTTGTCATGTGGATGAAATTCGTTTCTATGCAACTTTCCGTGTGAAAAAAAGTTTAAGTATTTTAAATCTGAAACAAATAACAAGGAATATCTCAGAAATGCTCAATTCCACGAAAAAAAGTATATGACATAAATCGTGTGTTTTAACGTGATCTATATTTTTGTGTAGTAAGTTTTTGTCTCTTACGATTTACCAGTTACGCAAAATTCAGCAAAATTTATTCAGAATAATGAGGTATTTAGGGACTATTCCCAGAACATATAAGATACACATTTTATTTGTCATATATTTATACATGTGATATCTTTAATATACGAACGATATTTTAACCAAAATCGTTAGAGCCATTTGAAAGAAATCAATTTTTTTTAAAACTTTTCCATGTAAAGAGTAGTTTGGAGTGGGGGATTTTTTTCAAAATCTTCGTGTCGCTTCCCTGAAAAATACTAAACTTAAATACCAAGTTTGGTATTTAACCGACTTTTACTGCAATTAAAGTTAAGAATAGATATGATGCAATTAAAATTATAATTATATTAATAGGTTGATTATATATTTTTAGTTTTTCAGTTATCGTGTTCACAGACACACGGATACGTTGACACACGGATACATACACACATACATGAATATTTTTTTTCTGAAAATTCTTGTACTGCATATAGAGCACCCTAAAACGTCTATTTCCGGTGAAATCTCGGTGTTGAATTTTTGGGTGGAATGCAATACCTTCTCTATACACTATGTACATAGTACGTGTAGAGAAAGTAATAAAAAGGGGAAGGGAGGAACATTAAATAGAATATCCAGAGAGTGTAGATAAGAATAACATACTGAAGAATGGGTAGAGAAAGTTATGTGGGTGTGTTACATCAGGAAAAAAAAATACTTTTGTAAGAAAAAGAGTAGCATCTCGAGTAAATACGCCCAATTTTTTGTGTTAAATCAAGGAATTACAGTAGTCATTAAAGCAGAAAACACATTATACGTATATGAAATTTCTCTTTTAAGGGAAACCAAACATATTTATTTATACTTTTTGAAAAGCCAGCCAGAGAGCTTTTAAGACGCGATGACTAAATTTGTCAGAGATAACAGCACAAGACTACTGTCGAGTTAAATTCTTTTTATTCCGCTGAAAACCTCGTCAGCGCTTTTATTAAAAATACTTGGGGAGAAAAATCAATATAAAGGATATTTAAGAACGGTATGCGTGCTTTTTTTGTTCCTTTGCTGCAGACTTAATAACACGTAGACAAAAAGTGCTCACGATTTATAGCACTCTTGTCGTATCTCGTGCAACGCAAGTGACACCTGGCGGAGAAGAGAGAAACGATCACGGCTTGCCACAGAGTACTTAAAGCTGAGAGATTCATTAACACAAGAAGAAAGTTACAAAACAAGCAGAAAAAACTGCAATCTCAGTTGTTAAAGGTGATGCTCTGTTTTAAAATAAAACGCTTTATCCGCAAGCACATAGTAATTATCCATCTCCCTAGTGATGAATAAAGTATTCATTTTAACAGCTTAACCTGGTGTTCGGAGCACGTTACAAACACACGGACACAAAAACACGCTCTTGCAGTTGGACAATAAACATTCAGGTCAGCTCCATCGCTCACATAAAACAATAGAGGACTATAAATGAATGTTTTGGTAATGAATTAATAAACGTATGTCTTGCTTAACATTCAAAATGACTCCTGAAAAATCTTTTAGGTTATTATTACCTTAATACACAAAAATTAACGTATCTATTACACAGAGTATATATGTATTTATACACGTATGTGAAATGTGCGTTGTATCTGTCTATCTCTCTGTCTGCGATTTCTATTTGCCTGCCTATATGTGTGTCTGTATGTATATGTACAAATAATATGCATTTCCTTTTAGGTTTGTACACGTTACACCGATTTCGAGTTTGTACACTTACCACAAATAAATAACCTTGTTGGTCATATCGGACGATGAATGAAATTGGTGAAATGATGCTCAAATGATCTCGGAGTCCATGGAGCTTAAAGTTACTCGACATTCGTCTTCTCAGGATAACGGAAAACCCCGAAAAAGAACCTTATCCGGGCAACTCACCCTAAGCGAGATTCGAACTCACGACCTTTCGAATGTGAAGCAGTCACGCTACCACCACACTACCCAGGCGGGCTAACAAATCAATTTTGAGCAAGGCAAAAATTACTGTGTAGCTTAAAATTCGTAATTCCACCCCATTCACACGATTAATATGCAAACACACTGAATTCAAAAGCCGTCTATATATATTATACACAAACACACACACACACACACACACACACACACACATACACACACAGGGTGTTAATTAACTGTACCGAAATATTTTCGCAGAATATGAAGATTACTTAAATAAGTAATTTGAGATAGGAGACTTATACTTATGTTGATTGAAATTTCGAAGTAATGTATATAAGTTTCTGAAGTGCCAGTACGCCACGTATCGCGGCACTTCGTCTGGAATAAAAATAAAATAATAAACAACATTTACTTTGTGACAGGAATCGAACTCATGACCTTTGGGATAGCAGTTTCCCGCGTTATTAAGCCACCAGAGCACTTGAAAAAACGCCTCCAGAGTTAGGCTACATACCTCAAGAACGTAATTAATCATTGCTCAGTGTCAAGTGATTAGTTCGATATTTTACAGACTTTTGCGACATTAAATCTTGAGAACGCTAGTAAGGAGCTGCTAAAAAAGTCGATATTTCTATACTTTGGAAGCAGCTTTAAAGTCATTTTTTCAACCTGCTTTGCTTTAACACCGACTTATCAGCACCTGATACCCACACGTTTAACGTTATGTTTATCCGGGGACCAAGCATTGCCGGTCTCAAATTACTTATATCAGTCACGTGCACAATCTTCCAAATTATTTCCGTGTAGTTCATTAACACCCGGTAGATATACATATATTTATTTAATTATTTATTTATTTACTTATTTATTTATTTATTTATTTATTTGTACACACATGTGTGTGAGTCTATTAATGCTGTGAAATTGCAATATCCATCACACAGTTTAAACAAATTTCTCTTTTCACTTTGTCTAGCACGCAATGTACGTATAGCGAAGTTATTGTATCTCACCAAAGAATTCGATAGCGACATGTTTTAGGGCCCCCTGTATAAAGAAAAAAACATTTTTACTTTCTCTACACGTACTATATACTTTGTACATAGTGTACAAAGAAGGTATTGTAGTGTACCGAAACATTCATTTCCTAGATTTCACCTGAAATACATGTTTTGGGAATCCCTGAATCCGAAAAGCATTTTTAGAAAAATGTGTGTGTCTGTGAGCAGCATAGCTCAAAAATGGAAAGTTTGTTAAATACCAAACTTGGTATTTAAGTTCAGTATCGTCCAAGGATGCGACTCGAAGATTATCAAGAACGTCCCCAACCCAAGCTATCCTTTACATGGAAAAAATTCCAAAATTTTGGTTTTCTCAAAAATGGCTCTAATGATTTTCATTAAAATCTCTTATATTTCAGTTATTTATATGACAAATAAAATGTATGTCTTGGATTTTCTGGGAACAGCCTCTAGAGACCTCTTTATTCTCGATGATTTTTTGTAAATTTTGTATAACTTGAACCGTAAGAGATAGACAAAAACTTACTACAAAAAACACACAAATCTCCTTAAAATACACAATGTATGTCATTTATCTACATTTTATTTCTTTGAGTTGACCAAGTTATATTCCTTATTATTGGTTTTACTTTTAAAACACCTAAACTTTACTCACAAAGGCATGTAAAGAAACGCATTTCAATCACATTTTAAAACATTTGACTGTCGTATTAGCTTGGTGCATTTCCTTATTCACCTTCTACTTATGAGGAAGTAATAATAAGTTTCTGTTAATGTTTACCTGCTTTAGTTTGAAGAATTAGCTTATTAGCGATAACTTGTTACACAGATGTAGAGAAAGTAGTATGAAAGGAACACGTCATATTTTTAATAGTACTATGTACTTAGTGTATAGAGAAGGTATTGCATTCCACCCAAAAATTCGATACCAAGATTTCACCGGAAATACATGTTTTGAGTCCCCCTGAGCCCCAAAAAAAACATTTTTACTTTCTCATTACGTACTATGTATACAGTGTATAGAGAAGATATTGTATTGCACCCAAAAATTCGATAGCGAGATTTCACCGGAAATACATGTTTTGAAAACCCCTGAATAAAAAAACATTTTTAGAAAAATGTCCGTGTTTCTGTCTGTATGTGTCTGTGTGTGTCTGTAGGCAGCATAGCTCAAAAACGAAAAGTCCGATAAAAACCAAACTTGGTATTTAGGTTTGCTATCTTCCAAGGATGCGACAAGAAGATTTTCAAGAAAATCCCTCCACCCCAAACTACCCTTTACATGGAACTTTTTCGAAATGTTTTATTTTCTCAAAAATGGCTCTAACGATTTTGATTAAAATGTTGTATATTAAAGATATTTACCTCACAAATGAAATGTATATCATGAATTTTCTGGGAATAGCCTCTGAAGAGTACATTATTCTGCATGAATTTTACGGAATTTTGAAAAACTGCTAAACCGTAAGAGATGGACAAAAACTTACTACACGAAAAATGTAGAGCACGTTAAAACACACAATTTATGTTATATACATTTTTTTCGTGGAGTTCATTGTTTTTGAAACATTCCTTGTTTTTGTTTTCTGCTTTGAAAAATTTACACCTTTCTCATACAGGAATTTTTCAACTGCTTTCCATACAAATAAAGGAACCTCAGTGACATAGCAACCAGCTTTTGACTATCACTTTAACCTACGGTACTCCCTTATTTCGCTTCTGCTTACAAGGAAGTAAGTAATAAGACTATTTTTGCTGATTTTGTCCTCGATTAGCACGAAGTAAATATAAGCTTTTTACCAATAATTTGATGCAGAGATGTAGAGAAAGTCACATCAGTTTGCTACAACAGGATACAGTGGTTTCTAATTTTGATCCAAACGTATGAAATGAACCAATGACCTAATAAGTTGGCAGCTAGCACTGGGTCTTCCCTCCCGGCAACGTGATTGTTTGCTGTATATTTGTTCATAGTAGCTGAGCAATGTTTGTAATACACGTTTTACAGTGCAGCAGACATTTATACATATTTTGCTATTCGGGTATTTATAATACGTGCAAATGTATTTTATTGGATCCATTTGTACCTAACCTTATTTTCTCAGCAAAAATATAAAAACGTGATAGCTGGTTGATTTTCTGGTATACACTGCCTCATATTTGTGTCTTGGCGCGTGATTTTTGCCTCAACTAAGGACAGCAACTTTCCGAACAAAGTTTCGTATATTCTAAGGAAGTTAAAATAATTTAGAAACGAGTTCATTTTGCAGGATATGTAGTACACCTCTTCCTTGGCCTGCATTGCTACGTTCCAGCCATGGTCTAGTATTGGTTTTTTCTTTCTATTATAAAATGATCTTGCAATAGATACATAAACTCAGCTTGCGACAGCGAACGTAAATAATTGTGGATCAGCAACCTCCACCATTTTCTATTAGCTGTTCATGTGCATGCGAGAAATATTTGGACCAATACTCCCGTGGGAATGGGATGGAGAAATTGTACACAATGTTCACGTTGTATTAAAAACTTTAGACCAAATTTTGACCGTGGGACATCGGCTTAAGCCGTTACACGTCAGATCGAATGAACTGGCTCCCCATCATGTTGGTACTTCACAGTTAGTCGGTTCTGTAGAGGCACTTCATTCAGAACAGTAGGTAGCTGGAGTTGTAGGAAATGAATGTAGCTATTCCAAGTGAGTTGGCTGTCATAAAAAATATGTGTTACACTCACAAGACTTTCTCTAGCTGCTCTACAAACAAACGTCTTAAAAAGATAATTCTTCCTTCTTCATGCTAATCGAAATAACATTAGCAGAATGTTCTTGTTACTTAGTTCTTATAAGCAGAAGGGAACCAAAGGAATGTGCTATGCTAAAGTGATAGTCAAATGTTTTAAAAGCTGTCGTTATGCGATTGTCATTGCAATTCGCTTCTTTGCTTGGCCAGGAGTAGAACAAAAGAAAAACGGACCTTCCTGTCTCAGAAAAGTATAAGTACTTCACAATTGAAACCAATAACAAGAAATATTTCGGAAAATCATACTTCTACAACAAAAACGTAAAGGATATAAACTGTGTGTTTTGACGAGATTTACATTTTTTGTGCAGTAAGTTTTTGTGAATCTCTTGCGGTTTAGCAGTTAAGCAAAATTCGGCAAAATTCATTCAGAATAAAGAAGTTTTCCCAGAAAAATCAAGATGTACACTTTATTTGGGATGCCATTTTTGAGAATTTTAAATGTTTCTAAAAACATTCCATATATAGACTAGTTTGGGGTTAGGCTTTGCGTCGCATCCTTGGGAGATATTACTCTTAAATATCAAGAGACCTCTCGTATTTGAGTTAGGACTTGACAAACACTTAAACACAAACGGAACTTTTTCTAAAAATCTGATGTTTTCTGTGTCTCTATAACGAATCATTGTTGAAAAGCTTATTCTTCTATCTAGTTCATGCTAATTGAGATAAACATTAGCCGAAATGGTCTTATTATTGCTTTCTTGTAAGTAGGAGCGAAATAAGGGAATGCACTATTAAGTATATCAAAGCTGAAACCAATAACAAGGAATATCTCAAAAATGGTCAACTCCACGAAAAAAGCATTAGGAAAAATTGTATGTTTTAACGAGATTTGCTGTTTTGTGTAGTGAGTTTTTGTCTATCTCTTACAGTTTACCAGTTACACAAAATTCAGTAAAATTTATCCAGAATGAAGAGCTCTTCAGAGGCTATTCCCAGAAAATTTAAAAAATACATTTGGTCATGTAAATAACTTTAATTTGCGGTATTTTAATATAAATCGTTAGAGCCATTTTTTATAAACTCCAAATTTTCGAAACATTTTCCATTTAAAAGGTGGTCTGTGTTGGAAAATTTTTCCTCAAAATCTTTGTATCTCATCCCTGGAAGATACTAAACTTAAATACCAAGTTTGGTATTTTACTGACTTTTCGTTTTTGAGTTATCGTGTTCACAGACACACACACGCACCACACACCTTTTTCTAGAAATCTTATGTGTTCCATTCACATACTTTCCTTGCATATCTATAACAAATTATTGTTAAAAAGCTTATTCTTCTAAGTATTTCATGGTAATCAAGATAAACATTATCAGAAATTGTCTTATTAGTTGCTCTCTTGCAAGTAGAAGACAAATAAGGGAATACACTAGGCTAAAGTGACAGCTGTATGCCATGTGCTTGACATCCGTTTCTTTGCATGGCCAGGAGTTAACAAATTCCCGTATGAGAAAAGTATTTTAAAACGGCTAACCAACAACAAGGAAATTCTCAGAAATGGTCAGATCCACGAAGACGCAAATGGTATGTTTTAACAGGATCTATATTTGTGTGTAGTAAGTTTTTGTCTGTTTTCTGTTTACTAGTTATGCAAAATTCATCAGCAGCGGTCTTCAGATCCAATTGCTAGAAAATTCAAGATACAAATTTTATTTGCAATGTAAATATTTTTAATATACGGTATTTTAATCAGAATAATCATTTTTGAGAAATTCAAAAAAAAATTTAGAAAATTTCAATATAAAGGTTAGTTTGTGGGGAGGGATTTCCTCAAAACCTTAGTATCACATCCTTGGAAGATAATAACCTTAAATGCCAAGTTTGGTATTTTGCCGACTTTTCGTTTTTGAGTTATAGACACAGCGACAGACGATCACACGGACCTTTTTCTAAAAATGCTTTTTTATTTTCTCTACACATATCTACTATGTACATAGTGTATAGAGAAGGCATTGCCTTCCACCCAAAAAATCGATACTGAGATTTCACCGGAAATACATATTTGAGACCCCTTGTATCCCAAAAAAAAGCATTTTTAGAAAAATGTCCGTGTTTGTGTGTGTGTGTCTGTCTATCTGTGTGTGTGTGTGTATCTGTGTGTATCTGTGGACAGCATAGCTCAAAAACGAAAAAACCATTAAACACCACACTTGGTATTTAGGTTTGGTACCTTCAAAGGATGCGACACGAAGATTTTTAAGAAAATTCTCCCACTTCCAATTACCCTTTACATGGAACTTTTTTCGAAAATTTTGATTTCCTTAAAAATGGCTATAACGAATTTGATTAAAATGTCATATGTTAAATATATTTACACGACAAATAAAAGGTATATCTTGAATTTTATGGGAATTGCCTCTGAAGATACTGGATGAATTTTACGGAATTTTGTATAACTGCTAAACCGTAAGACATGGCCAAAAATTTACCACACCAAAAATGTAGAGCACATTAAAACACAAAATTTATGTTTTTTATACATTTTTTCGTGAAGCTGGTCGTTTTTAAAATATTCCTTGTTTTTAGTTTCAGCTTTGAAAAACTTATTTTTCTCATACAGGAATTTGTGAAGTCATGTCCATACAAACAAAGGAACTTCAGTCACATAGCAACCAGCTTTTGAGTATCACTTTAACATATGGTACTCCCTTATTTCGCTACTAATTACAAAGAAGCAGGCTATTTCTGCTAATTTTTTCTCGATTAGAATGAAGTAAATAGAAGCATAAGCTTTTTATCAATAATTTGTTGTCATGTGAATGGAACACATCAGATTTTTTATACAGGAGACCCTAAAACGTGTATTTCCGATGAAATGCATGTACAGAATAGTAAATACATGCAATAATAGGTCATGTACAGAAAGGAAAGATTGAGCACGCGTCGTTACAGGAATATTTCTCAGATATTTCATTACTCATAAAACAGAATCTTCGTCCTTATCGAAAAGGAACATTTCCGATAATTTGAAGAGAATTTCTAATAGCATAGTGGAACACATGTAACTTCAAAGCTACAAACTGCATCACTAGGCTTTGTTACAGATTAACAGGAGCACATTTGTATTCAGCGACGCACACACTCTTTGCTGAATTACAATGAACTAACGGAAACAAATGAAGACCTTTTTGCACAGTATTTCGTTCGCTATTGATTCTTCGTGCCATTGGAAATCGATGTCTATGTGAACAAAAGCACAAATCCCTGAAAGATGATATGCAAACGTGCAGATTCAGCGTAAGGCGATTCTTTGCTGTCTCCCGAGCAACTGTTTCTTACGTTGGCATTTCATGTTATTGTTGACCATCTCGTTCTGTCACGTGATCGTGGGAAGTATCCAACCCAGTACATTGGCGCGTAAAATTCCAAACAATCTTATATCGTTTCCTAACACACCCATGTGCATTGTTTTCTCTTTCTCTACACGTATTATGCACATAGTGTAAGGGAAGGTCTTCCATCCAAAAATTCGATACCGAGATTTCACCTGAAATAAATGTTTTGGATCCCTCTGAATCCAAAAAAAAAAGACATTTACAGAAAAAAGTGTGTGTGTGTGTGTGTGTGTGTGTGTGTGTGTGTGTGTGGACAGCATAGCTCAAAAACGAAAAGAGCGTTGAATATCAAACTTGGTATTTAAGTTTATATTTTCCAAGGATGCGACACGAAGATTTAAAAAAAAAAAATCCCCCCACCCCAACTACACCTTACATGGAACTTTTTTCGAAAATGTTGATTTTCTCAAAAATGGCTCTAATGATTTTGATTAAAATATCGTATATTAAAGATATTTACCTGACAAATAAAATGTATATCTTGAATTTTCTGGGAATAGCCTCTGAAGACTACTTTATTCTGGATGAATTTTACGAATTATGTATAGCTGCTAAACCGTAAGAGACGGAAATAAACTTACCACACAAAAAATATAGAGCACGTTAAAACACATAATTTATGTTATATACATTTTTTTCGTGGAGTTGATCGTTTTTTTAGGTATTTCTTGTTATTTGTCAACTCGTGTCCATACAAAGAAACTTCAGTCACATAGCAGCCAGCCTTTGACTATCACTTTAAGCTATGGCACTCCCTTATTTCGTTTCTATTTACAAGGAAGCAGGTAATAAGACTATTTCTGCCAATTTTTTCTCGATTTAATGAAGTAATTAGACGCATATGCTTTTTTACAATAATTTGTTGCAGAGATGTAGCGAAAGTCATGTGAATGGAACAAATCAGATTTTCTACCTTTATCGCACCCACGTACATTCATTTTCTCTCTGAATATCAGTGTACAGTGATATTCACATATATAATGACGGAAGTTCCAATAGACATGCTTTACTAAGTCAAAATAATAGAATGAGGCAATAAAAAGAGATCTGAAATTTATTATTAATTAGGCATCAAGTTGAAGTGAAAATATACGTCAAGACAAATGGGCTTTTAGTAATATTATTCTTCGTAGCCATATATGCTAATCATTTGTTATTTTATTCACGAAATAGTCTTATTAAATACAACTCGAGCTTCAACTTTTGTCTAGATTAATTTGCTTACAACAAGTTGCTGGCGAATATATAAATAAAAATTTGGAAGTCTCGTTATATTACTTATGATAATTTAGTTCAACAATTAAAGCGCCAATTAAATGGCCGAGATTACACAATTTTAACCAATCGTGGTCATCTGACTGGAGCGATAATGTCGAAACATCTTAAAGCAGCTGATGTTCATTTCTTTGAAATATTGTCGCACCTGATGTTCGTTTGTTTAATGTCCTGTCTTGGTTATTGATAACAAGATGACAATCGATTTTAATAACTGTCAGTTCTACAATTGTGCTTTCAATTAATTCAGTTATAATGTTTAATTAAGGTTGTATCAGTTTATAATGTATTTAGTTCAAAAATCTTATGTGCTCCATTCACATGACTTTCTCTACATCTCTGCAACAAATTATTGATACAAAGCTTATGCTTCTGTTTACTTCATTTTAATCGAGAAAAATTAGCAGAAATAGTCTTATTACTTGCTTCCTTGTAAGTAGAAGGGAAATAAGGGAGTACCACAGGTTAAAATGATAATCAAAAGCTAGTTGCTATGTGACTGAAGTTCCTTTGTTTGTATGGACACGAGTTGACAAATTCCTGTATGAGAAAAGTATAAGTTTTTCAAAGCTGAAACCAAAAACAAGGAATATCTCGAATTTTTGCAATACCTTCTCTATACACTATGTGCATAGTAAAAAGAGAGTGAAAATAACCATTATCTGTATTTCTTATGTGTGAGGATAGTGCAATAACCTCAAATGTTTGTTTCTATTTCATGTATTTCTTATGTGTGAGGATAGTGCAATAACCTCAAATGTTTGTTTCTATTTCATGTATTTCTTATGTGTGAGGATAGTGCAATAACCTCAAATAAAATAAATGTTTGTTTCTATTTCATGTATTTCTTATGTGTGAGGATAGTGCAATAACCTCAAATAAAATAAATGTTTGTTTCTATTTCATGTATTTCTTATGTGTGAGGATAGTGCAATAACCTCAAATGTTTGTTTCTATTTCATGTATTTCTTATGTGTGAGGATAGTGCAATAACCTCAAATGTTTGTTTCTATTTCATGTATTTCTTATGTGTGAGGATAGTGCAATAACCTCAAATAAAATAAATGTTTGTTTCTATTTCATGTATTTCTTATGTGTGAGGATAGTGCAATAACCTCAAATGTTTGTTTCTATTTCATGTATTTCTTATGTGTGAGGATAGTGCAATAACCTCAAATGTTTGTTTCTATTTCATGCATTTCTTATGTGTGAGGATAGTGCAATAACCTCAAATAAAATAAATGTTTGTTTCTATTTCATGTATTTCTTATGTGTGAGGATAGTGCAATAACCTCAAATGTTTGTTTCTATTTCATGTATTTCTTATGTGTGAGGATAGTGCAATAACCTCAAATGTTTGTTTCTATTTCATGCATTTCTTATGTGTGAGGATAGTGCAATAACCTCAAATAAAATAAATGTTTGTTTCTATTTCATGTATTTCTTATGTGTGAGGATAGTGCAATAACCTCAAATGTTTGTTTCTATTTCATGTATTTCTTATGTGTGAGGATAGTGCAATAACCTCAAATGTTTGTTTCTATTTCATGCATTTCTTATGTGTGAGGATAGTGCAATAACCTCAAATGTTTGTTTCTATTTCATGCATTTCTTATGTGTGAGGATAGTGCAATAACCTCAACTGTTTGTTTCTATTTCATGTATTTCTTATGTGTGAGGATAGTGCAATAACCTCAAATGTTTGTTTCTATTTCATGCATTTCTTATGTGTGAGGATAGTGCAATAACCTCAAATGTTTGTTTCTATTTCATGTATTTCTTATGTGTGAGGATAGTGCAATAACCTCAAATGTTTGTTTCTATTTCATGCATTTCTTATGTGTGAGGATAGTGCAATAACCTCAAATAAAATAAATGTTTGTTTCTATTTCATGTATTTCTTATGTGTGAGGATAGTGCAATAACCTCAAATGTTTGTTTCTATTTCATGTATTTCTTATGTGTGAGGATAGTGCAATAACCTCAAATGTTTGTTTCTATTTCATGCATTTCTTATGTGTGAGGATAGTGCAATAACCTCAAATAAAATAAATGTTTGTTTCTATTTCATGTATTTCTTATGTGTGAGGATAGTGCAATAACCTCAAATGTTTGTTTCTATTTCATGTATTTCTTATGTGTGAGGATAGTGCAATAACCTCAAATGTTTGTTTCTATTTCATGCATTTCTTATGTGTGAGGATAGTGCAATAACCTCAAATGTTTGTTTCTATTTCATGCATTTCTTATGTGTGAGGATAGTGCAATAACCTCAACTGTTTGTTTCTATTTCATGTATTTCTTATTAATAGCAGATAAAAACAATTGTTCGCTATTTCTATTGTAGCTATCGATATTCGTACATTGGGAGTAGACACGGTCGGCCATATCATAATTCAGGAGATCGTGGTCGAATGCATCGTCTACCATTTGAGAACTAATGTAAAATCTCCCTTCCTATGTTATATTATAAATTATTAATGGTCTATTTCGCTGAATTGTCTTATCAAATACAACTCTCTTAGGACAGTTATCGACAAGATGAAAACACTCTGGTATTACTTATGATAATATATTAGAACGGTAAAATGTTCAGTGCAGTACATGCACAAAAATTAAAGTAAACAAAATGAAAATTCTATTTTCTAAAAAGAATAAACTTAAAGTTCTATGTACTTCACGCTAATCGAGCTACATATTAACAGAAACTAACTGTATTTATCATTTGCTTCCTGGTAAGTAGGAGAGGAATGAGGAAATATACTGGGATAAAGCGACAGTCAAAGTTTTCAAAATGTGGTTGCGATGGGATTGAATTTCGTTTGTATACGTGGCCAGGAGTTGACAGGTTCCCTATGAGAAAAGTTTCAAGTATTTCAAAACTGAAACCAAACTGAAACCAATAACACGAAATATCTCGAAAACGGTTTACCGCACGAAAAAAATGTATATGACAAAATTTTGTTTAGTGAGTTTTTGTCTATCTCTAACAGTTTAATAGTAATGCAAAATTCAGACAAAGGTGTCTAGAATAAAGAGGTCTTCAGAGGTTATTCCCAAAAAAATTCAAAATATACGTATTATTTGCTATGTAAATAAATATAAGATATTTTAATCAAACTCCTTAAAGCTATTTTTGAAAACATCAAAGTTTCCCAAATTGATTCCATGTAAAGGGTAGTTGAGGTGGCGGATTTCCTTGAAAATTTACCTGTCGCATCCTTCCTTGAAAGACATTCAACTTAAAGTTTACCAAGTTTAGTATTTAATGGACTTTTCCTTTTTGGGCTATGCTATCCACAGACACACACACATTGACGTTTTTCTAGTATGCTTTTTTACTTTCTCTACACGCACTATGTATATAGTGTATAGAGAAGGTATTGCATTCCATCGAAAAATCCGATACCGAGATTTCACTGTAAATACATGTTTTGGGTCCCCTAAATAAAAAAAAAAAAACATAAACCATTTTTTTTACAAAAAGATATACATGTGTGCATGAGTGTGTCTGTGAGTGTGTGTCTGTCTGTGGACAGCATAGCTCAAAAACGAAAAGACCGTTGAATACCAAACTTGGTATTTAAGTTTGGTTTCTTTCAAGGATGCGACACGAAGATTTTCAAGAAAATCCCCCCACCACGAACTACCCTTTACATGGAACTTTTTTGGAAAATTTTTATTTTCTCAAAAATAGCTCTAATAATTTTGAGTAAAGTCTCTTATATTTTAGTGGCCCTCCATGGTGTAATGGTTACCATGCTAACTTCATATACCCAAGGTCGCGGGTGCAAACCCGGCGGAGGACGATGGATTTTTTCGGGTGTAAAAATCCTGAGCATGGCTTCCTTCGGAAGGGAAGTAAAGCCGTGGGTCCCATGTCGTAGATTTACGGCACGTAAAAGAACCTTAAGCCTGATAGGTTTAGAATGGGACGCTGAGGACCACAGCAGTTATGAAGAGCGTCCATAAATAACACGCCATTTCAATATTTTCTCTTATAATTAAGATATTTAGATGCCTAATAAATTGAATATCTTGAATTTTTTGGGAATAACCTCTAAAGATCTCTTTATTCTGGATGATTTTATTGAATTTTGCATAAATGGCAAGGCGTAAGAGATGGACAAAAACTTACCACACAAAAAATGTAAAGGACGTTAAAACACACAAGTTATGTTATATACATTTTTTTCGTGGAGTTGATCGTTTTTGAGAAAAAACGTAAAGGACATAAGTTGTGTGTTTTGACGTGATGTGCATTTTTTGTGTAGTGAGTTTTTTTTCTATCTCTTACGGTTTAGCAGTTAAGCAAAATTCATCCAGAATAAAGAGCTCTTCAGAGGCTTTTCCCCAAAACTTAGATATACATTTTATTTCGGACATAAATAGCTTTAATATATGGGTTTTAATCAAAAATCGTTAGAGCCATTTTTAAGAAAAGCAACATTTTCGAAAGTTTTCCCATGTAAAGAGTAGTTTGTGGTGGGGGGATTTTTTTGAAAATCTTCGTGTCGCATCCTTGGAAGATACTAAACCTAAATAACAACTTTGGTATTTAACGGTCATTTCGTTTTGGGGCAATGCTGTTCACAGACACACGGACCTTGTAATTCCGGTGAAATCTCGGTATCGAACTTTTGGGTGCATTACAATATCTTCTCTATCCCTATGTACATTGTGCATATTGGGCCAGGGAAAGTAACAAAATATAACATAGACTGTGTGTTTTCACGTGACACACGGACTGACAGATACACACACACACACACACACACACACACACACACACACACACACACAGACACACGGACCTTGTAAATCTCGGTATCGAACTTTTGGGTGCATTACAATATCTTCTCTATCCCTATGTACATTGTACATATTGGGCCAGGGAAAGTAACAAAATATAACATAGACTGTGTGTTTTCACGTGACACACGGACTGACAGATACACACACACACACACACACACACACACACACACAGACACACGGACCTTGTAAATCTCGGTATCGAACTTTTGGGTGCATTACAATATCTTCTCTATCCCTATGTACATTGTACATATTGGGCCAGGGAAAGTAACAATATATAACATAGACTGTGTGTTTTCACGTGCCCTACAAGTTTTGTGTGATAAGTACTTGGCCGTCTCTTACGGCATACCAGTTATACAAAATGCCGCAAAATTGATCCAGTCTTCAGAGGCTATTCCCAGAAAATTCAAGATATATATTTTATTTGTCAGGTAAATATCTTTAATATACGAAAGTTTAACCAAAGTCGTTAGAGCCATTTTTGAGAGAATCAAAATGCTCGAAAAAAGTTCCATGTAAAGGATAGTTTGGGGTGGGGGGATTTTTCTCAAAATCTTCATGTTGCATCCCTGGAAGATACTAAACTTAAATACCAAGTTTGGTGTTTTACCGACTTTTCGTTTTTGCGTTAACGTGTTCACAGACACACGAGCTCCCACCCACACACACATACACGGACACACACATACGGACCTTTTTCTGAAAATGCTTTTTTACTTTCTCCATACGTGCTATTTACATAGTGTATAGAGAAGGTATTGCAATGCACCCAAAAATTCGATACCGAGATTTCACCGGAATTACATGTTTTGAGACCTCCTAAATCCAAATAAAAGCATTTTTAGAAAAATGTGCGTATGTGGGTCTGTCTGTCAGTCTGTGTAAGTGTCTGTGTGTGTGTGTGTATGTGTGTGTGTGTGCAGTATAGATCAAAAACGAAAAGTCCGTTAAAAACTAACTTGGTATTTAGGTTTGGTATCTTCCAAGGATGCAAAACGAAGATTTTCAAGAAAATCCCCCCTCCCTGAACTACCCTTTACATGGAAATGTTTTCAAGAATGTTCATTTTCTAAAAAATGGCTGTAACGATTTTGATTAAAATATCGTGTATTAAAGATATTTATTTACACGACAAATAAAATGTATATCTTGAATTTTCTGGGAATAGCCTCTGAAGATTACTTTATTCTGTGTGAATTTTGCATAACTACTAAACCGTAAGAGATGGACAAAAATTTAACAGAAAAATATAGAGCACGATAAAACACACAATTTATGTTATATACATATTTTCGTGGAGTTGATCTATTTTGAGGTATTCCTTGTTTTTGGTTTCCTCTTTGAAAAACTTATGCTTTTCTCATACAGGAATTTGCCAACTCCTGTCCATACAAACAAACGAACTTCAGTGACATAGCAACCAGCTTTTGGCTTTCACTTTAAGCTATGGTATTCCCTTATTTCGCTTCTACTTACAGTAAAGCAAGAAATAAGACTATTTCTGCTAATTTTTCTCGATTAGCAAGAAATAAATAAAAGCTTAAGCTTATTATGAATTATTTGTTAAGAGATATAGAGAAATTCGTGTGAATGGAACACATCAGATTTTTTTAATTTAAAAATCATAATTGCTTTCTCTACACGTACTATGTAAATAATGTATAGAGAAGGTATTGTATTCCACCCAAAATTTCGATACCGAGATTTCACCGGATATACATGTTTTGGGTCCCCCTGGATTAAAAAAAAAACATTTTTACAAAAGGTCCGTGTGTGTGTGTGTGTGTGTGTGTGTGTGTGTGTGTGGTATTTAAGTTTGGTTTCTTCCAAGGATGCGACACGAAGATTTTCAAGAAAATCCCCCCACACGCAACTACTCTTTATAAGGAACATTTTTCGAAAATTTTTATTTTCTCAAAAAATGCTGTAATGATTTTGATTAAAATGTTAAATATTAAAGATATTTACTTGAAAAATAATATATATGTTGAATTTTCTGGGTATAGTCTCTGAAGACTACTGTATTCTGGATGAATTTTACGGAATTTTGCATAACCGGTAAACCGTAAGACATACAAAAAAAAATTTAACACAACAAAATATAAAGAACATTAAAACACACAATTTATGTCACATACTTTTTTTTGTGGAGTTGATCGTTTTTTAGATATTCCTTGTTTTTTTGTTTTAACTTTGAAAAACTAAATATTTTCTTATACAGAATTTGTCAACTCGTGTCCATACAAACAAAGGAACTTCAGTCACACAGCAACCAGCTTTTGACTATCACTTTAACTTATGCTACTCCCTTATTTCGTTTCTACTTGCTAGGAAGCAAGTTATAAGAAGTAGAAGTAAAGTAAATGGAAGAATAAGCTTTTTAACTATAATTGGTTGCAGAGCTGTAGAGAAAGCCGTGTGAATGGAACACATCAGACTTTTCTTGATACAGGGGACCCTGAAATATTTATTTCCGGTCAAATCTCGGTATCGGATTTTTGGCAATACATTCTCTATACACTATGTATATAGTGCGTGAAGAGAAAGTAAAAATACGCATTTATTAATCACGAAACAGACAAAAATGGACAAATACTTAATAAACTATCTCATATGTACTCACTTTTCTTAGTTACATGCCACAAAAAGATGTTCTTTTTTTTACTTTCTCTAAACTATTTTGTACATAGTCTATAGAGAAGGTATTGTAATGTACCTAACAATGTTGACACCGAGATTTCACAGGAAATACATGTTTTGAAAACCCCTGAATAAAAAAAAGCATTTTTAGAAAAATGTCCGTGTGTGTGTCTGTCTGTCTGTGGAGAGCACAGCTCGAAAACGAAAAGTCCGTTAAAAACCAAACTTGGTGTTTAGGTTTGGTATCTTCTAAAGATGCGATTCGAATATTTTCAAGAAAATCGCCCCACTCGCAACTACCCGTCATGTGGAAAATATTTCGAAAATCTTGATTTTCTAAAAAATGGCTCTAGCGATTTTGATTAAAATATGGTATATTAAACATATCTACCTGACAAATCAAATGTATATCTTGATTTTCTGGGAATAGCCTCTGAAGACCACTTTATTCTGGATGAATTTTACGGAATTTTGCATAACTGCTAAACTGTAAGAGATGGACATGAGCTTTCCACGCAAAGATGTTGAGCACATTAAAACACACAATTTAGGTTATATTTAACTTTTTCGTGGCGCTGATCGTTTTTTAAATATTTCTTGTTTTTAGTTCCAGGTTTTGCTCATTCAGGAATTTGTCAACTCGTGTCCATACAAACAAAGGAACCAGCTATTTCACTTCTACTTTCAAGGTAGCAGGTAATAAGACTATCATTTTAACTTATGGTACTCCCTTATTTCCCTTCTACTTACAAGGAAGCAAGTAATAAGACTATCACTTTAACCTATGATACTCTATTATTTCCCTTCTACTTACAAGGAAGCAATTAATAAGACTATCACTTTAACCTATGATACTCCCTTATTTCCCTTCTACTTACAAGGAAGCAAGTAATAAGACTATCACTTTAACCTGTGATACTCCCTTATTTCACTTCTACTTACAAGGAAGCAAGTAATAAGACTATCACTTTAACCTGTGATACTCCCTTATTTCACTTCTACTTACAAGGAAGCAAGTAATAAGACTATCACTTTAACCTGTGATACTCCCTTATTTCTCTTCTACTTACAAGGAAGCAAGTAATAAGACTATCACTTTAACCTATGCTACTCCCTTATTTCCCTTCTACTTACAAGGAAGCAAGTAATAAGACTATCACTTTAACCTATGGTACTCCCTTATTTCCCTTCTACTTACAAGGAAGCAAGTAATAAGACTATCACTTTAACCTGTGATACTCCCTTATTTCCCTTCTACTTACAAGGAAGCAAGTAATAAGACTGTCACTTTAACCTGTGGTCCTTATTTCCCTTCTACTTACAAGGAAGCAAGTAATAAGACTATCACTTTAACCTATGGTACTCCCTTATTTCCCTTCTACTTACAAGGAAGCAAGTAATAAGACTATCACTTTAACCTATGATACTCCCTTATTTCTCTTCTACTTACAAGGAAGCAAGTAATAAGACTATCACTTTAACCTATGGTACCCCCTTATTTCCCTTCTACTTACAAGGAAGCAAGTAATAAGACTATCACTTTAACCTATGGTACTCCCTTATTTCCCTTCTACTTACAAGGAAACAAGTAATAAGACTGTCACTTTAACCTATGGTAGTCCCTTATTTCCCTTCTACTTACAAGGAAGCAAGTAATAAGACTGTCACTTTAACCTATGGTACTGCCTAATTTACCTTCTACTTACAAGGAAGCAAGTAATAGGACTATTCCTGCTGATTGTTTCTCGATTTGCAGGAGGTAAATAGAAGCACAAGTTTGTATCAATTGTTAGTTGCAGAGATGTAGAGAAAGTCATGTGATTGGAACACATCAGATTTTTTAAATTGTCAACTGATATTCTGAGCCACCTGTCAGAGAAAAGGTTTGTTCATGCTGCAATCGATCTTCTTCTGACCGCCCATTTTGGTAATTCCAGTCATATGCTTCGCTCTTGCAAAATATTGAAGTATAAACTACCATTTCTCATAGACAATTTTTTACTCTTTCTACGCGTACTATGTACATAGTATATACAGAAAGTATTGTATTCCACCCCAAAATTCAATACCGAGATTTCACTGGAAAAAGGTCCGTGTGTGTGTGTGTATGTGTATCAATGTGTGTGTGTCTGTGTGTATCTGTGTGTGTGTCTGTGTGTGTATCTGTGTGTGTGTCCGTGTGTAACCCTATGTGTGAATCTGTGTGTGTCCGTGTATGTGTCTTTGTGTGTGTCCGTATGTGTGTATCTGTGTGTGTCTGTGTGTGTATCTGTTTGTCTGTTTGTGTGTATCCGTGTGTGTAGCTGTGTGTGTATGTGTGTATCTGTGTGTGTGTCTGTGTGGGTATCTGTGTGTGTATCTGTGTGTGTGTGTGTGTGTATCTGTGTGTGTGTCCGTGTGTGTGTATCTGTGTGTGTCTGTGTGTGTATCTGTGTGTGCGTGTGTGTATCTGTTTGTTTGTGTGTATCCGTGTGTGTAGCTGTGTGTGTCTGTGTGTATCTGTGTGTGTCTGTGTGTGTGTCTGTGTGTATCTGTGTGTATCTGTGTGTGTGTCTGTGTGTGTCTGTGTGTATCTGTGTGTATCTGTGTGTGTGTCTGTGTGTGTCTGTGTGTATCTGTGTGTGTCTGTGTGTGTGTCTGTGTGTATCTGTGTGTATCTGTGTGTGTGTCTGTGTGTGTCTGTGTGTATCTGTGTGTGTCTGTGTGTGTCTGTGTGTGTCTGTGTGTATCTGTGTGTGTCTGTGTGTATCTGTGTGTGTCTGTGTGTGTCTGTGTGTATCTGTGTGTGTCTGTGTGTATCTGTGTGTATCTGTGTGTATCTGTGTGTGTCTGTGTGTATCTGTGTGTGTCTGTGTGTATCTGTGTGTGTCTGTGTGTATCTGTGTGTGTCTGTGTGTGTCTGTGTGTGTCTGTGTGTATCTGTGTGTATCTGTGTGTGTCTGTGTGTATCTGTGTGTGTCTGTGTGTATCTGTGTGTGTCTGTGTGTATCTGTGTGTGTCTGTGTGTGTCTGTGTGTGTCTGTGTGTATCTGTGTGTGTCTGTGTGTGTGTCTGTGTGTGTCTGTGTGTATCTGTGTGTGTATCTGTGTGTGTGTCTGTGTGTGTCTGTGTGTATCTGTGTGTGTGTCTGTGTGTGTCTGTGTGTATCTGTGTGTGTATCTGTGTGTGTGTGTGTCCGTGTGAAACCCTATGTGTGAATCTGTGTGTGTCCTTGTATGTGTCTTTGTGTGTATCCGTGTGTGCGTGTGTGTATCTGTGTGTGCGTGTGTGTATCTGTGTGTGCGTGTGTGTATCTGTGTGTGCGTGTGTGTATCTGTGTGTGATTGTGTGTGTATCTGTGTGTGCGTGTGTGTATCTGTGTGTGCGTGTGTGTATCTGTGTGTGCGTGTGTGTATCTGTGTGTGCGTGTGTGTATCTGTGTGTGCGTGTGTGTATCTGTGTGTGCGTGTGTGTATCTGTGTGTGCGTGTGTGTATCTGTGTGTGATTGTGTGTGTATCTGTGTGTGCGTGTGTGTATCTGTGTGTGATTGTGTGTGTATCTGTGTGTGCGTGTGTGTATCTGTGTGTGATTGTGTGTGTATCTGTGTGTGCGTGTGTGTATCTGTGTGTGATTGTGTGTGTATCTGTGTGTGCGTGTGTGTATCTGTGTGTGATTGTGTGTTTATCTGTGTGTGATTGTGTGTGTATCTGTGTGTGATTGTGTGTGTATCTGTGTGTGCGTGTGTGTATCTGTGTGTGCGTGTGTGTATCTGTGTGTGATTGTGTGTGTATCTGTGTGTGCGTGTGTGTATCTGTGTGTGATTGTGTGTGTATCTGTGTGTGCGTGTGTGTATCTGTGTGTGATTGTGTGTGTATCTGTGTGTGCGTGTGTGTATCTGTGTGTGATTGTGTGTTTATCTGTGTGTGATTGTGTGTGTATCTGTGTGTGATTGTGTGTGTATCTGTGTGTGATTGTGTGTGTATCTGTGTGTGATTGTGTGTGTATCTGTGTGTGCGTGTGTGTATCTGTGTGTGATTGTGTGTGTATCTGTGTGTGATTGTGTGTGTATCTGTGTGTGCGTGTGTGTATCTGTGTGTGCGTGTGTGTATCTGTGTGTGATTGTGTGTGTATCTGTGTGTGCGTGTGTGTATCTGTGTGTGCGTGTGTGTATCTGTGTGTGATTGTGTGTGTATCTGTGTGTGATTGTGTGTGTATCTGTGTGTGCGTGTGTGTATCTGTGTGTGATTGTGTGTGTATCTGTGTGTGATTGTGTGTGTATCTGTGTGTGCGTGTGTGTATCTGTGTGTGCGTGTGTGTATCTGTGTGTGATTGTGTGTGTATCTGTGTGTGCGTGTGTGTATCTGTGTGTGCGTGTGTGTATCTGTGTGTGCGTGTGTGTATCTGTGTGTGCGTGTGTGTATCTGTGTGTGCGTGTGTGTATCTGTGTGTGATTGTGTGTGTATCTGTGTGTGCGTGTGTGTATCTGTGTGTGATTGTGTGTGTATCTGTGTGTGCGTGTGTGTATCTGTGTGTGATTGTGTGTGTATCTGTGTGTGCGTGTGTGTATCTGTGTGTGATTGTGTGTGTATCTGTGTGTGCGTGTGTGTATCTGTGTGTGATTGTGTGTGTATCTGTGTGTGCGTGTGTGTATCTGTGTGTGATTGTGTGTGTATCTGTGTGTGCGTGTGTGTATCTGTGTGTGTCTGTTTGTGTGTGTATCTGTGTGTGCGTGTGTGTATCTGTTTGTCTGTTTGTGTGTGTCCGTGTGTGTATCTGTGTGTGTCTGTGTGTGTCCGTGTGGGTGTATCTATGTGTGTCTGTGTGTGTATCTGTGTGTGCGTGTGTATGTATCTGTGTGTGTCTGTGTGCGTGTGTGTGTGTCTGTGTGTGCGTGTGTCCGTGTGTGCATGTGTGTGCGTGTGTCAACGTGTGTGAGTCCATGTGTGCATGTTTGTGTGTCTGTGTGTGCGTGTGTGTGTAACTGTGTGTGTCTGTGTGCATGTGCGTGTGTGTCTGTGTGTGCGTGTGTGTCTGTGTGTGCGTGTGTCCATGTGTGCCTGTGTGTGCGTGTGTCCGTGTGTGTGAGTCCGTGTGTGCATGTATGTGTGTCTGTGTGTGCGTGTGTGTATCTGTGTGTGTCTGTGCGCGTGTGTCCGTGTGTGTGTATCTGTGTGTGTCTGTGTGTGTATCTGTGTGTGTATCTGTGTGTATGTGTGTGTATCTGTGTGTGTCTGTCTGTGTACGTGTGTATGTATCTGTGTGTATGTGTGTGTATCTGTGTGTGTCTGTCTGTGTACGTGTGTATGTATCTGTGTGTATGTGTGTGTATCTGTGTGTGTCTGTCTGTGTACGTGTGTATGTATCTGTGTGTGTCTGTGTGTGTATGTGTATCTGTGTGTGTGTCTGTGTGTATGTGTATCTGTGTGTGTCTGTGTGTGTATGTATCTGTGTGTGTCTGTGTGTGTATGTGTATCTGTGTGTGTCTGTGTGTGTATGTATCTGTGTGTGTCTGTGTGTGTATGTGTATCTGTGTGTGTATGTGTGTATGTGTATCTGTGTGTGTCTGTGTGTGTATGTGTATCTGTGTGTGTCTGTGTGTGTATGTGTATCTGTGTGTGTATGTATCTGTGTGTGTCTGTGTGTGTATGTATATCTGTGTGTGTATGTGTGTATGTGTATCTGTGTGTGTCTGTGTGTATGTGTATCTGTGTGTGTCTGTGTGTGTATGTGTATCTGTGTGTGTCTGTGTGTATGTGTATCTGTTTGTGTATGTGTGTATGTGTATCTGTGTGTGTCTGTGTGTGTATGTGTATCTGTGTGTGTCTGTGTGTATGTGTATCTGTGTGTGTCTGTGTGTATGTGTATCTGTGTGTGTCTGTGTGTATGTGTATCTGTGTGTGTCTGTGTGTATGTGTATCTGTGTGTGTATGTGTGTATGTGTATCTGTGTGTGTCTGTGTGTATGTGTATCTGTGTGTGTATGTGTGTGTATCTGTGTGTGTCTGTCTGTGTACGTGTGTATGTATCTGTGTGTGTCTGTGTGTGTATGTGTGTGTATCTGTGTGTGTCTGTCTGTGTACGTGTGTATGTATCTGTGTGTGTCTGTGTATGTGTGTATCTGTGTGTGTCTGTGTGTGTGTATCTGTGTGTGTCTGTGTGTATGTGTATCTGTGTGTGTATGTGTGTATGTGTACCTGTGTGTGTCTGTGTGTATGTGTATCTGTGTGTGTATGTGTGTGTATCTGTGTGTGTCTGTCTGTGTACGTGTGTATGTATCTGTGTGTGTCTGTGTGTATGTGTGTGTATCTGTGTGTGTCTGTCTGTGTACGTGTGTATGTATCTGTGTGTGTCTGTGTGTATGTGTGTGTATCTGTGTGTGTCTGTGTGAGTATGTGTACGTGTGTGTGTCTGTGTGTGTCTGTGTACGCGTGTGTGTATATGTGTGTCTGTGTGTGTCTGTGTGTGTATGTGTGAGTATGTGTGTGTATCTGTGTGTGTATGTGTGAGTATGTGTGTGTGTATGTGTGAGTATGTGTGTGTGTCTGTGGGAGTGTCTGTGTACGTGTGTGTATGTGTGTATCTGTGTGTGTCTGTGTGTATGTGTGTGTATCTGTGTGTGTCTGTGTGTGTACGTGTGTGTGTATCTGTGTGTGTGTCTGTGTACGTGTGTGTGTATCTGTGTGTGTCTGTGTGTGTACGTGTGTGTGTATCTGTGTGTGTCTGTGTGTATGTGTGTGTATCTGTGTGTGTCTGTGTGTGTATGTGTGTGTCTGTGTGTGTATGTGTGTGTATGTGTGTGCATGTGTGTGTCTGTGTGTGTCTGTGTGTGCATGTGTGTGCATGTGTGTGTCTGTGTGTGCATGTGTGTGTATGTGTGTGTCTGTGTGTATCTGTGTGTGTCTGTGTGTGCATGTGTGTGTATCTGTGTGTGTCTGTGTGCGTGTGTCCGTGTGTCTGAGTCCGTGTGTGCCTGTGTGTGTGTATCTGTGTGAGTCCGTGTGTGCCTGTGTGTGTGTATCTGTGTGAGTCCGTGTGTGCGTGTGTGTGTATCTGTGTGTGTCTGTGTACGTGTGTCCGTGTGTGTGAGTCCGTGTGTGTCTGTGTGCGTGCATGTGTGTCCGTGTGAGTGCATGTGTGTGTACGTGTGTTCGTGTGAATCTGTGTGTGTCTGTGTGCGTGCGTGTGTACGTGTGTCCGTGTGAGTCTGTGTGTGTGCGTGCGTGTGCTTGTGTCCGTGTGAGTCTGTGTGTGCATGTGTGTGCGTGTGTGTTTGTGTGTGTATGTGCGTGCGAGTGTCCGTGTGAGTCTGTGTGTGCATGTGTGTGCGTGTGTCCGTGTGTGTCTGGGTGCGTGTGTGTGCGCGTGTGTCCGTACGTGTTTGTGCGTGTGTCCGTGTCTTTGAGTCTGTGTGCGTGTGTGTCCATTTGTGAGTGTGCGTGTGTGTGTGTGTGTGCGTGTGTGTGTCTGTGTGTGCGTGTGTCCGTACGTGTTTGTGCGTGTGTCCGTGTCTGTGAGTCTGTGTGCGTGTGTCCGTGTGTGTATGTCTCTGTGTGCGTGTGTGTTCGTTTGTGAGTGTGCGTGTGTGTGTGTGTGTGCGAGTGTGTATGTGTCTGTGTGTGCGTGTGTGTCCGTTTGTGAGTGTGCGTGTGTGTGTGCGTGTGTGTGTGTGTGTGTCCGTTTGCGTGTGTGTGTGTGTCCGTGTGAGTCTGTGTGTGCATGTGTGTGCGTGTGTGTTTGTGTGTGTATGTGCGTGCGAGTGTCCGTGTGAGTCTGTGTGTGCATGTGTGTGCGTGTGTCCGTGTGTGTCTGGGTGCGTGTGTGTGCGCGTGTGTCCGTACGTGTTTATGCGTGTGTCCGTGTCTGTGAGTCTGTGTGCGTGTGTCCGTGTCTGTGAGTCTGTGTGCGTGTGTCCGTGTGTGTATGTCTCTGTGTGCGTGTGTGTCCGTTTGTGAGTGTGCGTGTGTGTGCGCGTGTGTCCGTACGTGTTTATGCGTGTGTCCGTGTCTGTGAGTCTGTGTGCGTGTGTCCGTGTCTGTGAGTCTGTGTGCGTGTGTCCGTGTGTGTATGTCTCTGTGTGCGTGTGTGTCCGTTTGTGAGTGTGCGTGTGTGTGCGTGTCTGTGTGTGTGTGTGTCCGTTTGTGAGTGTGCGTGTGTGTGTGTCCGTTTGTGTGTGTGCGTGTGTGTGTCTGTGTGTGCGTGTGTGTCCGTTTGTGAGTGTGCGTGTGTGTACGTGTGTGTGTCTGTGTGTGCGTGTGTGTCCGTTTGTGAGTGTGCGTGTGTGTGTGTGTCCGTTTGTGAGTGTGCGTGTGTGTGCGTGTGTCCGTGCGTGTTTGTGCGTGTGTCCATGTCTATGAGTCTGTGTGCGTGTGTCCGTGTGTGTGTCTGTGTGTGCGTGTGTGTCCGTTTGTGAGTGTGCGTGTGTCCCTGTGTGTGTATTTGTGTGTCTGTGGGTCCCTGTGTGTGTGTGTCTGTGTGTGTGTGTTTGTGTGTCTGTGAACAACATAGCTCAAAAACGAAAAGAGCGTTAAATACCAAACTTGGTATTTAAGTTTTGTAATTTCCTAGGATGCGACACGAAGATTTTCAAGAAAATCTCCCACCCCCAAGAACCCTTTACATGGAAAAAAATTTAGATTATTTTGATTTTCTAAAAATTGGCTCTAACGATTTTGATTAAAATACCTAAATTAAAGATATTTACATAGCAAATACAATGTATATCTTGAATTTTCTGGGAATAGCCTCGAAGACTACGTTATTCTAGATCAATTTTAGAGAATTTTGCTTAAATTCTAAACCGTAAGAGATGGACTAAAACTTACCACACAAAAAACGTAGAGCCCGTTAAAACACACAATTTGTTATAATTATACATATATATATATATATATATATATATATATATATTATATTTTAGGGGGTTGATTGTTGATTTTAGTTTCAGTTTTGAAAAACTTCAACTTTTCACATACAGGAATTTGTCAACTCGTGTCCATACAAACAAAGGAACATCAGTCACATAGCAACCAGCTTTTGACTATCACTTTAACCTATGGTACTCCCTTATCTCGCTTCTACTTACAAGGAAGCAAGTAGTAAGACTATTTCTGTTAATTTTCCTTGATTAGAATGAAGTAGGTGGAAGTATAAGCTTTTTAACAATGATTTGTGCAGAGATGTAGAGAAAGTCATATGAATGGGTCACATCAGATTTTCGTTTTAAATCATATAAATCATTACGGAAACCGCTACATTACACCTGTCGTTATAGATACACACGGAATAGCGATATTATAATATGCCTCCTGGTGGCACAAGTGCCCCGCGTTTATCCTGCGCAGACATCCCTTCATGCGTTAAAACAGTTGCTGGGGCTATTTCAAGTTAATACCTGACAATTCTCCACTGAATCCGAAAAAAGCATTTTAGAAAAAGTCCGTGTGTGGCTGTGTGTGTGTGTCTATGGACAGTATAGCTCAAAAACTTAAAGACAGTTAAATACCAAGATATTTGAGTTTGGTATTTTCCAAGGATACGACACGATTTTCAAGATAATTCCCCTACCATATTCTACCCTTTACATGGAAAAATGTTCTAATATTTCATTTTCTCAAAAATGATTCTAATGATATTGATTAAATACGGTGTGTTAAACACATTTACATTCCCAATAAAATGCATATCTTCCTCTGAAGACCTTTTTATCCTGGATGAATGTTGCCGAATTTTGCTTAACTGCCAAACCGTAAGAGATAGACAAGAACTTACCGTACAAAAAATGTAGATCTCGTCAAAACGCACAATTTATGTCCTTTACATTTTTGTTGTGAAGGTAAGCGTTCCCAAGATATTCCTTATTATTAATTTCAATTGTAAAGCACTTATACTGTTCTCAGACAGGAAGTGTCCCTTTTTCTCCTGAGCAAGCAAAGAAGCGATTTGCAATGACAATCGCATAACGATAGCTTTTAAAACATTTGACTATCACTTTAGCATAGCACATTCCTTTAGTTGCCTTCTACTTATAAGGAACTAAGTAATAAGAACATTCTGCTAATGTTTATCTCGATTAGCATGGTATTGAAAGAAGAAGATTTTTGTAAGAAGTTTGTTCGTAGAGCTACTAGAGAAAGTCATGCGAGTGTAACACATGAGATTTTTTTCTCAGTTCTGTAAATTGTAGCACCTGCTTTCCAAAGTTGTGATACACACTTTTAGTGATCCGAAAAGTAAAAGCCTGAAAATAAACATGATAAAAGTGATATACAGATTTTAATACTCGACATACAACGCCTGTAAAGCAGCTAATAACATGATAATTAAATACTGTAATAAACATGTGCTTATTATTCTGCGAAAATTACGCTTTGCATGAGAATTGAGCCGTCAATTGTTATTATGGCACGTGCGCAAACGTTTGATTACGAGTGCAGTGTTTTGTTCAAATATTAAACATAATAAACAGACTAATTTAATGCACGTGCATGTGAAATGTTTCCTCATTTAAATAAGCCGTTATGCTTTATAAATACAGCTCTATGTTATTACAAGTATGCTTCTAAATGCGGCAGTGAAATCACTGAATACAATTCCCAGATAATCATTCTTTTCGAAGGGGAAAATCAATGTGGTTAAGAAAAATCAGGAAATATATTCTAATGCAGCCACATTCACCCAGTTGTATCAACCATCAATTCGTCAATTTACCTCAACACATTCGAAGGTCGGGGTATAAGTAATGGCAACTTTTCTTTTTCATTATTGTTTTCATGTTTCACACTCATGAAGTTAAGCAGAGCTTGTATGCCCATTCTAATGACCCTCAACCTGGACAACATGTTGCCAACGCTGGGCATCACTATTTTCCTCCCATGTGGAAACCTGGTCCTCTGTAGTATTTTCAGGATCTTACGTTGCTGCAAATCGCCAACCCCTTGCACCTCACCCAGAGGAATCGACGTCACATGCAGGCACATCCAATTCTTCGGAACCCCAGCCGATAAGCTCTGCTTTACCTATCCACTTGGTGACTGTCGGACATGGCAGGCTCAGCAGTTGCCCGACAGCTGATACCATATTGCCCAATGCGCTCCTACAGGATATTCCAGCACCATCTGACGGTGTTAACACATATTAGGACTGCATCTCTTCCCCGCGACTCATATCATTTTATGCTCCAGAATAAAACAGTTGCCATCACTAACGCCCCAATTCTCGTAAAAGCTACAGGGTATTCCTCAAAAAGAAATAGTATCTATTTCTGTCAAATGATTGGCTTTCTTTCTTTTTTTTCGTGGGTTCACCATTTCCGAGATATGCGTTATTATTGGTTTTAAATCGGGTAATGCTTAGGTTTTTTCACAAATGAGAAGTAGTTATTCATATTTTTTCCATGCTGGTCATGCAGAGAAGGCACTTTCAATTGCATCACATAGGAACCAGCTTTTAAAGAATTTGACTATCGTTTTAGCTTGATTCATTCCCTTTTCCCTTCTCATAAGAAACTAAGTAATAAAACCATTTCAGCTAATGTTTAAATCGATTAACATGAAGCATACTCCCGCCGCTGAATCCTTGCACTTGACAGTTAGGAGTTAAGATGAAAACAGATGAAAAGCTTTACCCGTTTGACTTTCTGAACCAATCACAAAGAAGCATTCCGGTCGGTCGGTCAGACAATGGAAACGCCACCAACGCTATTTCCAACCACGTGCTGTGTTTGTGAACTCCTAACACGTGCGTTGATATGATCTGTACAAGATACGTATTATTCGTTGTTATTTATATTTGTTGATAGTGTTTGTTTGTACGTGAGGGAACATAACACAATTATAGAGGTGGATAGACTTTTGTGGAGAGTGGACGCGGCTTCATGGAACAAGAAAGTGAATCATGTTCACAAAATAAAACGAAAAACACAGGAATTAGACGGAATCATCAGTGAATATGAACCACTAATGATATGCCTTAGTGATGACGATGTTGATGATGACAATGACGATGATCCTTTCCAGAATAATGATGACGGAGACTTGGATGAAATTAAGCAATTAAAATTCTAAAACTGGTGAAAATCATTTTGTTATGCCTTTCTCTCACTACAACAAGTTATTTTGCATTAACCTGTCCTATATTGTCGTAAATACCTGATGTATGGTACATGTGTTACAGTATCACTGTTTTGTTTTTTCAATTGACATTCATCGGCATTCATTTATTAGTTACATGATTATATTCCTCTTTGCACACGATAGAGCCACTTGTGATCAGCTGATGTTTACTAGCGAAACCACCCGAACTGTCTGTCCAGTGCAGGATTCAGCGGCGGGGGTACACTGATGGACGGTCGACAACAACGGACGCGCAGGTGGGAAACAAACCAGAACCGCCATCGCCATCCCGTCGAGGGAAACTCTTTTCCTTGCATAGACGAATCGATGATACCTTCTTCATTGATGGCTGGACACTATTACCTACTTTTCTTGTATGCTCAGCTCCCAAGTCTTCATAAGTAGATTTCGTTGAAGTTTGGAAGAAGAGGTTGGCATCTTACAATAATTTGAGAACCCCTTGTGGTGTACATGCGAGTAAGTTGCAGGATTCAATACTATGCCGGCATGTTGCCATGGTAGCTCAGTAACAGAGCAACCGGCTAGAGATTAGGAGATCCGTGGTTCAAATCCCGACTATGGCATTGGACTTTTCAGTCTTACTCTACCTATCCAACTCATTGTATACCTCTTTCCCACATTTTGAGAATTTTATTGCTCCAGAAGATTCCTTTCGGCAGTTTCACGTAGCTTCCCCTTCAAGGGAAACGCCCACTTAGTATTCGGGCCTGTTACAAGGTCCTGTTCCGCCCAGTTGGACACTTCAGAACAAGGTGGATAGTTAAAGTGAAGCTCAGTTGCGATTTTGATTTGACGTATTAGATGTGTTCTGTTCTAAGTATGTGCCGCTAATGTTGTGTTACCCTGACTAGGAATCATTGTCACAATGATCTTACAGATAGAGCTGCGATGTTTTTAGTGAAAGTAGATCAAAAATAAAAAAGCTTATTGTCCTAGATAGTTCCTCCCTCACATGGGCTAAAGTTTGATAAGATAAACATTATTTATAAGTCAGAATGATTAGCACCTTGTTTATATTGGGGTTTAAGATGTTAAACGAGAGAACTTACAGATCTGAACAAATTTATTTCTTCAGCTTTTTGATTTGTGCTTGTTGTTTCTTCTTCACCCGCCCCCCACCCCTTTTCCTTTCTCTACACGTACTATGTACAGCGTGTATAGAGAAGGTATTGCATTCCACCCAAAACTTCGATACCAAGATTTCACCGGAAATAAATGTTTTGGGTCCCCCTGAATCCCAAAAAGAGCATTTTCAAAAAAATTCCGTATTGTGCGCCTGTGTGTGTCTGTGGACAGCATAGCTCAAAAACGAAAAGACCGTTGAAAAGCAAACTTGTATTTAAGTTCAGTATCTTGCAAGTATGCGACACGAAGATTTTCAAGAAAATCCCCTCACCCCCAGCTACCCTTTACATGGAACTTTTTTCGAAATTTTTTTCTTAAAAATGGCTCTAACGATTTTGATTAAAATATCGTTTATTAAACATATTTACCTGACAAAAAAAATGTATACCTTGAATTTTTTGGGAATAGCTTCTGAAGACTACTTTATTCCGGATCAATTTTACGCAATTTTGCATAACTGCTAAAGCGTAAGAGATGAACAAAAACTTACCACACAAAAACATGTAAAGCACGTTAAAACACACAATTTATGTTATATACAATTTTTTGTGCAGTAGATCGTTTTTGAGATATTCTTTGTTTTTGATATCAGCTTTGAAAAACTTATACTTTTATCATACAGGAATTTGTCAACTCCTGTCCATACAAACAAAGGAACATCAGTCACAAAGCAACCAGCTTTTGACTATCGCTTTAACCTATGCTACTCCCTTATTTCTCTTCTACTTACACGGATGCAAGTAATAAGACTATTTCTGCTACTTTTTTCTCGATTAGCATGAAGTAAATAGAAGCATCATCTTTTTAACAATAATTTGTTACAGAGCTGTAGAGAAAGTCATGTGAATGGAACACATCAGATTTTTCCTTGAGGTCTCGGCGGCCGATATTCTCCTCGCAAATAAACTTTTGTTTGTAAGTTATTTTTACTGTGGTATTGCGCGCAGATACTTGAGGCCTAGGTACCATTCAAGTTCATTATCACCGCCTGCCCTAGACACTGTTCGTTGAGCGGAAGACAGGTTTAAAATTAGCCATTTTAAACAATTTTTACATTTTTTTTTTGCGAACAGAAACTCTATGGGAGAAAAAGTCGAGAAGGGGGTATATTTACTTTTGATATATTTTCACAGGCAATATTACAGTTATTCAAATAGCTGATAAATCCTCAAGCGGATTGAGAATATTGATCTGGACTATTTCATAAATAATATATGAATTTAAATACTACGGCAATCTATTAGCCCTTAGAAAATCCAAGAAATTACATTCGTAGCATCTAAAAAAGTTTGTATTTAGTGTCTTACTAGATGCCAGTTAAAGTTTCAGCTATATCCATCACGTGGTTTCGTTGTCAGAGGGACTGAATCAACAATCTGGTGCTTATTTAGAAAGATGCAACAAAGAAACCGAGTTTTGTTCAGTGATTAAACACTTCTTTTTAAAAGGCTTAACACCGAAAGAGATAAAAGCCGAGTTGGATCAAGTTCATGGCACATCTGCTCTTGCGTTTGCAACAATTTACAATTGTATAAATGAATTTAAACGTGGCCGTACATCCACAAATGATGAACATTGTTCCGGACGTCCAGTAGAAGTTATTTCTTCCGAAATGATTGGCAAATGCAGGATATGGTTTTGAGTGCTCGACGAATCGAATTCGCGAAATAGTGGAGTGCAGAAGGTACAGTGTTCTCAGTTTTGCACCAAAAATTAGACTGACAAAGGTCTCGGCAAGATGGGTGCTGCGTTTGCTCTCAATGAATAATAAACACAATCGTGTGATCGATTCGGAAGCTGGTTGTCACTTTTTCGTCACAATCTGCCTCGCTGCATAATTGTGGATGAAACATATATACACTCCAGAAATAAAAGTACAGTCGAAAGCGGCTCCGAAGAAGGCAAAAATCTGCAGACCTCGGTTTTTTGAGATGCACGCGGAATCATAGGCATTGATTACTTTCAGAAAGGAAGAACGATAAATGCTGAGTTTTATGTAAGGCTATTCCACCGATTGAACGGAGAAATAAAAAAAAACTCATCTGGCAAAGAAAAAGTTTCTCTTCCATCAACACATGCTTATAATGTTTAACGCGCACTTTCACTACATATGGCACCGCAGGCGATGACACTGATGATACTTGGATTGAAGATGGAGCACCGGTGGAATGCGATGGAGCACCGGTGGAATGTGATGGAGCACTGGTGGAATATGATGGAGCACTGGTGCAATGTGATGGAGCACCGGTGGAATGTGACGGAGCACCGGTGGAATATGATGGAGCACTGGTGCAATGTGATGGAGCACCGGTGGAATATGATGGAGCACCGGTGGAATATGATGGAGCACTGGTGGAATGTGATGGAGCACTGGTGGAATATGATGGAGCACCGGTGCAATGTGATGGAGCACCGGTGGAATGTGATGGTGCACTGGTGGAATGCGATGGAGCACTGGTGGAATGTGATGGTGCACCGGTGGAATGTGATGGAGCACCGGTGGAATATGATAGAGCACTGGTGGAATGTGATGGAGCACCGGTGGAATGTGATGGAGCACCGGTGGAATGTGATGGTGCACTGGTGGAATGCGATGGACCACTGGTGGAATGTGATGGAGCACTGGTGGAATGTGATGGTGTACTGGTGGAATGCGATGGAGCATGGTGGAATATGATGGAGCACTGGTGGAATGTGATGGAGCACCGGTGGAATGTGATGGAGCACTGGTGGAATGTGATGGAGCACTGGTGGAATGTGATGGTGCACTGGTGGAATGTGATGGAGCACTGGTGGAATGTGATGGAGCACTGGTGCAATGTGATGGAGCACCGGTGGAATGTGATGGAGCACTGGTGGAATGTGTAGGAGCACTGGTGGAATGTGATGGAGCACTGGTGGAATGTGGTGGTGCACTGGTGGAATGTGATGGAGCAGTGGTGGAATGTGATGGAGCACTGGTGGAATGTGATGGAGCACTGGTGGAATGTGATGGAGCACCGGTGGAATGTGATGGAGCACTGGTGGAATGTGATGGAGCACTGGTGGAATGTGATGGAGCACTGGTGGAATGTGATGCAGCACTGGTGGAATGTGATGGAGCACTGGTGCAATTTGATGGAGCACTGGTGGAATGTGATGGAGCACTGGTGGAATGTGATGGAGCACTGGTGGAATGTGATGGTGTACTGGTGGAATGTGATGGTGTACTGGTGGAATGTGATGGAGCACTGGTGGAATGTGATGGAGCACTGGTGGAATGTGATGGTGTACTGGTGGAATGTGATGGAGCACTGGTGGAATGTGGTGGTGCACTGGTGGAATGCGATGGAGCACTGGCGGAATGTGATGGAGCACTGGTGGAATGTGATGGAGCACTGGTGGAATGCGATGGAGCACTGGTGCAATTTGATGGAGCGCTGGTGGAATATGATGGAGCACTGGTGGAATGCGATGGAGCACTGGTGGAATATGATGGAGCACTGGTGGAATGTGATGGAGCACTGGTTGAATGCGATGGAGCACTGCTGCAATTTGATGGAGCGCTGGTGGAATGTGATGGAGCACTGGTGGAATGCGATGGAGCACTGGTGCAATTTGATGGAGCGCTGGTGGAATGTGATGGAGCACTGGTGGAATGCGATGGAGCACTGGTGCAATTTGATGGAGCGCTGGTGGAATGTGATGGAGCACTGGTGGAATGCGATGGAGCACTGGTGCAATGTGATGGAGCGCTGGTGGAATGTGATGGAGCACTGGTGGAATGCGATGGAGCACTGGTGCAATTTGATGGAGCGCTGGTGGAATGCGATGGAGCACTGGTGCAATGTGATGGAGCACTGGTGGAATGTGATGGAGCACTGGTGCAATGTGATGGAGCACCGGTGGAATGCGATGGAGCACTGGTGCAATGTGATGGAGCGCTGGTGGAATGTGATGGAGCACTGGTGGAATGTGATGGAGCACTGGTGGAATTTGATGGAGCACTGGTGCAATTTGATGGAGCACTGGTGCAATTTGATGGAGCACTGGTGCAATTTGATGGTGCAATTTGATGGAGCGCTGGTGGAATGTGATGGAGCACTGGTGGAATGTGATGGAGCACCGGTGGAATTTGATGGAGCACTGGTGCAATGTGATGGAGCACTGGTGGAATATGATGGAGCACTGGTGCAATGTGATAGAGCACCGGTGTAATGTGATGGAGCACTGGTGCAATTTGATGGAGCACTGGTGCAATTTGATGGAGCACTGGTGCAATTTGATGGAGCACCGGTGGAATATGATGGAGCACTGGTGCAATAAGATGGAGCACTGGTGAAATGTGATGGAGCACTGGTGCAATTTGATGGAGCACTGGTGGAATGTGATGGAGCACTGGTGGAATGCGATGGAGCACTGCTGCAATTTGATGGAGCACTGGTGCAATTTGATGGAGCACTGGTGCAAATTGATGGAGCACTGGTGCAATTTATTGGAGCACTGGTGGAATGCGATGGAGCACTGGTGGAATGCGATGGAGCACTGGTGCAAATTGATGGAGCACTGGTGCAATTTGATGGCACATTGGTGGAATGCGATGGAGCACTGGTGGAATGTGATGGAGCATTCGCGGAATGTGATGGTGCACCGGTGGAATGTGATGGAGCACTGGTGGAATGTGATGGAGCACTGGTGGAATGTGATGGAGCATTGGTGGAATGTGATGGAGCACTGGTGGAATGTGATGGAGCACCGGTGAAATGTGATGGTGCACTGGTGGAATGTGATGGAGCACTGCTGGAATGTGATGGAGCACTGGTGGAATGTGATGGTGCACTGGTGGAATGCGATGGTGCACTGGTGGAATGTGATGGAGCACTGGTGGAATGTGATGGTGCACTGGTGGAATATGATGGAGCACTGGTGGAATGTGATGGAGCACTGGTGGAATGTAATGGTGTACTGGTGGAATATGATGGAGCACTGGTGGAATGTGATGGAGCACTGGTGGAATGTGATGGAGCACTGGTGGAATGTGATGGAGCACTGGTGGAATGTGATGGAGCACTGGTGGAATGTGATGGAGCACTGGTGGAATGTGATGGTGCACTGGTGGAATATGATGGAGCACTGGTGGAATGTGATGGAGCACTGGTGGAATGTGATGGTGTACTGGTGGAATATGATGGAGCACTGGTGGAATGTGATGGAGCACTGGTGGAATGTGATGGTGTACTGGTGGAATGTGATGGTGTACTGGTGGAATATGATGGAGCACTGGTGGAATGTGATGGAGCACTGGTGGAATGTGATGGTTTACTGGTGGAATTTGATGGAGCACTGGTGGAATGTGATGGAGCACTGGTGGAATTTGATTGAGCACTGGTGGAATGTGATGGAGCACTGGTGGAATGTGATGGTGCAATGGTGGAATGTGATGGAGCACTGGTGGAATGTGATGGAGCACTGGTGGAATGCGATAGAGCACTGGTGGAATGTGATGGAGCACTGGTGAAATGTGATGGAGCACTGGTGGAATGTGATGGAGCACTGGTGGAATGTGATGGAGCATTGGTGGAATGTGATGTAGCACTGGTGGAATGCGATGGTGCACTGGTGGAATGTGATGGAGCACTGGTGGAATGTGATGGAGCACTGGTGGAATGTGATGGAGCACCGGTGAAATGTGATGGTGCACTGGTGGAATGTGATGGAGCACTGGTGCAATTTGATGGAGCACTGGTGCAATTTGATGGAGCACTGGTGCAATTTGATGGAGCACTGGTGCAATTTGATGGAGCACTGGTGGAATGTGATGGAGCACTGGTGGAATGTGATGGAGTACTGGTGGAATGTGATGGAGCACTGGTGGAATGTGATGGTGTACTGGTGCAATTTGATGGAGCACTGGTGGAATGTGATGGAGCACTGGTGGAATGTGATGGAGCACTGGTGGAATGTGATGGAGCACTGGTGGAATGTGATGGAGCATTGGTGGAATGTGATGTAGCACTGGTGGAATGCGATGGTGCACTGGTGGAATGTGATGGAGCACTGGTGGAATGTGATGGAGCACTGGTGGAATGTGATGGAGCACCGGTGAAATGTGATGGTGCACTGGTGGAATGTGATGGAGCACTGGTGCAATTTGATGGAGCACTGGTGCAATTTGATGGAGCACTGGTGCAATTTGATGGAGCACTGGTGCAATTTGATGGAGCACTGGTGGAATGTAATGGAGCACTGGTGGAATGTGATGGAGCACTGGTGGAATGTGATGGTGCACCGGTGGAATGTGACGGAGCACCGGTGGAATATGATGGAGCACTGGTGCAATGTGATGGAGCACCGGTGGAATATGATGGAGCACCGGTGGAATATGATGGAGCACTGGTGGAATGTGATGGAGCACTGGTGGAATATGATGGAGCACCGGTGCAATGTGATGGAGCACCGGTGGAATGTGATGGTGCACTGGTGGAATGCGATGGAGCACTGGTGGAATGTGATGGTGCACCGGTGGAATGTGATGGAGCACCGGTGGAATATGATAGAGCTCTGGTGGAATGTGATGGAGCACCGGTGGAATGTGATGGAGCACCGGTGGAATGTGATGGTGCACTGGTGGAATGCGATGGACCACTGGTGGAATGTGATGGAGCACTGGTGGAATGTGATGGTGTACTGGTGGAATGCGATGGAGCATGGTGGAATATGATGGAGCACTGGTTGAATGTGATGGAGCACCGGTGGAATGTGATGGAGCACTGGTGGAATGTGATGGTGCACTGGTGGAATGTGATGGAGCACTGGTGGAATGTGATGGAGCACTGGTGCAATGTGATGGAGCACCGGTGGAATGTGATGGAGCACTGGTGGAATGTGTAGGAGCACTGGTGGAATGTGATGGAGCACTGGTGGAATGTGGTGGTGCACTGGTGGAATGTGATGGAGCAGTGGTGGAATGTGATGGAGCACTGGTGGAATGTGATGGAGCACTGGTGGAATGTGATGGAGCACCGGTGGAATGTGATGGAGCACTGGTGGAATGTGATGGAGCACTGGTGGAATGTGATGGAGCACTGGTGGAATGTGATGGAGCACTGGTGCAATTTGATGGAGCACTGGTGGAATGTGATGGAGCACTGGTGGAATGTGATGGAGCACTGGTGGAATGTGATGGAGCACTGGTGGAATGTGATGGTGTACTGGTGGAATGTGATGGTGTACTTGTGGAATGTGATGGAGCACTGGTGGAATGTGATGGAGCACTGGTGGAATGTGATGGTGTACTGGTGGAATGTGATGGAGCACTGGTGCAATGTGGTGGTGCACTGGTGGAATGCGATGGAGCACTGGCGGAATGTGATGGAGCACTGGTGGAATGTGATGGAGCACTGGTGGAATGCGATGGAGCACTGGTGCAATTTGATGGAGCGCTGGTGGAATATGATGGAGCACTGGTGGAATGCGATGGAGCACTGGTGGAATATGATGGAGCACTGGTGGAATGTGATGGAGCACTGGTTGAATGCGATGGAGCACTGCTGCAATTTGATGGAGCGCTGGTGGAATGTGATGGAGCACTGGTGGAATGCGATGGATCACTGGTGCAATTTGATGGAGCGCTGGTGGAATGTGATGGAGCACTGGTGGAATGCGATGGAGCACTGGTGCAATTTGATGGAGCGCTGGTGGAATGTGATGGAGCACTGGTGGAATGCGATGGAGCACTGGTGCAATGTGATGGAGCGCTGGTGGAATGTGATGGAGCACTGGTGGAATGCGATGGAGCACTGGTGCAATTTGATGGATCGCTGGTGGAATGCGATGGAGCACTGGTGCAATGTGATGGAGCACTGGTGGAATGTGATGGAGCACTGGTGCAATGTGATGGAGCACCGGTGGAATGCGATGGAGCACTGGTGCAATGTGATGGAGCGCTGGTGGAATGTGATGGAGCACTGGTGGAATGTGATGGAGCACTGGTGGAATTTGATGGAGCACTGGTGCAATTTGATGGAGCACTGGTGCAATTTGATGGAGCACTGGTGCAATTTGATGGTGCAATTTGATGGAGCGCTGGTGGAATGTGATGGAGCACTGGTGGAATATGATGGAGCACCGGTGGAATTTGATGGAGCACTGGTGCAATGTGATGGAGCACTGGTGGAATATGATGGAGCACTGGTGCAATGTGATAGAGCACCGGTGTAATGTGATGGAGCACTGGTGCAATTTGATGGAGCACTGGTGCAATTTGATGGAGCACTGGCGCAATTTGATGGAGCACCGGTGGAATATGATGGAGCACTGGTGCAATAAGATGGAGCACTGGTGAAATGTGATGGAGCACTGGTGCAATTTGATGGAGCACTGGTGGAATGTGATGGAGCACTGGTGGAATGCGATGGAGCACTGCTGCAATTTGATGGAGCACTGGTGCAATTTGATGGAGCACTGGTGCAAATTGATGGAGCACTGGTGCAATTTATTGGAGCACTGGTGGAATGCGATGGAGCACTGGTGGAATGCGATGGAGCACTGGTGCAAATTGATGGAGCACTGGTGCAATTTGATGGCACATTGGTGGAATGCGATGGAGCACTGGTGGAATGTGATGGAGCATTCGCGGAATGTGATGGTGCACCGGTGGAATGTGATGGAGCACTGGTGGAATGTGATGGAGCACTGGTGGAATGTGATGGAGCATTGGTGGAATGTGATGGAGCACTGGTGGAATGTGATGGAGCACCGGTGAAATGTGATGGTGCACTGGTGGAATGTGATGGATTACTGCTGGAATGTGATGGAGCACTGGTGGAATGTGATGGTGCACTGGTGGAATGCGATGGTGCACTGGTGGAATGTGATGGAGCACTGGTGGAATGTGATGGTGCACTGGTGGAATATGATGGAGCACTGGTGGAATGTGATGGAGCACTGGTGGAATGTGATGGTGTACTGGTGGAATATGATGGAGCACTGGTGGAATGTGATGGAGCACTGGTGGAATGTGATGGAGCACTGGTGGAATGTGATGGAGCACTGGTGGAATGTGATGGAGCACTGGTGGAATGTGATGGAGCACTGGTGGAATGTGATGGTGCACTGGTGGAATATGATGGAGCACTGGTGGAATGTGATGGAGCACTGGTGGAATGTGATGGTGTACTGGTGGAATATGATGGAGCACTGGTGGAATGTGATGGAGCACTGGTGGAATGTGATGGAGCACTGGTGGAATGTGATGGTGTACTGGTGGAATGTGATGGTGTACTGGTGGAATATGATGGAGCACTGGTGGAATGTGATGGAGCACTGGTGGAATGTGATGGTTTACTGGTGGAATTTGATGGAGCACTGGTGGAATGTGATGGAGCACTGGTGGAATTTGATTGAGCACTGGTGGAATGTGATGGAGCACTGGTGGAATGTGATGGTGCAATGGTGGAATGTGATGGAGCACTGGTGGAATGTGATGGAGCACTGGTGGAATGCGATAGAGCACTGGTGGAATGTGATGGAGCACTGGTGAAATGTGATGGAGCACTGGTGGAATGTGATGGAGCACTGGTGGAATGTGATGGAGCATTGGTGGAATGTGATGTAGCACTGGTGGAATGCGATGGTGCACTGGTGGAATGTGATGGAGCACTGGTGGAATGTGATGGAGCACTGGTGGAATGTGATGGAGCACCGGTGAAATGTGATGGTGCACTGGTGGAATGTGATGGAGCACTGGTGCAATTTGATGGAGCACTGGTGCAATTTGATGGTCACTGGTGCAATTTGATGGAGCACTGGTGCAATTTGATGGAGCACTGGTGGAATGTGATGGAGCACTGGTGGAATGTGATGGAGTACTGGTGGAATGTGATGGAGCACTGGTGGAATGTGATGGTGTACTGGTGCAATTTGATGGAGCACTGGTGCAATTTGATGGAGCATTGGTGGAATGCGATGGAGCACTGGTGGAATGTGATGGAGCACTGGTGGAATGTGATGGAGCACTGGTGGAATGTGATGGTGTACTGGTGCAATTTGATGGAGCACTGGTGCAATTTGATGGAGCATTGGTGGAATGCGATGGAGCACTGGTGGAATGCGATGGAGCACTGGTGCAATTTGATGGAGCACTGGTGCAATTTGATGGAGCACCGGTGGAATGCGATGGAGCACTGGTGGAATGCGATGGAGCACTGGTGGAATGCGATGGAGCACTGGTGCAAATTGATGGAGCACTGGTGCAATTTGATGGCACATTGGTGGAATGCGATGGAGCACTGTTGGAATATGATGGAGCACCGGTGGAATATGATGGAGCACTGGTGCAATTTGATGGAGCACCGGTGGAATATGATGGAGCACTGGTGCAATGTGATGAAGTACTGGTGCAATTTGATGGAGCACCGGTGTAATGTGATGGAGCACTGGTGGAATGTGATGGAGTACTGGACCAATTTGATGGAGCACCGGTGGAATATGATGGAGCACTGGTGGAATGTGATGGAGTACTGGTGCAATTTGATGGAGCACCGGTGGAATATGATGGAGCACTGGTGCAATGTGATGGAGCACTGGTGGAATGTGATGGAGCACTGGTGGAATGTGATGGAGCACTGGTGAAATGTGATGGAGCACTGGTGCAATTTGATGGAGCACTGGTGCAATTTGATGGAAAACTGGTGCAATTTGATGGAGCACTGGTGCAATTTGATGGAGCACCGGTGGAATATGATGGAGCACTGGTGCAATAAGATGGAGCACTGGTGAAATGTGATGGAGCACTGGTGCAATTTGATGGAGCGCTGGTGGAATGTGATGGAGCACTGGTGGAATGCGATGGAGCACTGGTGCAATTTGAGGGAGCACTGGTGCAATTTGATGGAGCACTGGTGCAATTTGATGCAGCACTGGTGCAATTTGATGGAGCACTGGTGGAATGTGATGGAGCACTGGTGGAATTTGATGGAGCGCTGGTGGAATGTGATGGAGCACTGGTGCAATTTGATGGAGCACTGGTGGAATATGATGGAGCACTGGTGGAATGTGATGGAGTACTGGTGCAATTTGATGGAGCACTGGTGGAATGCGATGGAGCACTTGTGCAATTTGATGGAGCACTGGTGCAATTTGATGGAGCACTGGTGGAATGCGATGGAGCACTGGTGGAATGCGATGGAGCACTGGTGCAAATTGATGGAGCACTGGTGCAATTTGATGGCACATTGGTGGATAGCGATGGAGCACTGGTGGAATGTGATGGAACACTGGTGGAATGTGATGGAGCACTGGTGAAATGTGATGGAGCACTGGTGGAATGTGAAGGAGCACTGGTGGAATGTGATAGAGCACTGGTGGAATGTGATGGAGCACTGGTGGAAAGTGATGGAGCGCTGGTGGAATGTGATGGAGCACCGGTGGAATGTGATGGAATACTGGTGGAATGTGATGGAGCACTGGTGGAATGCGATGGAGCACTTGTGCAATTTGATGGAGCACTGGTGCAATTTGATGGAGCACTGGTGGAATGTGATGGAGCACTGGTGGAATGTGATGGAGCACTGGTGGAATGTGATGGAGCACCGGTGGAATGTGATGGAGCGCTGGTGGAATGTTATGGAGCACCGGTGGAATGTGATGGAGCACCGGTGGAATGTGATAGAGCGCTGGTGGAATGTGATGGAGCACCGGTGGAATGTGATGGAGCACTGGTGGAATGTGATGGTGCACTGGTGGAATGCGATGGTGCACTGGTGGAATGTGATGGAGCACTGGTGGAATGTGATGGTGCACTGGTGGAATATGATGGAGCACTGGTGGAATGTGATGGAGCACTGGTGGAATGTGATGGTGTACTGGTGGAATATGATGGAGCACTGGTGGAATGTGATGGAGCACTGGTGGAATGTGATGGAGCACTGGTGGAATGTGATGGAGCACTGGTGGAATGTGATGGAGCACTGGTGGAATGTGATGGAGCACTGGTGGAATGTGATGGTGCACTGGTGGAATATGATGGAGCACTGGTGGAATGTGATGGAGCACTGGTGGAATGTGATGGTGTACTGGTGGAATATGATGGAGCACTGGTGGAATGTGATGGAGCACTGGTGGAATGTGATGGAGCACTGGTGGAATGTGATGGTGTACTGGTGGAATGTGATGGTGTACTGGTGGAATATGATGGAGCACTGGTGGAATGTGATGGAGCACTGGTGGAATGTGATGGTTTACTGGTGGAATTTGATGGAGCACTGGTGGAATGTGATGGAGCACTGGTGGAATTTGATTGAGCACTGGTGGAATGTGATGGAGCACTGGTGGAATGTGATGGTGCAATGGTGGAATGTGATGGAGCACTGGTGGAATGTGATGGAGCACTGGTGGAATGCGATAGAGCACTGGTGGAATGTGATGGAGCACTGGTGAAATGTGATGGAGCACTGGTGGAATGTGATTAGCACTGGTGGAATGTGATGGAGCATTGGTGGAATGTGATGTAGCACTGGTGGAATGCGATGGTGCACTGGTGGAATGTGATGGAGCACTGGTGGAATGTGATGGAGCACTGGTGGAATGTGATGGAGCACCGGTGAAATGTGATGGTGCACTGGTGGAATGTGATGGAGCACTGGTGCAATTTGATGGAGCACTGGTGCAATTTGATGGAGCACTGGTGCAATTTGATGGAGCACTGGTGCAATTTGATGGAGCACTGGTGGAATGTGATGGAGCACTGGTGGAATGTGATGGAGTACTGGTGGAATGTGATGGAGCACTGGTGGAATGTGATGGTGTACTGGTGCAATTTGATGGAGCACTGGTGCAATTTGATGGAGCATTGGTGGAATGCGATGGAGCACTGGTGGAATGTGATGGAGCACTGGTGGAATGTGATGGAGCACTGGTGGAATGTGATGGTGTACTGGTGCAATTTGATGGAGCACTGGTGCAATTTGATGGAGCATTGGTGGAATGCGATGGAGCACTGGTGGAATGCGATGGAGCACTGGTGCAATTTGATGGAGCACTGGTGCAATTTGATGGAGCACCGGTGGAATGCGATGGAGCACTGGTGGAATGCGATGGAGCACTGGTGGAATGCGATGGAGCACTGGTGCAAATTGATGGAGCACTGGTGCAATTTGATGGCACATTGGTGGAATGCGATGGAGCACTGTTGGAATATGATGGAGCACCGGTGGAATATGATGGAGCACTGGTGCAATTTGATGGAGCACCGGTGGAATATGATGGAGCACTGGTGCAATGTGATGAAGTACTGGTGCAATTTGATGGAGCACCGGTGTAATGTGATGGAGCACTGGTGGAATGTGATGGAGTACTGGTCCAATTTGATGGAGCACCGGTGGAATATGATGGAGCACTGGTGGAATGTGATGGAGTACTGGTGCAATTTGATGGAGCACCGGTGGAATATGATGGAGCACTGGTGCAATGTGATGGAGCACTGGTGGAATGTGATGGAGCACTGGTGGAATGTGATGGAACACTGGTGAAATGTGATGGAGCACTGGTGCAATTTGATGGAGCACTGGTGCAATTTGATGGAAAACTGGTGCAATTTGATGGAGCACTGGTGCAATTTGATGGAGCACCGGTGGAATATGATGGAGCACTGGTGCAATAAGATGGAGCACTGGTGAAATGTGATGGAGCACTGGTGCAATTTGATGGAGCGCTGGTGGAATGTGATGGAGCACTGGTGGAATGCGATGGAGCACTGGTGCAATTTGAGGGAGCACTGGTGCAATTTGATGGAGCACTGGTGCAATTTGATGCAGCACTGGTGCAATTTGATGGAGCACTGGTGGAATGTGATGGAGCACTGGTGGAATTTGATGGAGCGCTGGTGGAATGTGATGGAGCACTGGTGCAATTTGATGGAGCACTGGTGGAATATGATGGAGCACTGGTGGAATGTGATGGAGTACTGGTGCAATTTGATGGAGCACTGGTGGAATGCGATGGAGCACTTGTGCAATTTGATGGAGCACTGGTGCAATTTGATGGAGCACTGGTGGAATGCGATGGAGCACTGGTGGAATGCGATGGAGCACTGGTGCAAATTGATGGAGCACTGGTGCAATTTGATGGCACATTGGTGGAATGCGATGGAGCACTGGTGGAATGTGATGGAACACTGGTGGAATGTGATGGAGCACTGGTGAAATGTGATGGAGCACTGGTGGAATGTGAAGCAGCACTGGTGGAATGTGATGGAGCACTGGTGGAATGTGATGGAGCACTGGTGGAAAGTGATGGAGCGCTGGTGGAATGTGATGGAGCACCGGTGGAATGTGATGGAATACTGGTGGAATGTGATGGAGCACTGGTGGAATGCGATGGAGCACTTGTGCAATTTGATGGAGCACTGGTGCAATTTGATGGAGCACTGGTGGAATGTGATGGAGCACTGGTGGAATGTGATGGAGCACTGGTGGAATGTGATGGAGCACCGGTGGAATGTGATGGAGCGCTGGTGGAATGTTATGGAGCACCGGTGGAATGTGATGGAGCACCGGTGGAATGTGATAGAGCGCTGGTGGAATGTGATGGAGCACCTGTGGAATGTGATGGAGCACTGGTGGAATGTGATGGAGCACTGGTGGAATGTGATGGAGCACTGGTGGAATGTGATGGAGCACTGGTGGAATGTGATGGAGCACTGGTGAAATGTGATGGAGCGCCGATGAAATGTGATGGTGCACTGGTGGAATGTGATGGTGCACTAGTGAAATGTGATGGAGCACTGGTGGAATGTGATGGAGCACCGGTGAAATGTGATGGAGCATTGGTGGAATGTGATGGTGCACTGGTGGAATGTGATGGAGCACTGGTGGAATGTGATGGAGCACCGGTGGAATGTGATGGAGCATTGGTGGAATGTGATGGAGCACCGGTGAAATGTGATGGTGCACTGGTGGAATGTGATGGTGCACTGGTGGAATGTGATGGAGCACTGGTGCAATTTGATGGAGCACTGGTGCAATTTGATGGAGCACTGGTGCAATTTGATGGAGCACTGGTGTAATTTGATGGAGCACTGGTGGAATGTGATGGAGCACTGGTGCAATTTGATGGAGCGCTGGTGGAATGTGATGGAGCACTGGTGGAATGTGATGGAGCACCGGTGGAATATGATGGAGCACTGGTGGAATGTGATGGAGCACTAGTGGAATGTGATGGAGCACCGGTGGAATATGATGGAGTACTGGTGCAATTTGATGGAGCGCTGGTGGAATGTGATGGAGCACTGGTGCAATTTGATGGAGCACTGGTGGAATGTGATGGAGCACTGGTGGAATGTGATGGAGTACTGGTGCAATTTGATGGAGCACTGGTGCAATTTGATGGAGCATTGGTGGAAAGCGATGGAGCACTGGTGGAATGCGATGGAGCACTGGTGCAATTTGATGGAGCACTGGTGCAATTTGATGGAGCACTGGTGGAATGAGATGGAGCACTGGTGGAATGCGATGGAGCACTGGTGCAAATTGATGGAGCACTGGTGCAAATTGATGGAGCACTGGTGCAATTTGATTGCACATTGGTGGAATGCGATGGAGCACTGGTGGAATGTGATGGAGCACTGGTGGAATGTGATGGAGCACTGGTGAAATGTGATGGAGCACTGGTGAAATGTGATGGAGCACCGGTGGAATATGATGGAGCACTGGTGCAATTTGATGGAGCACCGGTGGAATATGATGGAGCACTGGTGCAATGTGATGGAGTACTGGTGCAATTTGATGGAGCACCTGTGTAATGTGATGGAGCACTGGTGGAATGTGATGGAGTACTGGTGCAATTTGATGGAGCACTGGTGGAATGTGATGGAGTACTGGTGCAATTTGATGGAGCACTGGTGCAATTTGATGGAGCACCGGTGAAATATGATGGAGCACTGGTGGAATGTGATGGAGTACTGGTGCAATTTGATGCAGCACCGGTGTAATGTGATGGAGCACTGGTGGAATGTGATGGAGCACCCGTGGAATATGATGGAGCACTGGTGCAATTTGATGGAGCACCGGTGGAATATGATGGAGCATTGGTGCAATGTGATGGAGCACTGGTGGAATGTGATGGAGCACTGGTGGAATGTGATGGAGCACTGGTGAAAAGTGATGGAGCACTGGTGCAATTTGATGGAGCACTGGTGCAATTTGATGGAAAACTGGTGCAATTTGATGGAGCACTGGTGCAATTTGATGGAGCACCGGTGGAATATGATGGAGCACTGGTGCAATAAGATGGAGCACTGGTGAAATGTGATGGAGCACTGGTGCAATTTGATGGAGCACTGGTGCAATTTGATGGAGCCTTGGTGGAATGTGATGGAGCACTGGTGGAATGCGATGGAGCACTGGTGGAATGTGATGGAGTACTGGTGCAATTTGATGGAGCACTGGTGGAATGTGATGGAGCACTGGTGCAATTTGATGTAGCGCTGGTGGAATGTGATGGAGCACTGGTGCAATTTGATGGAGCACTGGTGGAATGTGATGGAGCACTGGTGGAATGTGATGGAGTACTGGTGCAATTTGATGGAACACTGGTGCAATTTGATGGAGCATTGGTGGAATGCGATGGAGCACTGGTGGAATGCGATGGAGCATTGGTGGATTGTGATGGAGCACTGGTGCAAATTGATGGAGCACTGGTGCAAATTGATGGAGCACTGGTGCAAATTGATGGAGCACTGGTGCAATTTGATGGAGCACTGGTGCAAATTGATGGAGCACTGGTGCAATTTGATGGCACATTGGTGGAATGCGATAGAGCAGTGGTGGAATGTGATGGAGCACTGGTGCAATGTGATGGAGCACTGGTGAAATGTGATGGAACACTGGTGAAATGTGATGGAGCACTGGTGAAATGTGATGGAGCACTGGTGAAATGTGATGGAGCACTGGTGGAATGTGATGGAGCACTGGTGAAATGTGATGGAGCACTGGTGGAATGTGATGGAGCACTGGTGGAATGTGATGGAGCACTGGTGAAATGTGATGGAGCACTGGTGGAATGTGATGGAGCACCGGTGGAATATGATAGAGCACTGGTGCAATGTGATGGAGCACTGGTGAAATGTGATGGAGCACTGGTGGAATGTGATGGAGCACTGGTGGAATGTGATGAAACACTGGTGGAATGTGATGTAGCGCCGATGAAATGTGATGGTGCACTGGTGGAATGTGATGGTGCACTGGTGGAATGTGATGGAGCACTGGTGGAATGTGATGGAGCACCGGTGGAATGTGATGGAGCATTGGTGGAATGTGATGGAGCACCGGTGAAATGTGATGGTGCACTGGTGGAATGTGATGGTGCACTGGTGGAATGTGATGGAGCACTGGTGGAATGTGATGGAGCACTGGTGGAATGTGATGGAGCACCGGTGAAATGTGATGGTGCACTGGTGGAATGTGATGGAGCACTGGTGCAATTTGATGGAGCACTGGTGCAATTTGATGGAGCACTGGTGCAATTTGATGGAGCGCTGGTGGAATGTGATGGAGTACTGGTGCAATTTGATGGAGCACTGGTGGAATGGGATGGAGCACTGGTGGAATGTGATGGAGTACTGGTGCAATTTGATGGAGCGCTGGTGGAATGTGATGGAGCACTGGTGCAATCAATGGAGCACTGGTGGAATGTGATGGAGCACTGGTGGAATGTGATGGAGTACTGGTGCAATTTGATGGAGCACTGTTGCAATTTGATGGAGCATTGGTGGAATGCGATGGAGCACTGGTGGAATGCGATGGAGTACTGGTGCAATTTGATGGAGCACTGGTGCAATTTGATGGAGCACTGGTGGAATGCGATGGAGCACTGGTGGAATGCGATGGAGCACTGGTGCAAATTGATGGAGCACTGGTGCAATTTGATGGCACATTGGTGGAATGCGATGGAGCACTGGTGCAATATGATGGAGCACCGGTGGAATATGATGGAGCACTGGTGCAATGTGATGGAGCACTGGTGAAATGTGATGGAGCACCGGTGAAATGTGATGGAGCACTGGTGGAATGTGATGGAGCATTGGTGGAATGTGATGGAGCACTGGTGGAATGTGATGGAGCACCGGTGAAATGTGATGGAGCACTGGTAGAATGTGATGGAGCATTGGTGGAATGTGATGGAGCACTGGTGGAATGTGATGGAGCACTGGTGGAATGTGATGGAGCACTGGTGCAATTTGATGGTGCACTGCTGGAATGTGATGGTGCACTGGTGGAATGTGATGGTGCACTGGTGGAATGTGATGGAGCACTGGTGGAATGCGATGGAGCACTGGTGGAATATGATGGAGCACCGGTGGAATATGATGGAGCACTGGTGCAATTTGATGGAGCACCGGTGGAATATGATGGAGCACTGGTGCAATGTGATGAAGTACTGGTGCAATTTGATGGAGCACCGGTGTAATGTGATGGAGCACTGGTGGAATGTGATGGAGTACTGGTCCAATTTGATGGAGCACCGGTGGAATATGATGGAGCACTGGTGGAATGTGATGGAGTACTGGTGCAATTTGATGGAGCACCGGTGGAATATGATGGATCACTGGTGCAATGTGATGGAGCACTGGTGGAATGTGATGGAGCACTGGTGAAATGTGATGGAGCACTGGTGCAATTTGATGGAGCACTGGTGCAATTTGATGGAAAACTGGTGCAATTTGATGGAGCACTGGTGCAATTTGATGGAGCACCGGTGGAATGCGATGGAGCACTGGTGCAATTTGAGGGAGCACTGGTGCAATTTGATGGAGCACTGGTGCAATTTGATGGAGCACTGGTGCAATTTGATGGAGCGCTGGTGGAATGTGATGGAGCACTGGTGGAATGCGATGGAGCACTGGTGCAATTTGAGGGAGCACTGGTGCAATTTGATGGAGCACTGGTGCAATTTGATGGAGCACTGGTGCAATTTGATGGAGCACTGGTGGAATGTGATGGAGCACTGGTGGAATGCGATGGAGCACTTGTGCAATTTGATGGAGCACTGGTGCAATGTGATGGAGCACTGGTGGAATGCGATGGAGCACTGGTGGAATGCGATGGAGCACTGGTGCAATTTGATGGAGCACTGGTGCAATTTGATGGAGCACTGGTGCAATTTGATGGAGCACTGGTGGAATGTGATGGAGCACTGGTGGAATGTGATGGAGTACTGGTGCAATTTGATGGAGCGCTGGTGGAATGTGATGGAGCACTGGTGCAACTTGATGGAGCACTGGTGGAATATGATGGAGCACTGGTGGAATGTGATGGAGTACTGGTGCAATTTGATGGAGCACTGGTGGAATGCGATGGAGCACTTGTGCAATTTGATGGAGCACTGGTGCAATGTGATGGAGCACTGGTGGAATGCGATGGAGCACTGGTGGAATGTGATGAAGCACTGGTGGAATGTGATGGAGCACTGGTGGAATGTGATGGAGCACTGGTGGAATGTGATGGAGCACTGGTGGAATGTGATGGAGCACTGGTGGAATGTGATGGAGCACTGGTGGAATGTGATGGAGCACTGGTGGAATGCGATGGAGCACTTGTGCAATTTGATGGAGCACTGGTGCAATTTGATGGAGCACTGGTGGAATGTGATGGAGCACTGGTGGAATGTGATGGAGCACTGGTGGAATGTAATGGAGCACCGGTGGAATGTGATGGAGCGCTGGTGGAATGTGATGGAGCACCGGTGGAATGTGATGGAGCACCGGTGGAATGTGATGTAGCGCTGGTGGAATGTGATGGAGCACTGGTGGAATGTGATGGAGCACTGGTGGAATGTGATGGAGCACTGGTGGAATGTGATGGAGCACTGGTGAAATGTGATGGAGCGCCGATGAAATGTGATGGTGCACAGGTGGAATGTGATGGTGCACTGGTGAAATGTGATGGAGCACTGGTGGAATGTGATGGAGCACCGGTGGAATATGATGGAGCATTGGTGGAATGTGATGGAGCACCGGTGAAATGTGATGGTGCACTGGTGGAATGTGATGGAGCACTGGTGGAATGTGATGGAGCACTGGTGGAATGTGATGGAGCACCGGTGAAATGTGATGTTGCACTGGTGGAATGTGATGGAGCATTGGTGCAATTTGATGGAGAACTGGTGCAATTTGATGGAGCACTGGTGGAATGCGATGGAGCACTGGTGCAATTTGATGGAGCACTGGAGGAATGTGATGGAGCACTGGTGCAATTTGATGGAGCGCTGTTGGAATGTGATGGAGCACTGGTGGAATGTGATGGAGCACCGGTGGAATATGATGGAGCACTGGTGGAATGTGATGGAGCACTGGTGGAATGTGATGGAGCACCGGTGGAATATGATGGAGTACTGGTGCAATTTGATGGAGCACCGGTGGAATATGATGGAGCACTGGTGCAATAAGATGGAGCACTGGTGCAATTTGATGGAGCACTGGTGGAATGTGATGGAGCACTGGTGGAATGCGATGGAGCACTGGTGCAATTTGATGGAGCACTGGTGCAATTTGATGGAGCACTGGTGCAATTTGATGGAGCACTGGTGCAATTTGATGGAGCACTGGTGGAATGCGATGGAGCACTGGTGGAATGGGATGGAGCACTGGTGCAAATTGATGGAGCACTGGTGCAATTTGATGGCACATTGGTGGAATGCGATGGAGCACTGGTGGAATGTGATGGAGCACAGGTGGAATGTGATGGAGCACTGGTGAAATGTGATGGAGCACTGGTGAAATGTGATGGAGCACCGGTGGAATATGATGGAGCACTGGTGCAATTTGATGGCACATTGGTGGAATGCGATGGAGCACTGGTGGAATGTGATGGAGCACTGGTGGAATGTGATGGAGCACTGGTGAAATGTGATGGAGCACTGGTGAAATGTGATGGAGAACCGGTGGAATATGATGGAGATCTGGTGCAATGTGATGGAGTACTAGTGCAATTTGATGGAGCACCGGTGTAATGTGATGGAGCACTGGTGGAATGTGATGGAGTACTGGTGCAATTTGATGGAGCACTGGTGGAATGTGATGGAGTACTGGTGCAATTTGATGGAGCACTGGTGCAATTTGATGGAGCACCGGTGGAATATGATGGAGCACTGGTGGAATGTGATGGAGCACTGGTGCAATTTGATGGAGCGCTGGTGGAATGTGATGGAGCACTGGTGGAATGTGATGGAGCACTGGTGGAATGTGATGGAGCACCGGTGGAATATGATGGAGTACTGGTGCAATTTGATGGAGCACCGGTGCAATATGATGGAGCACTGGTGCAATAAGATGGAGCACTGGTGAAATGTGATGGAGCACTGGTGCAATTTGATGGAGCACTGGTGGAATGTGATGGAGCACTGGTGGAATGCGATGGAGCACTGGTGCAATTTGATGGAGCACTGGTGCAATTTGATGGCGCACTGGTGCAATTTGATGGAGCACTGGTGCAATTTGATGGAGCACTGGTGGAATGCGATGGAGCACTGGTGCAAATTGATGGAGCACTGGTGCAATTTGATGGCACATTGGTGGAATGCGATGGAGCACTGGTGGAATGTGATGGAGCACTGGTGGAATGTGATGGAGCACTGGTGAAATGTGATGGAGCACTGGTGAAATGTGATGGAGCACCGGTGGAATATGATGGAGGAATGGTGCAATTTGATGGAGCACCGGTGGAATATGATGAAGCACTGGTGCAATGTGATGGAGTACTGGTGCAATTTGATGTAGCACCGGTGTAATGTGATGGAGCACTGGTGGAATGTGATGGAGTACTGGTGCAATTTGATGGAGCACTGGTGGAATGTGATGGAGCACCGGTGGAATGTGATAGAGCGCTGGTGGAATGTGATGGAGCACCGGTGGAATGTGATGGAGCACTGGTGGAATGTGATGGAGCACTGGTGGAATGTGATGGAGCACTGGTGGAATGTGATGGAGCACTGGTGAAATGTGATGGAGCGCCGATGAAATGTGATGGTGCACTGGTGGAATGTGATGGTGCACTAGTGAAATGTGATGGAGCACTGGTGGAATGTGATAGAGCACCGGTGAAATGTGATGGAGCATTGGTGGAATGTGATGGTGCACTGGTGGAATGTGATGGAGCACTGGTGGAATGTGATGGAGCACCGGTGGAATGTGATGGAGCATTGGTGGAATGTGATGGAGCACCGGTGAAATGTGATGGTGCACTGGTGGAATGTGATGGTGCACTGGTGGAATGTGATGGAGCACTGGTGCAATTTGATGGAGCACTGGTGCAATTTGATGGAGCACTGGTGCAATTTGATGGAGCACTGGTGTAATTTGATGGAGCACTGGTGGAATGTGATGGAGCACTGGTGCAATTTGATGGAGCGCTGGTGGAATGTGATGGAGCACTGGTGGAATGTGATGGAGCACCGGTGGAATATGATGGAGCACTGGTGGAATGTGATGGAGCACTAGTGGAATGTGATGGAGCACCGGTGGAATATGATGGAGTACTGGTGCAATTTGATGGAGCACTGGTGGAATGTGATGGAGCACTGGTGCAATTTGATGGAGCACTGGTGGAATGTGATGGAGCACTGGTGGAATGTGATGGAGTACTGGTGCAATTTGATGGAGCACTGGTGCAATTTGATGGAGCATTGGTGGAAAGCGATGGAGCACTGGTGGAATGCGATGGAGCACTGGTGCAATTTGATGGAGCACTGGTGCAATTTGATGGAGCACTGGTGGAATGAGATGGAGCACTGGTGGAATGCGATGGAGCACTGGTGCAAATTGATGGAGCACTGGTGCAAATTGATGGAGCACTGGTGCAATTTGATTGCACATTGGTGGAATGCGATGGAGCACTGGTGGAATGTGATGGAGCACTGGTGGAATGTGATGGAGCACTGGTGAAATGTGATGGAGCACTGGTGAAATGTGATGGAGCACCGGTGGAATATGATGGAGCACTGGTGCAATTTGATGGAGCACCGGTGGAATATGATGGAGCACTGGTGCAATGTGATGGAGTACTGGTGCAATTTGATGGAGCACCTGTGTAATGTGATGGAGCACTGGTGGAATGTGATGGAGTACTGGTGCAATTTGATGGAGCACTGGTGGAATGTGATGGAGTACTGGTGCAATTTGATGGAGCACTGGTGCAATTTGATGGAGCACCGGTGAAATATGATGGAGCACTGGTGGAATGTGATGGAGTACTGGTGCAATTTGATGGAGCACCGGTGTAATGTGATGGAGCACTGGTGGAATGTGATGGAGCACCCGTGGAATATGATGGAGCACTGGTGCAATTTGATGGAGCACCGGTGGAATATGATGGAGCATTGGTGCAATGTGATGGAGCACTGGTGGAATGTGATGGAGCACTGGTGGAATGTGATGGAGCACTGGTGAAAAGTGATGGAGCACTGGTGCAATTTGATGGAGCACTGGTGCAATTTGATGGAAAACTGGTGCAATTTGATGGAGCACTGGTGCAATTTGATGGAGCACCGGTGGAATATGATGGAGCACTGGTGCAATAAGATGGAGCACTGGTGAAATGTGATGGAGCACTGGTGCAATTTGATGGAGCACTGGTGCAATTTGATGGAGCACTGGTGGAATGTGATGGAGCACTGGTGGAATGCGATGGAGCACTGGTGGAATGTGATGGAGTACTGGTGCAATTTGATGGAGCACTGGTGGAATGTGATGGAGCACTGGTGCAATTTGATGTAGCGCTGGTGGAATGTGATGGAGCACTGGTGCAATTTGATGGAGCACTGGTGGAATGTGATGGAGCACTGGTGGAATGTGATGGAGTACTGGTGCAATTTGATGGAACACTGGTGCAATTTGATGGAGCATTGGTGGAATGCGATGGAGCACTGGTGGAATGCGATGGAGCATTGGTGGATTGTGATGGAGCACTGGTGCAAATTGATGGAGCACTGGTGCAAATTGATGGAGCACTTGTGCAAATTGATGGAGCACTGGTGCAATTTGATGGAGCACTGGTGCAAATTGATGGAGCACTGGTGCAATTTGATGGCACATTGGTGGAATGCGATAGAGCAGTGGTGGAATGTGATGGAGCACTGGTGCAATGTGATGGAGCACTGGTGAAATGTGATGGAACACTGGTGAAATGTGATGGAGCACTGGTGAAATGTGATGGAGCACTGGTGAAATGTGATGGAGCACTGGTGGAATGTGATGGAGCACTGGTGAAATGTGATGGAGCACTGGTGGAATGTGATGGAGCACTGGTGGAATGTGATGGAGCACTGGTGAAATGTGATGGAGCACTGGTGGAATGTGATGGAGCACCGGTGGAATATGATAGAGCACTGGTGCAATGTGATGGAGCACTGGTGAAATGTGATGGAGCACTGGTGGAATGTGATGGAGCACTGGTGCAATGTGATGGAGCACTGGTGGAATGTGATGTAGCGCCGATGAAATGTGATGGGGCACTGGTGGAATGTGATGGTGCACTGGTGGAATGTGATGGAGCACTGGTGGAATGTGATGGAGCACCGGTGGAATGTGATGGAGCATTGGTGGAATGTGATGGAGCACCGGTGAAATGTGATGGTGCACTGGTGGAATGTGATGGTGCACTGGTGGAATGTGATGGAGCACTGGTGGAATGTGATGGAGCACTGGTGGAATGTGATGGAGCATCGGTGAAATGTGATGGTGCACTGGTGGAATGTGATGGAGCACTGGTGCAATTTGATGGAGCACTGGTGCAATTTGATGGAGCACTGGTGCAATTTGATGGAGCACTGGTGGAATGTGATGGAGCACTGGTGGAATGTGATGGAGTACTGGTGCAATTTGATGGAGCGCTGGTGGAATGTGATGGAGCACTGGTGCAATTTGATGGAGCACTGGTGGAATGTGATGGAGTACTGGTGCAATTTGATGGAGCACTGGTGGAATGTGATGGACCACTGGTGGAATGTGATGGAGTACTGGTGCAATTTGATGGAGCGCTGGTGGAATGTGATGGAGCACTGGTGCAATCAATTGAGCACTGGTGGAATGTGATGGAGCACTGGTGGAATGTGATGGAGTACTGGTGCAATTTGATGGAGCACTGTTGCAATTTGATGGAGCATTGGTGGAATGCGATGTAGCACTGGTGGAATGCGATGGAGTACTGGTGCAATTTGATGGAGCACTGGTGCAATTTGATGGAGCACTGGTGGAATGCGATGGAGCACTGGTGCAAATTGATGGAGCACTGGTGCAATTTGATGGCACATTGGTGGAATGCGATGGAGCACTGGTGCAATAGGATTTAGCACCGGTGGAATATGATGGAGCACTGGTGCAATGTGATGGAGCACTGGTGAAATGTGATGGAGCACCGGTGAAATGTGATGGAGCACTGGTGGAATGTGATGGAGCATTGGTGGAATGTGATGGAGCACTGGTGGAATGTGATGGAGCACCGGTGAAATGTTTTGGAGCACTGGTAGAATGTGATGGAGCATTGGTGGAATGTGATGGAGCACTTGTGGAATGTGATGGAGCACTGGTGGAATGTGATGGAGCACTGGTGCAATTTGATGGTGCACTGGTGGAATGTGATGGTGCACTGGTGGAATGTGATGGTGCACTGGTGGAATGTGATGGAGCACTGGTGGAATGTGATGGAGCACTGGTGGAATGTGATGGAGCATTGGTGGAATGTGATGGAGCACCGGTGAAATGTGATGGAGCACCGGTGAAATGTGATGGAGCACTGGTGGAATGTGATGGAGCACTGGTGGAATGTGATGGTGCACTGGTGGAATGTGATGGAGCACCGGTGAAATGTGATGGTGCACTGGTGGAATGTGATGGAGCACTGGTGGAATGTGATGGAGCACCGGTGAAATGTGATGGTGAACTGGTGGAATGTGATGGTGCACTGGTGGAATGTGATGGTGCACTGGTGGAATGTGATGGAGCACTGGTGGAATGCGATGGAGCACTGGTGGAATATGATGGAGCACCGGTGGAATATGATGGAGCACTGGTGCAATTTGATGGAGCACCGGTGGAATATGATGGAGCACTGGTGCAATGTGATGAAGTACTGGTGCAATTTGATGGAGCACCGGTGTAATGTGATGGAGCACTGGTGGAATGTGATGGAGTATTGGTCCAATTTGATGGAGCACCGGTGGAATATGATGGAGCACTGGTGGAATGTGATGGAGTACTGGTGCAATTTGATGGAGCACCGGTGGAATATGATGGATCACTGGTGCAATGTGATGGAGCACTGGTGGAATGTGATGGAGCACTGGTGAAATGTGATGGAGCACTGGTGCAATTTGATGGAGCACTGGTGCAATTTGATGGAAAACTGGTGCAATTTGATGGAGCACTGGTGCAATTTGATGGAGCACCGGTGGAATGCGATGGAGCACTGGTGCAATTTGAGGGAGCACTGGTGAAATTTGATGGAGCACTGGTGCAATTTGATGGAGCACTGGTGCAATTTGATGGAGCGCTGGTGGAATGTGATGGAGCACTGGTGGAATGCGATGGAGCACTGGTGCAATTTGAGGGAGCACTGGTGCAATTTGATGGAGCACTGGAGCAATTTGATGGAGCACTGGTGCAATTTGATGGAGCACTGGTGGAATGTGATGGAGCACTGGTGGAATGCGATGGACCACTTGTGCAATTTGATGGAGCACTGGTGCAATGTGATGGAGCACTGGTGGAATGCGATGGAGCACTGGTGGAATGCGATGGAGCACTGGTGCAATTTGATGGAGCACTGGTGCAATTTGATGGAGCACTGGTGCAATTTGATGGAGCACTGGTGGAATGTGATGGAGCACTGGTGGAATGTGAAGGAGTACTGGTGCAATTTGATGGAGCGCTGGTGGAATGTGATGGAGCACTGGTGCAATTTGATGGAGCACTGGTGGAATATGATGGAGCACTGGTGGATTGTGATGGAGTACTGGTGCAATTTGATGGAGCACTGGTGGAATGCGATGGAGCACTTGTGCAATTTGATGGAGCACTGGTGCAATGTGATGGAGCACTGGTGGAATGCGATGGAGCACTGGTGGAATGTGATGAAGCACTGGTGGAATGTGATGGAGCACTGGTGGAATGTGATGGAGCACTGGTGGAATGTGATGGAGCACTGGTGGAATGTGATGGAGCACTGGTGGAATGTGATGGAGCACTGGTGGAATGCGATGGAGCACTTGTGCAATTTGATGGAGCACTGGTGCAATTTGATGGAGCACTGGTGGAATGTGATGGAGCACTGGTGGAATGTGATGGAGCACTGGTGGAATGTAATGGAGCACCGGTGGAATGTGACGTAGCGCTGGTGGAATGTGAAGGAGCACCGGTGGAATGTGATGGAGCACCGGTGGAATGTGATGTAGCGCTGGTGGAATGTGATGGAGCACTGGTGGAATGTGATGGAGCACTGGTGGAATGTGATGGAGCACTGGTGAAATGTGATGGAGCGCCGATGAAATGTGATGGTGCACTGGTGGAATGTGATGGTGCACTGGTGAAATGTGATGGAGCACTGGTGGAATGTGATGGACCACCGGTGGAATATGATGGAGCATTGGTGGAATGTGATGGAGCACCGGTGAAATGTGATGGTGCACTGGTGGAATGTGATGGAGCACTGGTGGAATGTGATGGAGCACTGGTGGAATGTGATGGAGCACCGGTGAAATGTGATGTTGCACTGGTGGAATGTGATGGAGCACTGGTGCAATTTGATGGAGCACTGGTGCAATTTGATGGAGCACTGGTGGAATGCGATGGAGCACTGGTGCAATTTGATGGAGCACTGGAGGAATGTGATGGAGCACTGGTGCAATTTGATGGAGCGCTGGTGGAATGTGATGGAGCACTGGTGGAATGTGATGGAGCACCGGTGGAATATGATGGAGCACTGGTGGAATGTGATGGAGCACTGGTGGAATGTGATGGAGCACCGGTGGAATATGATGGAGTACTGGTGCAATTTGATGGAGCACCGGTGGAATATGATGGAGCACTGGTGCAATAAGATGGAGCACTGGTGAAATGTGATGGAGCACTGGTGCAATTTGATGGAGCACTGGTGGAATTTGATGGAGCACTGGTGGAATGCGATGGAGCACTGGTGCAATTTGATGGAGCACTGGTGCAATTTGATGGAGCACTGGTGCAATTTGATGGAGCACTGGTGCAATTTGATGGAGCACTGGTGGAATGCGATGGAGCACTGGTGGAATGGGATGGAGCACTGGTGCAAATAGATGGAGCACTGGTGCAATTTGATGGCACATTGGTGGAATGCGATGGAGCACTGGTGGAATGTGATGGAGCACTGGTGGAATGTGATGGAGCACTGGTGAAATGTGATGGAGCACTGGTGAAATGTGATGGAGCACCGGTGGAATATGATGGAGCACTGGTGCAATTTGATGGCACATTGGTGGAATGCGATGGAGCACTGGTGGAATGTGATGGAGCACTGGTGGAATGTGATGGAGCACTGGTGAAATGTGATGGAGCACTGGTGAAATGTGATGGAGAACCGGTGGAATATGATGGAGATCTGGTGCAATGTGATGGAGTACTGGTGCAATTTGATGGAGCACCGGTGTAATGTGATGGAGCACTGGTGGAATGTGATGGAGTACTGGTGCAATTTGATGGAGCACTGGTGGAATGTGATGGAGTACTGGTGCAACTTGATGGAGCACTGGTGCAATTTGATGGAGCACCGGTGGAATATGATGGAGCACTGGTGGAATGTGATGGAGCACTGGTGCAATATGATGTAGCGCTGGTGGAATGTGATGGAGCACTGGTGCAATTTGATGGAGCACTGGTGGAATGTGATGGAGCACTGGTGGAATGTGATGGAGTACTGGTGCAATTTGATGGAACACTGGTGCAATTTGATGGAGCATTGGTGGAATGCGATGGAGCACTGGTGGAATGCGATGGAGCATTGGTGGATTGTGTTGGAGCACTGGTGCAAATTGATGGAGCACTGGTGCAAATTGATGGAGCACTGGTGCAATTTGATGGAGCACTGGTGCAAATTGATGGAGCACTGGTGCAATTTGATGGCACATTGGTGGAATGCGATAGAGCAGTGGTGGAATGTGATGGAGCACTGGTGCAATGTGATGGAGCACTGGTGAAATGTGATGGAACACTGGTGAAATGTGATGGAGCACTGGTGAAATGTGATGGAGCACTGGTGAAATGTGATGGAGCACTGGTGGAATGTGATGGAGCACTGGTGAAATGTGATGGAGCACTGGTGGAATGTGATGGAGCACTGGTGGAATGTGATGGAGCACTGGTGAAATGTGATGGAGCACTGGTGGAATGTGATGGAGCACCGGTGGAATATGATAGAGCACTGGTGCAATGTGATGGAGCACTGGTGAAATGTGATGGAGCACTGGTGGAATGTGATGGAGCACTGGTGGAATGTGATGTAGCGCCGATGAAATGTGATGGTGCACTGGTGGAATGTGATGGTGCACTGGTGGAATGTGATGGAGCACTGGTGGAATGTGATGGAGCACCGGTGGAATGTGATGGAGCATTGGTGGAATGTGATGGAGCACCGGTGAAATGTGATGGAGCACTGGTGCAATTTGATGGAGCACTGGTGCAATTTGATGGAGCACTGGTGCAATTTGATGGAGCGCTGGTGGAATGTGATGGAGTACTGGTGCAATTTGATGGAGCACTGGTGGAATGTGACGGAGCACTGGTGGAATGTGATGGAGTACTGGTGCAATTTGATGGAGCGCTGGTGGAATGTGATGGAGCACTGGTGCAATCAATGGAGCACTGGTGGAATGTGATGGAGCACTGGTGGAATGTGATGGAGTACTGGTGCAATTTGATGGAGCACTGTTGCAATTTGATGGAGCATTGGTGGAATGCGATGGAGCACTGGTGGAATGCGATGGAGTACTGGTGCAATTTGATGGAGCACTGGTGCAATTTGATGGAGCACTGGTGGAATGCGATGGAGCACTGGTGGAATGCGATGGAGCACTGGTGCAAATTGATGGAGCACTGGTGCAATTTGATGGCACATTGGTGGAATGCGATGGAGCACTGGTGCAATATGATGGAGCACCGGTGGAATATGATGGAGCACTGGTGCAATGTGATGGAGCACTGGTGAAATGTGATGGAGCACCGGTGAAATGTGATGGAGCACTGGTGGAATGTGATGGAGCATTGGTGGAATGTGATGGAGCACTGGTGGAATGTGATGGAGCACCGGTGAAATGTGATGGAGCACTGGTAGAATGTGATGGAGCATTGGTGGAATGTGATGGAGCACTGGTGGAATGTGATGGAGCACTGGTGGAATGTGATGGAGCACTGGTGCAATTTGATGGTGCACTGGTGGATTGTGATGGTGCACTGGTGGAATGTGATGGTGCACTGGTGGAATGTGATGGAGCACTGGTGGAATGCGATGGAGCACTGGTGGAATATGATGGAGCACCGGTGGAATATGATGGAGCACTGGTGCAATTTGATGGAGCACCGGTGGAATATGATGGAGCACTGGTGCAATGTGATGAAGTACTGGTGCAATTTGATGGAGCACCGGTGTAATGTGATGGAGCACTGGTGGAATGTGATGGAGTACTGGTCCAATTTGATGGAGCACCGGTGGAATATGATGGAGCACTGGTGGAATGTGATGGAGTACTGGTGCAATTTGATGGAGCACCGGTGGAATATGATGGATCACTGGTGCAATGTGATGGAGCACTGGTGGAATGTGATGGAGCACTGGTGAAATGTGATGGAGCACTGGTGCAATTTGATGGAGCACTGGTGCAATTTGATGGAAAACTGGTGCAATTTGATGGAGCACTGGTGCAATTTGATGGAGCACCGGTGGAATGCGATGGAGCACTGGTGCAATTTGAGGGAGCACTGGTGCAATTTGATGGAGCACTGGTGCAATTTGATGGAGCACTGGTGCAATTTGATGGAGCGCTGGTGGAATGTGATGGAGCACTGGTGGAATGCGATGGAGCACTGGTGCAATTTGAGGGAGCACTGGTGCAATTTGATGGAGCACTGGTGCAATTTGATGGAGCACTGGTGCAATTTGATGGAGCACTGGTGGAATGTGATGGAGCACTGGTGGAATGCGATGGAACACTTGTGCAATTTGATGGAGCACTGGTGCAATGTGATGGAGCACTGGTGGAATGCGATGGAGCACTGGTGGAATGCGATGGAGCACTGGTGCAATTTGATGGAGCACTGGTGCAATTTGATGGAGCACTGGTGCAATTTGATGGAGCACTGGTGGAATGTGATGGAGCACTGGTGGAATGTGATGGAGTACTGGTGCAATTTGATGGAGCGCTGGTGGAATGTGATGGAGCACTGGTGCAACTTGATGGAGCACTGGTGGAATATGATGGAGCACTGGTGGAATGTGATGGAGTACTGGTGCAATTTGATGGAGCACTGGTGGAATGCGATGGAGCACTTGTGCAATTTGATGGAGCACTGGTGCAATGTGATGGAGCACTGGTGGAATGCGATGGAGCACTGGTGGAATGTGATGAAGCACTGGTGGAATGTGATGGAGCACTGGTGGAATGTGATGGAGCACTGGTGGAATGTGATGGAGCACTGGTGGAATGTGATGGAGCACTGGTGGAATGTGATGGAGCACTGGTGGAATGTGATGGAGCACTGGTGGAATGCGATGGAGCACTTGTGCAATTTGATGGAGCACTGGTGCAATTTGATGGAGCACTGGTGGAATGTGATGGAGCACTGGTGGAATGTGATGGATAACTGGTGGAATGTAATGGAGCACCGGTGGAATGTGATGGAGCGCTGGTGGAATGTGATGGAGCACCGGTGGAATGTGATGGAGCACCGGTGGAATGTGATGTAGCGCTGGTGGAATGTGATGGAGCACTGGTGGAATGTGATGGAGCACTGGTGGAATGTGATGGAGCACTGGTGGAATGTGATGGAGCACTGGTGAAATGTGATGGAGCGCCGATGAAATGTGATGGTGCACTGGTGGAATGTGATGGTGCACTGGTGAAATGTGATGGAGCACTGGTGGAATGTGATGGAGCACCGGTGGAATATGATGGAGCATTGGTGGAATGTGATGGAGCACCGGTGAAATGTGATGGTGCACTGGTGGAATGTGATGGAGCACTGGTGGAATGTGATGGAGCACTGGTGGAATGTGATGGAGCACCGGTGAAATGTGATGTTGCACTGGTGGAATGTGATGGAGCATTGGTGCAATTTGATGGAGAACTGGTGCAATTTGATGGAGCACTGGTGGAATGCGATGGAGCACTGGTGCAATTTGATGGAGCACTGGAGGAATGTGTTGGAGCACTGGTGCAATTTGATGGAGCGCTGGTGGAATGTGATGGAGCACTGGTGGAATGTGATGGAGCACCGGTGGAATATGATGGAGCACTGGTGGAATGTGATGGAGCACTGGTGGAATGTGATGGAGCACCGGTGGAATATGATGGAGTACTGGTGCAATTTGATGGAGCACCGGTGGAATATGATGGAGCACTGGTGCAATAAGATGGAGCACTGGTGAAATGTGATGGAGCACTGGTGCAATTTGATGGAGCACTGGTGGAATGTGATGGAGCACTGGTGGAATGCGATGGAGCACTGGTGCAATTTGATGGAGCACTGGTGCAATTTGATGGAGCACTGGTGCAATTTGATGGAGCACTGGTGCAATTTGATGGAGCACTGGTGGAATGCGATGGAGCACTGGTGGAATGGGATGGAGCACTGGTGCAAATTGATGGAGCACTGGTGCAATTTGATGGCACATTGGTGGAATGCGATGGAGCACTGGTGGAATGTGATGGAGCACTGGTGGAATGTGATGGAGCACTGGTGAAATGTGATGGAGCACTGGTGAAATGTGATGGAGCACCGGTGGAATATGATGGAGCACTGGTGCAATTTGATGGCACATTGGTGGAATGCGATGGAGCACTGGTGGAATGTGATGGAGCACTGGTGGAATGTGATGGAGCACTGGTGAAATGTGATGGAGCACTGGTGAAATGTGATGGAGAACCGGTGGAATATGATGGAGATCTGGTGCAATGTGATGGAGTACTAGTGCAATTTGATGGAGCACCGGTGTAATGTGATGGAGCACTGGTGGAATGTGATGGAGTACTGGTGCAATTTGATGGAGCACTGGTGGAATGTGATGGAGTACTGGTGCAATTTGATGGAGCACTGGTGCAATTTGATGGAGCACCGGTGGAATATGATGGAGCACTGGTGGAATGTGATGGAGCACTGGTGCAATTTGATGGAGCGCTGGTGGAATGTGATGGAGCACTGGTGGAATGTGATGGAGCACTGGTGGAATGTGATGGAGCACCGGTGGAATATGATGGAGTACTGGTGCAATTTGATGGAGCACCGGTGCAATATTATGGAGCACTGGTGCAATAAGATGGAGCACTGGTGAAATGTGATGGAGCATTGGTGCAATTTGATGGAGCACTGGTGGAATGTGATGGAGCACTGGTGGAATGCGATGGAGCACTGGTGCAATTTGATGGAGCACTGGTGCAATTTGATGGCGCACTGGTGCAATTTGATGGAGCACTGGTGCAATTTGATGGAGCACTGGTGGAATGCGATGGAGCACTGGTGCAAATTGATGGAGCACTGGTGCAATTTGATGGCACATTGGTGGAATGCGATGGAGCACTGGTGGAATGTGATGGAGCACTGGTGGAATGTGATGGAGCACTGGTGAAATGTGATGGAGCACTGGTGAAATGTGATGGAGCACCGGTGGAATTTGATGGAGCAATGGTGCAATTTGATGGAGCACCGGTGTAATGTGATGGAGCACTGGTGGAATGTGATGGAGTACTGGTGCAATTTGATGGAGCACTGGAGGAATGTGATAGAGCGCTGGTGGAATGTGATGGAGCACCGGTGGAATGTGATGGAGCACTGGTGGAATGTGATGGAGCACTGGTGGAATGTGATGGAGCACTGGTGGAATGTGATGGAGCACTGGTGAAATGTGATGGAGCGCCGATGAAATGTGATGGTGCACTGGTGGAATGTGATGGTGCACTAGTGAAATGTGATGGAGCACTGGTGGAATGTGATGGAGCACCGGTGAAATGTGATGGAGCATTGGTGGAATGTGATGGTGCACTGGTGGAATGTGATGGAGCACTGGTGGAATGTGATGGAGCACCGGTGGAATGTGATGGAGCATTGGTGGAATGTGATGGAGCACCGGTGAAATGTGATGGTGCACTGGTGGAATGTGATGGTGCACTGGTGGAATGTGTTGGAGCACTGGTGCAATTTGATGGAGCACTGGTGCAATTTGATGGAGCACTGGTGTAATTTGATGGAGCACTGGTGGAATGTGATGGAGCACTGGTGCAATTTGATGGAGCGCTGGTGGAATGTGATGGAGCACTGGTGGAATGTGATGGAGCACCGGTGGAATATGATGGAGCACTGGTGGAATGTGATGGAGCACTAGTGGAATGTGATGGAGCACCGGTGGAATATGATGGAGTACTGGTGCAATTTGATGGAGCACTGGTGGAATGTGATGGAGCACTGGTGCAATTTGATGGAGCACTGGTGGAATGTGATGGAGCACTGGTGGAATGTGATGGAGTACTGGTGCAATTTGATGGAGCACTGGTGCAATTTGATGGAGCATTGGTGGAAAGCGATGGAGCACTGGTGGAATGCGATGGAGCACTGGTGCAATTTGATGGAGCACTGGTGCAATTTGATGGAGCACTGGTGGAATGAGATGGAGCACTGGTGGAATGCGATGGAGCACTGGTGCAAATTGATGGAGCACTGGTGCAAATTGATGGAGCACTGGTGCAATTTGATTGCACATTGGTGGAATGCGATGGAGCACTGGTGGAATGTGATGGAGCACTGGTGGAATGTGATGGAGCACTGGTGAAATGTGATGGAGCACTGGTGAAATGTGATGGAGCACCGGTGGAATATGATGGAGCACTGGTGCAATTTGATGGAGCACCGGTGGAATATGATGGAGCACTGGTGCAATGTGATGGAGTACTGGTGCAATTTGATGGAGCACCTGTGTAATGTGATGGAGCACTGGTGGAATGTGATGGAGTACTGGTGCAATTTGATGGAGCACTGGTGGAATGTGATGGAGTACTGGTGCAATTTGATGGAGCACTGGTGCAATTTGATGGAGCACCGGTGAAATATGATGGAGCACTGGTGGAATGTGATGGAGTACTGGTGCAATTTGATGGAGCACCGGTGTAATGTGATGGAGCACTGGTGGAATGTGATGGAGCACCCGTGGAATATGATGGAGCACTGGTGCAATTTGATGGAGCACCGGTGGAATATGATGGAGCATTGGTGCAATGTGATGGAGCACTGGTGGAATGTGATGGAGCACTGGTGGAATGTGATGGAGCACTGGTGAAAAGTGATGGAGCACTGGTGCAATTTGATGGAGCACTGGTGCAATTTGATGGAAAACTGGTGCAATTTGATGGAGCACTGGTGCAATTTGATGGAGCACCGGTGGAATATGATGGAGCACTGGTGCAATAAGATGGAGCACTGGTGAAATGTGATGGAGCACTGGTGCAATTTGATGGAGCACTGGTGCAATTTGATGGAGCACTGGTGGAATGTGATGGAGCACTGGTGGAATGCGATGGAGCACTGGTGGAATGTGATGGAGTACTGGTGCAATTTGATGGAGCACTGGTGGAATGTGATGGAGCACTGGTGCAATTTGATGTAGCGCTGGTGGAATGTGATGGAGCACTGGTGCAATTTGATGGAGCACTGGTGGAATGTGATGGAGCACTGGTGGAATGTGATGGAGTACTGGTGCAATTTGATGGAACACTGGTGCAATTTGATGGAGCATTGGTGGAATGCGATGGAGCACTGGTGGAATGCGATGGAGCATTGGTGGATTGTGATGGAGCACTGGTGCAAATTGATGGAGCACTGGTGCAAATTGATGGAGCACTGGTGCAATTTGATGGAGCACTGGTGCAAATTGATGGAGCACTGGTGCAATTTGATGGCACATTGGTGGAATGCGATAGAGCAGTGGTGGAATGTGATGGAGCACTGGTGCAATGTGATGGAGCACTGGTGAAATGTGATGGAACACTGGTGAAATGTGATGGAGCACTGGTGAAGTGTGATGGAGCACTGGTGAAATGTGATGGAGCACTGGTGGAATGTGATGGAGCACTGGTGAAATGTGATGGAGCACTGGTGGAATGTGATGGAGCACTGGTGGAATGTGATGGAGCACTGGTGAAATGTGATGGAGCACTGGTGGAATGTGATGGAGCACCGGTGGAATATGATAGAGCACTGGTGCAATGTGATGGAGCACTGGTGAAATGTGATGGAGCACTGGTGGAATGTGATGGAGCACTGGTGGAATGTGATGGAGCACTGGTGGAATGTGATGTAGCGCCGATGAAATGTGATGGTGCACTGGTGGAATGTGATGGTGCACTGGTGGAATGTGATGGAGCACTGGTGGAATGTGATGGAGCACCGGTGGAATGTGATGGAGCATTGGTGGAATGTGATGGAGCACCGGTGAAATGTGATGGTGCACTGGTGGAATGTGATGGTGCACTGGTGGAATGTGATGGAGCACTGGTGGAATGTGATGGAGCACCGGTGAAATGTGATGGTGCACTGGTGGAATGTGATGGAGCACTGGTGCAATTTGATGGAGCACTGGTGCAATTTGATGGAGCACTGGTGGAATGTGATGGAGCACTGGTGGAATGTGATGGAGTACTGGTGCAATTTGATGGAGCGCTGGTGGAATGTGATGGAGCACTGGTGCAATTTGATGGAGCACTGGTGGAATGTGATGGAGTACTGGTGCAATTTGATGGAGCACTGGTGGAATGTGATGGAGCACTGGTGGAATGTGATGGAGTACTGGTGCAATTTGATGGAGCGCTGGTGGAATGTGATGGAGCACTGGTGCAATCAATGGAGCACTGGTGGAATGTGATGGAGCACTGGTGGAATGTGATGGAGTACTGGTGCAATTTGATGGAGCACTGTTGCAATTTGATGGAGCATTGGTGGAATGCGATGGAGCACTGGTGGAATGCGATGGAGTACTGGTGCAGTTTGATGGAGCACTGGTGCAATTTGATGGAGCACATTGTGGAATGCGATGGAGCACTGGTGCAAATTGATGGAGCACTGGTGCAATTTGATGGCACATTGGTGGAATGCGATGGAGCACTGGTGCAATAGGATGGAGCACCGGTGGAATATGATGGAGCACTGGTGCAATGTGATGGAGCACTGGTGAAATGTGATGGAGCACCGGTGAAATGTGATGGAGCACTGGTGGAATGTGATGGAGCATTGGTGGAATGTGATGGAGCACTGGTGGAATGTGATGGAGCACCGGTGAAATGTGATGGAGCACTGGTAGAATGTGATGGAGCATAGGTGGAATGTGATGGAGCACTGGTGGAATGTGATGGAGCACTGGTGGAATGTGATGGAGCACTGGTGCAATTTGATGGTGCACTGGTGGAATGTGATGGTGCACTGGTGGAATGTGATGGTGCACTGGTGGAATGTGATGGAGCACTGGTGGAATGTGATGGAGCACTGGTGGAATGTGATGGAGCATTGGTGGAATGTGATGGAGCACCGGTGAAATGTGATGGAGCACCGGTGAAATGTGATGGAGCACTGGTGGAATGTGATGGAGCACTGGTGGAATGTGATGGTGCACTGGTGGAATGTGATGGAGCACCGGTGAAATATAATGGTGCACTGGTGGAATGTGATGGAGCACTGGTGGAATGTGATGGAGCACCGGTGAAATGTGATGGTGAACTGGTGGAATGTGATGGTGCACTGGTGGAATGTGATGGTGCACTGGTGGAATGTGATGGAGCACTGGTGGAATGCGATGGAGCACTGGTGGAATATGATGGAGCACCGGTGGAATATGATGGAGCACTGGTGCAATTTGATGGAGCACCGGTGGAATATGATGGAGCACTGGTGCAATGTGATGAAGTACTGGTGCAATTTGATGGAGCACCGGTGTAATGTGATGGAGCACTGGTGGAATGTGATGGAGTACTGGTCCAATTTGATGGAGCACCGGTGGAATATGATGGAGCACTGGTGGAATGTGATGGAGTACTGGTGCAATTTGATGGAGCACCGGTGGAATATGATGGATCACTGGTGCAATGTGATGGAGCACTGGTGGAATGTGATGGAGCACTGGTGAAATGTGATGGAGCACTGGTGCAATTTGATGGAGCACTGGTGCAATTTGATGGAAAACTGGTGCAATTTGATGGAGCACTGGTGCAATTTGATGGAGCACCGGTGGAATGCGATGGAGCACTGGTGCAATTTGAGGGAGCACTGGTGCAATTTGATGGAGCACTGGTGCAATTTGATGGAGCACTGGTGCAATTTGATGGAGCGCTGGTGGAATGTGATGGAGCACTGGTGGAATGCGATGGAGCACTGGTGCAATTTGAGGGAGCACTGGTGCAATTTGATGGAGCACTGGAGCAATTTGATGGAGCACTGGTGCAATTTGATGGAGCACTGGTGGAATGTGATGGAGCACTGGTGGAATGCGATGGACCACTTGTGCAATTTGATGGAGCACTGGTGCAATGTGATGGAGCACTGGTGGAATGCGATGGAGCACTGGTGGAATGCGATGGAGCACTGGTGCAATTTGATGGAGCACTGGTGCAATTTGATGGAGCACTGGTGGAATGTGATGGAGCACTGGTGGAATGTGATGGAGTACTGGTGCAATTTGATGGAGCGCTGGTGGAATGTGATGGAGCACTGGTGCAATTTGATGGAGCACTGGTGGAATATGATGGAGCACTGGTGGATTGTGATGGAGTACTGGTGCAATTTGATGGAGCACTGGTGGAATGCGATGGAGCACTTGTGCAATTTGATGGAGCACTGGTGCAATGTGATGGAGCACTGGTGGAATGCGATGGAGCACTGGTGGAATGTGATGAAGCACTGGTGGAATGTGATGGAGCACTGGTGGAATGTGATGGAGCACTGGTGGAATGTGATGGAGCACTGGTGGAATGTGATGGAGCACTGGTGGAATGTGATGGAGCACTGGTGGAATGCGATGGAGCACTTGTGCAATTTGATGGAGCACTGGTGCAATTTGATGGAGCACTGGTGGAATGTGATGGAGCACTGGTGGAATGTGATGGAGCACTGGTGGAATGTAATGGAGCACCGGTGGAATGTGATGGAGCGCTGGTGGAATGTGAAGGAGCACCGGTGGAATGTGATGGAGCACCGGTGGAATGTGATGTAGCGCTGGTGGAATGTGATGGAGCACTGGTGGAATGTGATGGAGCACTGGTGGAATGTGATGGAGCACTGGTGGAATGTGATGGAGCACTGGTGAAATGTGATGGAGCGCCGATGAAATGTGATGGTGCACTGGTGGAATGTGATGGTGCACTGGTGAAATGTGATGGAGCACTGGTGGAATGTGATGGAGCACCGGTGGAATATGATGGAGCATTGGTGGAATGTGATGGAGCACCGGTGAAATGTGATGGTGCACTGGTGGAATGTGATGGAGCACTGGTGGAATGTGATGGAGCACTGGTGGAATGTGATGGAGCACCGGTGAAATGTGATGTTGCACTGGTGGAATGTGATGGAGCACTGGTGCAATTTGATGGAGCACTGGTGCAATTTGATGGAGCACTGGTGGAATGCGATGGAGCACTGGTGCAATTTGATGGAGCACTGGAGGAATGTGATCGAGCACTGGTGCAATTTGATGGAGTACTGGTGCAATTTGATGGAGCACTGGAGGAATGTGATGGAGCACTGGTGCAATTTGATGGAGCACTGGAGGAATGTGATGGAGCACTGGTGGAATGTGATGGAGTACTGGTGCAATTTGATGGAGCACTGGTGGAATGTGATGGAGTACTGGTGCAATTTGATGGAGCACTGGTGCAATTTGATGGAGCACCGGTGAAATATGATGGAGCACTGGTGGAATGTGATGGAGTACTGGTGCAATTTGATGGAGCACCGGTGTAATGTGATGGAGCACTGGTGGAATGTGATGGAGCACCCGTGGAATATGATGGAGCACTGGTGCAATTTGATGGAGCACCGGTGGAATATGATGGAGCATTGGTGCAATGTGATGGAGCACTGGTGGAATGTGATGGAGCACTGGTGGAATGTGATGGAGCACTGGTGAAAAGTGATGGAGCACTGGTGCAATTTGATGGAGCACTGGTGCAATTTGATGGAAAACTGGTGCAATTTGATGGAGCACTGGTGCAATTTGATGGAGCACCGGTGGAATATGATGGAGCACTGGTGCAATAAGATGGAGCACTGGTGAAATGTGATGGAGCACTGGTGCAATTTGATGGAGCACTGGTGCAATTTGATGGAGCACTGGTGGAATGTGATGGAGCACTGGTGGAATGCGATGGAGCACTGGTGGAATGTGATGGAGTACTGGTGCAATTTGATGGAGCACTGGTGGAATGTGATGGAGCACTGGTGCAATTTGATGTAGCGCTGGTGGAATGTGATGGAGCACTGGTGCAATTTGATGGAGCACTGGTGGAATGTGATGGAGCACTGGTGGAATGTGATGGAGTACTGGTGCAATTTGATGGAACACTGGTGCAATTTGATGGAGCATTGGTGGAATGCGATGGAGCACTGGTGGAATGCGATGGAGCATTGGTGGATTGTGATGGAGCACTGGTGCAAATTGATGGAGCACTGGTGCAAATTGATGGAGCACTGGTGCAATTTGATGGAGCACTGGTGCAAATTGATGGAGCACTGGTGCAATTTGATGGCACATTGGTGGAATGCGATAGAGCAGTGGTGGAATGTGATGGAGCACTGGTGCAATGTGATGGAGCACTGGTGAAATGTGATGGAACACTGGTGAAATGTGATGGAGCACTGGTGAAGTGTGATGGAGCACTGGTGAAATGTGATGGAGCACTGGTGGAATGTGATGGAGCACTGGTGAAATGTGATGGAGCACTGGTGGAATGTGATGGAGCACTGGTGGAATGTGATGGAGCACTGGTGAAATGTGATGGAGCACTGGTGGAATGTGATGGAGCACCGGTGGAATATGATAGAGCACTGGTGCAATGTGATGGAGCACTGGTGAAATGTGATGGAGCACTGGTGGAATGTGATGGAGCACTGGTGGAATGTGATGGAGCACTGGTGGAATGTGATGTAGCGCCGATGAAATGTGATGGTGCACTGGTGGAATGTGATGGTGCACTGGTGGAATGTGATGGAGCACTGGTGGAATGTGATGGAGCACCGGCGGAATGTGATGGAGCATTGGTGGAATGTGATGGAGCACCGGTGAAATGTGATGGTGCACTGGTGGAATGTGATGGTGCACTGGTGGAATGTGATGGAGCACTGGTGGAATGTGATGGAGCACTGGTGGAATGTGATGGAGCACCGGTGAAATGTGATGGTGCACTGGTAGAATGTGATGGAGCACTGGTGCAATTTGATGGAGCACTGGTGCAATTTGATGGAGCACTGGTGCAATTTGATGGAGCACTGGTGGAATGTGATGGAGCACTGGTGGAATGTGATGGAGTACTGGTGCAATTTGATGGAGCGCTGGTGGAATGTGATGGAGCACTGGTGCAATTTGATGGAGCACTGGTGGAATGTGATGGAGTACTGGTGCAATTTGATGGAGCACTGGTGGAATGTGATGGAGCACTGGTGGAATGTGATGGAGTACTGGTGCAATTTGATGGAGCGCTGGTGGAATGTGATGGAGCACTGGTGCAATCAATGGAGCACTGGTGGAATGTGATGGAGCACTGGTGGAATGTGATGGAGTACTGGTGCAATTTGATGGAGCACTGTTGCAATTTGATGGAGCATTGGTGGAATGCGATGGAGCACTGGTGGAATGCGATGGAGTACTGGTGCAGTTTGATGGAGCACTGGTGCAATTTGATGGAGCACATTGTGGAATGCGATGGAGCACTGGTGCAAATTGATGGAGCACTGGTGCAATTTGATGGCACATTGGTGGAATGCGATGGAGCACTGGTGCAATAGGATGGAGCACCGGTGGAATATGATGGAGCACTGGTGCAATGTGATGGAGCACTGGTGAAATGTGATGGAGCACCGGTGAAATGTGATGGAGCACTGGTGGAATGTGATGGAGCATTGGTGGAATGTGATGGAGCACTGGTGGAATGTGATGGAGCACCGGTGAAATGTGATGGAGCACTGGTAGAATGTGATGGAGCATAGGTGGAATGTGATGGAGCACTGGTGGAATGTGATGGAGCACTGGTGGAATGTGATGGAGCACTGGTGCAATTTGATGGTGCACTGGTGGAATGTGATGGTGCACTGGTGGAATGTGATGGTGCACTGGTGGAATGTGATGGAGCACTGGTGGAATGTGATGGAGCACTGGTGGAATGTGATGGAGCATTGGTGGAATGTGATGGAGCACCGGTGAAATGTGATGGAGCACCGGTGAAATGTGATGGAGCACTGGTGGAATGTGATGGAGCACTGGTGGAATGTGATGGTGCACTGGTGGAATGTGATGGAGCACCGGTGAAATGTGATGGTGCACTGGTGGAATGTGATGGAGCACTGGTGGAATGTGATGGAGCACCGGTGAAATGTGATGGTGAACTGGTGGAATGTGATGGTGCACTGGTGGAATGTGATGGTGCACTGGTGGAATGTGATGGAGCACTGGTGGAATGCGATGGAGCACTGGTGGAATATGATGGAGCACCGGTGGAATATGATGGAGCACTGGTGCAATGTGATGAAGTACTGGTGCAATTTGATGGAGCACCGGTGTAATGTGATGGAGCACTGGTGGAATGTGATGGAGTACTGGTCCAATTTGATGGAGCACCGGTGGAATATGATGGAGCACTGGTGGAATGTGATGGAGTACTGGTGCAATTTGATGGAGCACCGGTGGAATATGATGGATCACTGGTGCAATGTGATGGAGCACTGGTGGAATGTGATGGAGCACTGGTGAAATGTGATGGAGCACTGGTGCAATTTGATGGAGCACTGGTGCAATTTGATGGAAAACTGGTGCAATTTGATGGAGCACTGGTGCAATTTGATGGAGCACCGGTGGAATGCGATGGAGCACTGGTGCAATTTGAGGGAGCACTGGTGCAATTTGATGGAGCACTGGTGCAATTTGATGGAGCACTGGTGCAATTTGATGGAGCGCTGGTGGAATGTGATGGAGCACTGGTGGAATGCGATGGAGCACTGGTGCAATTTGAGGGAGCACTGGTGCAATTTGATGGAGCACTGGAGCAATTTGATGGAGCACTGGTGCAATTTGATGGAGCACTGGTGGAATGTGATGGAGCACTGGTGGAATGCGATGGACCACTTGTGCAATTTGATGGAGCACTGGTGCAATGTGATGGAGCACTGGTGGAATGCGATGGAGCACTGGTGGAATGCGATGGAGCACTGGTGCAATTTGATGGAGCACTGGTGCAATTTGATGGAGCACTGGTGGAATGTGATGGAGCACTGGTGGAATGTGATGGAGTACTGGTGCATTTTGATGGAGCGCTGGTGGAATGTGATGGAGCACTGGTGCAATTTGATGGAGCACTGGTGGAATATGATGGAGCACTGGTGGATTGTGATGGAGTACTGGTGCAATTTGATGGAGCACTGGTGGAATGCGATGGAGCACTTGTGCAATTTGATGGAGCACTGGTGCAATGTGATGGAGCACTGGTGGAATGCGATGGAGCACTGGTGGAATGTGATGAAGCACTGGTGGAATGTGATGGAGCACTGGTGGAATGTGATGGAGCACTGGTGGAATGTGATGGAGCACTGGTGGAATGTGATGGAGCACTGGTGGAATGTGATGGAGCACTGGTGGAATGCGATGGAGCACTTGTGCAATTTGATGGAGCACTGGTGCAATTTGATGGAGCACTGGTGGAATGTGATGGAGCACTGGTGGAATGTAATGGAGCACCGGTGGAATGTGATGGAGCGCTGGTGGAATGTGAAGGAGCACCGGTGGAATGTGATGGAGCACCGGTGGAATGTGATGTAGCGCTGGTGGAATGTGATGGAGCACTGGTGGAATGTGATGGAGCACTGGTGGAATGTGATGGAGCACTGGTGGAATGTGATGGAGCACTGGTGAAATGTGATGGAGCGCCGATGAAATGTGATGGTGCACTGGTGGAATGTGATGGTGCACTGGTGAAATGTGATGGAGCACTGGTGGAATGTGATGGAGCACCGGTGGAATATGATGGAGCATTGGTGGAATGTGATGGAGCACCGGTGAAATGTGATGGTGCACTGGTGGAATGTGATGGAGCACTGGTGGAATGTGATGGAGCACTGGTGGAATGTGATGGAGCACCGGTGAAATGTGATGTTGCACTGGTGGAATGTGATGGAGCACTGGTGCAATTTGATGGAGCACTGGTGCAATTTGATGGAGCACTGGTGGAATGCGATGGAGCACTGGTGCAATTTGATGGAGCACTGGAGGAATGTGATGGAGCACTGGTGCAATTTGATGGAGCGCTGGTGGAATGTGATGGAGCACTGGTGGAATGTGATGGAGCACCGGTGGAATATGATGGAGCACTGGTGGAATGTGATGGAGCACTGGTGGAATGTGATGGAGCACCGGTGGAATATGATGGAGTACTGGTGCAATTTGATGGAGCACCGGTGGAATATGATGGAGCACTGGTGCAATAAGATGGAGCACTGGTGAAATGTGATGGAGCACTGGTGCAATTTGATGGAGCACTGGTGGAATTTGATGGAGCACTGGTGGAATGCGATGGAGCACTGGTGCAATTTGATGGAGCACTGGTGCAATTTGATGGAGCACTGGTGCAATTTGATGGAGCACTGGTGCAATTTGATGGAGCACTGGTGGAATGCGATGGAGCACTGGTGGAATGTGATGGAGCACTGGTGGAATGTGATGGAGCACTGGTGAAATGTGATGGAGCACTGGTGAAATGTGATGGAGCACCGGTGGAATATGATGGAGCACTGGTGCAATTTGATGGCACATTGGTGGAATGCGATGGAGCACTGGTGGAATGTGATGGAGCACTGGTGGAATGTGATGGAGCACTGGTGAAATGTGATGGAGCACTGGTGAAATGTGATGGAGAACCGGTGGAATATGATGGAGATCTGGTGCAATGTGATGGAGTACTGGTGCAATTTGATGGAGCACCGGTGTAATGTGATGGAGCACTGGTGGAATGTGATGGAGTACTGGTGCAATTTGATGGAGCACTGGTGGAATGTGATGGAGTACTGGTGCAATTTGATGGAGCACTGGTGCAATTTGATGGAGCACCGGTGGAATATGATGGAGCACTGGTGGAATGTGATGGAGCACTGGTGCAATTTGATGGAGCGCTGGTGGAATGTGATGGAGCACTGGTGGAATGTGATGGAGCACTGGTGGAATGTGATGGAGCACCGGTGGAATATGATGGAGTACTGGTGCAATTTGATGGAGCACCGGTGCAATATGATGGAGCACTGGTGCAATAAGATGGAGCACTGGTGAAATGTGATGGAGCACTGGTGCAATTTGATGGAGCACTGGTGGAATGTGATGGAGCACTGGTGGAATGCGATGGAGCACTGGTGCAATTTGATGGAGCACTGGTGCAATTTGATGGCGCACTGGTGCAATTTGATGGAGCACTGGTGCAATTTGATGGAGCACTGGTGGAATGCGATGGAGCACTGGTGCAAATTGATGGAGCACTGGTGCAATTTGATGGCACATTGGTGGAATGCGATGGAGCACTGGTGGAATGTGATTGAGCACTGGTGGAATGTGATGGAGCACTGGTGAAATGTGATGGAGCACTGGTGAAATGTGATGGAGCACCGGTGGAATATGATGGAGCAATGGTGCAATTTGATGGAGCACCGGTGGAATATGATAAAGCACTGGTGCAATGTGATGGAGTACTGGTGCAATTTGATGGAGCACCGGTGTAATGTGATGGAGCACTGGTGGAATGTGATGGAGTACTGGTGCAATTTGATGGAGCACTGGTGGAATGTGATGGAGTACTGGTGCAATTTGATGGAGCACTGGTGCAATTTGATGGAGCACCGGTGGAATATGATGGAGCACTGGTGGAATGTGATGGAGTACTGGTGCAATTTGATGGAGCACCGGTGTAATGTGATGGAGCACTGGTGGAATGTGATGGAGCACCGGTGGAATATGATGGAGCACTGGTGCAATTTGATGGAGCACCGGTGGAATATGATGGAGCACTGGTGCAATGTGATGGAGCACTGGTGGAATGTGATGGAGCACTGGTGAAAAGTGATGGAGCACTGGTGCAATTTGATGGAGCACTGGTGCAATTTGATGGAAAACTGGTGCAATTTGATGGAGCACTGGTGCAATTTGATGGAGCACAGGTGGAATATGATGGAGCACTGGTGCAATATGATGGAGCACTGGTGAAATGTGATGGAGCACTGGTGCAATTTGATGGAGCACTGGTGCAATTTGATGGAGCACTGGTGGAATGTGATGGAGCACTGGTGGAATGCGATGGAGCACTGGTGCAATTTGATGGAGCACTGGTGCATTTTGATGGAGCACTGGTGCAATTTGATGGAGCACTGGTGCAATTTGATGGAGCACTGGTGGAATGTGATGGAGCACTGGTGGAATGTGATGGAGTACTGGTGCAATTTGATGGAGCACTGGTGCAATTTGATGGAGCACCGGTGGAATATGATGGAGCACTGGTGGAATGTGATGGAGCACTGGTGCAATTTGATGGAGCGCTGGTGGAATGTGATGGAGCACTGGTGGAATGTGATGGAGCACTGGTGGAATGTGATGGAGCACCGGTGGAATATGATGGAGTACTGGTGCAATTTGATGGAGCACCGGTGCAATATGATGGAGCACTGGTGCAATAAGATGGAGCACTGGTGAAATGTGATGGAGCACTGGTGCAATTTGATGGAGCACTGGTGGAATGTGATGGAGCACTGGTGGAATGCGATGGAGCACTGGTGCAATTTGATGAGGCACTGGTGCAATTTGATGGAGCACTGGTGCAATTTGATGGAGCACTGGTGCAATTTGATGGAGCACTGGTGGAATGCGATGGAGCACTGGTGGAATGCGATGGAGCACTGGTGCAAATTGATGGAGCACTGGTGCAATTTGATGGCACATTGGTGGAATGTGATGGAGCACTGGTGGAATGTGATGGAGCACTGGTGGAATGTGATGGAGCACTGGTGAAATGTGATGGAGCACTGGTGAAATGTGATGGAGCACCGGTGGAATATGATGGAGCACTGGTGCAATTTGATGGAGCACCGGTGGAATATGATGGAGCACTGGTGCAATGTGATGGAGTACTGGTGCAATTTGATGGAGCACCGGTGTAATGTGATGGAGCACTGGTGGAATGTGATGGAGTACTGGTGCAATTTGATGGAGCACTGGTGGAATGTGATGGAGCACTGGTGGAATGTGATGGAGCACTGGTGGAATGTGATGGAGCACCGGTGGAATATGATGGAGTACTGGTGCAATTTGATGGAGCACCGGTGCAATATGATGGAGCACTGGTGCAATAAGATGGAGCACTGGTGAAATGTGATGGAGCACTGGTGCAATTTGATGGAGCACTGGTGGAATGGGATGGAGCACTGGTGGAATGCGATGGAGCACTGGTGCAATTTGATGGAGCACTGGTGCAATTTGATGGAGCACTGGTGCAATTTGATGGAGCACTGGTGCAATTTGATGGAGCACTGGTGGAATGCGATGGAGCACTGGTGGAATGCGATGGAGCACTGGTGCAAATTGATGGAGCACCGGTGCAATTTGATGGCACATTGGTGGAATGCGATGGAGCACTGGTGGAATGTGATGGAGCCCTGGTGGAATGTGATGGAGCACTGGTGAAATGTGATGGAGCACTGGTGAAATGTGATCAAGCACCGGTGGAATATGATGGAGCACTGGTGCAATTTGATGGAGCACCGGTGGAATATGATGGAGCACTGGTGCAATGTGATGGAGTACTGGTGCAATTTGATGGAGCACCGGTGTAATGTGATGGAGCACTGGTGGAATGTGATGGAGTACTGGTGCAATTTGATGGAGCACTGGTGGAATGTGATGGAGTACTGGTGCAATTTGATGCAGCACTGGTGCAATTTGATGGAGCACCGGTGGAATATGATGGAGCACTGGTGCAATGTGATGGAGTACTGGTGCAATTTGATGGAGCACCGGTGTAATGTGATGGAGCACTGGTGGAATGTGATGGAGCACCGGTGGAATATGATGGAGCACTGGTGCAATTTGATGGAGCACCGGTGGAATATGATGGAGCACTGGTGCAATGTGATGGAGCACTGGTGGAATGTGATGGAGCACTGGTGAAAAGTGATGGAGCACTGGTGCAATTTGATGGAGCACTGGTGCAATTTGATGGAAAACTGGTGCAATTTGATGGAGCACTGGTGCAATTTGATGGAGCACAGGTGGAATATGATGGAGCACTGGTGCAATAAGATGGAGCACTGGTGAAATGTGATGGAACACTGGTGCAATTTGATGGAGCACTGGTGCAATTTGATGGAGCACTGGTGGAATGTGATGGAGCACCGGTGGAATGCGATGGAGCACTGGTGCAATTTGATGGAGCACTGGTGCATTTTGATGCAACACTGGTGCAATTTGATGGAGCACTGGTGCAATTGGATGGAGCACTGGTGGAATGTGATGGAGTACTGGTGCAATTTGATGGAGCACCGGTGGAATATGATGGAGCACTGGTGGAATGTGATGGAGTACTGGTGCAATTTGATGGAGCACTGGTTCAATATGATGGAGCACCGGTGGAATATGATGGAGCACTGGTGGAATGTGATGGAGCACTGGTGCAATTTGATGGAGCGCTGGTGGAATGTGATGGAGCACTGGTGGAATGTGATGGAGCACTGGTGGAATGTGATGGAGCACCGGTGGAATATGATGGAGTACTGGTGCAATTTGATGGAGCACCGGTGCAATATGATGGAACACTGGTGCAATAAGATGGAGCACTGGTGAAATGTGATGGAGCACTGGTGCAATTTGATGGAGCACTGGTGGAATGTGATGGAGCACTGGTGGAATGCGATGGAGCACTGGTGCAATTTGATGGAGCACTGGTGCAATTTGATGGAGCACTGGTGCAATTTGATGGAGCACTGGTGGAATGCGATGGAGCACTGGTGGAATGCGATGGAGCACTGGTGCAAATTGATGGAGCACTGGTGCAATTGATGGCACATTGGTGGAATGCGATGGAGCACTGGTGGAATGTGATGGAGCACTGGTGGAATGTGATGGAGCACTGGTGAAATGTGATGGAGCACTGTTGAAATGTGATGGAGCACCGGTGGAATATGATGGAGCACTGGTGCAATTTGATGGAGCACCGGTGCAATATGTTGGAGCACTGGTGCAATGTGATGGAGTACTGGTGCAATTTGATGGAGCACCGGTGTAATGTGATGGAGCACTGGTGGAATGTGATGGAGTACTGGTGCAATTTGATGGAGCACTGGTGGAATGTGATGGAGTACTGGTGCAATTTGATGGAGCACTGGTGCAATTTGATGGAGCACCGGTGGAATATGATGGAGCACTGGTGGAATGTGATGGAGTACTGGTGCAATTTGATGGAGCACCGGTGTAATGTGATGGAGCACTGGTGGAATGTGATGGAGCACCGGTGGAATATGATGGAGCACTGGTGCAATTTGATGGAGCACCGGTGGAATATGATGGAGTACTGGTGCAATGTGATGGAGCACTGGTGGAATGTGATGGACCACTGGTGAAAAGTAATGGAGCACTGGTGCAATTTGATGGAGCACTGGTGCAATTTGATGGAAAACTGGTGCAATTTGATGGAGCACTGGTGCAATTTGATGGAGCACAGGTGTAATATGATGGAGCACTGGTGCAATAAGATGGAGCACTGGTGAAATGTGATGGAGCACTGGTGCAATTTGATGGAGCACTGGTGCAATTTGATGGAGCACTGGTGGAATGTGATGGAGCACTGGTGGAATGCGATGGAGCACTGGTGCAATTTGATGGAGCACTGGTGCATTTTGATGGAGCACTGGTGCAATTTGATGGAGCACTGGTGCAATTTGATGGAGCACTGGTGGAATGTGATGGAGCACTGCTGGAATGTGATGGAGTACTGGTGCAATTTGATGTAGCGCTGGGGGAATGTGATGGAGCACTGGTGCAATTTGATGGAGCACTGGTGGAATGTGATGGAGCACTGGTGGAATGTGATGGAGTACTGGTGCAATTTGATGGAGCACTGGTGCAATTTGATGGAGCATTGGTGGAATGCGATGGAGCACTGGTGGAATGCGATGGAGCATTGGTGGAATGTGATGGAGCATTGGTGCAAATTGATGGAGCACTGGTGGAATGTGATGGAGCACTGGTGGAATGTGATGGAGCACCGGTGAAATGTGATGGAGCACTGGTGGAATGTGATGGAGCACTGGTGGAATGTGATGGAGCACTGATGGAATGTGATGGAGTACTGGTGCAATTTGATGGAGCATTGGTGCAATGCGATGTAGCACTGGTGGAATGTGATGGTGCACCTGTGGAATGTGATGGAGCACTGGTGGAATGTGATGGAGCACTGGTGGAATGTGATGGAGCACTGGTGGAATGTGATGGAGCTATGGTGGAATTTGATGGAGCACTGGTGGAATGTGATGGAGCATTGGTGGAATGTGATGGAGCACTGGTGGAATGTGATGGAGCACTGGTGGAATGTGATGGTGCACCGGTGGAATGTGAAGGTGCACCGGTGGAATGTGATGGAGCACTGGTGGAATGTGATGGAGCACTGGTGGAATGTGATGGATTACTGGTGCAATTTGATGGAGCACTGGTGGAATGTGATGGAGCTCTGGTGGAATGTGATGGAGTACTGGTGCAATTTGATGGAGCGCTGGTGGAATGTGATGGAGCACTGGTGCAATTTGATGGAGCACTGGTGGAATGTGATGGAGTACTGGTGCAATTTGATGGAACACTGGTGCAATTTGATGGAACACTGGTGGAATGTGATGGAGCACTGGTGTAATGTGATGGAGCACCGGTGGAATGTGATGGAGTACTGGTGCAATTTGATGGAGCACTGTTGCAATTTGATGGAGCATTGGTGGAATGCGATGGAGCACTGGTGGAATGCGATGGAGCACTGGTGCAAATTGATGGAGCACTGGTGCAATTTGATGGAGCACTGGTTGAATGCGATGGAGCACTGGTGGAATGCGATGGAGCACTGGTGCAAATTGATGGAGCACTGGTGCAATTTGATGGCACATTGGTGGAATGCGATGGAGCACTGGTGCAATTTGATGGAGCACCGGTGGAATATGATGGAGCACTGTTGCAATGTGATGGAGTACTGGTGCAATTTGATGAAGCACCGGTGTAATGTGATGGAGCACTGGTGGAATGTGATGGAGCATTGGTGGAATGTGATGGAGCACTGGTGGAATGTGATGGAGCACTGGTGGAATGTGATAGAGCACTGGTTGAATGTGATGGAGCACTGGTGGAATGTGAAGGAGAACTGGTGGAATGTGATGGAGCACGGGTGGAATGTGATGGAGCACTGGTGGAATGTGATGGAGCACTGGTGGAATGTGATGGAGCACCGGTGAAATGTGATGGTGCACTGGTGGAATGTGATGGAGCACTGGTGGAATGTGATGGAGCACTGGTGGAATGTTATGGAGCACTGGTGGAATGTGGTGGTGCACTGGTGGAATGTGATGGAGCACTGGTGGAATATGATGGAGCACTGGTGCAAATTAATGGAGCATTGGTGGAATGTGATGGAGCACTGGTGGAATGTGATGGAGCATGGTGCAATGTGATGTAGCGCTGGTGGAATGTGATGGAGCACTGGTGGAATGTGATGGAGCACTGGTGGAATGTGATGGAGCACTGGTGGAATGTGATGGAGCACTGGTGCAATGTGAATGAGCACCGGTGAAATGTGATGGAGCACTGGTGGAAAGTGATGGAGCACTGGTGCAATGTGATGGAGCACCGGTGAAATGTGATGGAGCACAGGTGGAATGTGATGGAGCACTGGTGGAATGTGATGGAGCACTGGTGGAATGTGATGGTGCACCGGTGAAATGTGATGGTGCACTGGTGGAATGTGATGGAGCACAGGTGGAATGTGATGGAGCACCGGTGAAATGTGATGGTGCACTGGTGGAATGTGATGGTGCACTGGTGGAATGTGATGGAGCACTGGTGGAATGTGATGGAGCACTGGTGGAATGTGATGGAGCATTGGTGGAATGTGATGGAGCACCGGTGAAATGTGATGGAGCACCGGTGAAATGTGATGGAGCACTGGTGGAATGTGATGGAGCACTGGTGGAATGTGATGGTGCACTGGTGGAATGTGATGGAGCACCGGTGGAATGTGATGGTGCACTGGTGAAATGTGATGGAGCACTGGTGCAATTTGATGGAGCACTGGTGGAATGTGATGGAGCACTGGTGGAATGTGATGGAGCACTGGTGGAATGTGATGGAGCACTGGTGCAATGTGATGTAGCGCTGGTGGAATGTGATGGTGCACTGGTGCAATTTGATGGAGCACTGGTGGAATGTGATGGAGCACTGGTGGAATGTGATGGAGTACTGGTGCAATTTGATGGAGCGCTGGTGGAATCTGATGGAGCACTGGTGCAATTTGATGGAGCACTGGTGGAATGTGATGGAGCACTGGTGGAATGTGATGGAGTACTGGTGCAATTTGATGGAGCGCTGGTGGAATGTGATGGAGCACTGGTGCAATCTGATGGAGCACTGGTGGAATGTGATGGAGCACTGGTGGAATGTGATGGAGTACTGGTGCAATTTGATGGAGCACTGGTGCAATTTGATGGAGCATTGGTGGAATGCGATGGAGCACTGGTGGAATGCGATGGAGCACTGGTGCAATTTGATGGAGCACTGGTGGAATGCGATGGAGCACTGGTGGAATGCGATGGAGCACTGGTGCAAATTGATGGAGCACTAGTGCAATTTGATGGCACATTGGTGGAATGCGATGGAGCACTGGTGCAATTTGATGGAGCACCGGTGGAATATGATGGAGCACTGGTGCAATGTGATGGAGTACTGGTGCAATTTGATGGAGCACCGGTGTAATGTGAAGGAGCACCGGTGTAATGTGATGGAGCACTGTTGGAATGTGATGGAGCACTGGTGAAATGTGATGGAGCACTGGTGGAATATGATGGTGCACTGGTGAAATGTGATGGTGCACTGGTGAAATGTGATGGAGCGCCGATGAAATGTGATGGTGCACTGGTGGAATGTGATGGTGCACTGGTGGAATGTGATGGCGCACTGGTGAAATGTGATGGAGCACCGGTGAAATGTGATGGAGCACTGGTGGAATGTGACGGAGCATTGGTGGAATGTGATGGAACACCGGTGGAATATGATGGTGCACTGGTGGAATGTGATGGAGCACTGGTGGAATGTGATGGAGCACTGGTGGAATGTGATGGAGCACTGGTGGAATGTGATGGAGCACTGGTGGAATGTGATGGAGCACTGGTGGAATGTGATGGAGCACTGGTGGAATGTGTTGGAGCACCGGTGGAATGTGATGGTGCACTGGTGGAATGTGATGGAGCACTGTTGGAATGTGATGGAGCACTGGTGGAATGTGATGGAGCACTGGTGGAATGTGATGGAGCACCGGTGAAATGTGATGGTGCACTGGTGGAATGTGATGGAGCACTGGTGGAGTGTGATGGAGCACTGGTGCAATGTGATGGAGCACTGGTGGATGGTGATGGAGCACTGGTGGAATGTGATGGAGCACTGGTGGAATGTGATGGTGCACTGGTGGAATGTGATGGAGCACTGGTGGAATGTGATGGTCTACTGGTGCAATGTGATGGAGCACTGGTGGAATGTGATGGTGTACTGGTGCAATGTGATGGAGCACTGGTGCAATTTGATGGAGCACTGGTGGAATGTGATGGAGCACTGGTGGAATGTGATGGAGCACTGGTGGAATGTGATGGAGCACTGATGGAATGTGATGGAGTACTGGTGCAATTTGATGGAGCATTGGTGCAATGCGATGTAGCACTGGTGGAATGTGATGGTGCACCTGTGGAATGTGATGGAGCACTGGTGGAATGTGATGGAGCACTGGTGGAATGTGATGGAGCACTGGTGGAATGTGATGGAGCACTGGTGGAATGTGATGGAGCACTGGTGGAATGTGATGGAGCATTGGTGGAATGTGATGGAGCACTGGTGGAATGTGATGGAGCACTGGTGGAATGTGATGGTGCACCGGTGGAATGTGATGGAGCACTGGTGGAATGTGATGGTGCACCGGTGGAATGTGATGGAGCACTGGTGGAATGTGATGGAGCACTGGTGGAATGTGATGGATTACTGGTGCAATTTGATGGAGCACTGGTGGAATGTGATGGAGCACTGGTGGAATGTGATGGTGTACTGGTGGAATGTGATGGTGCACTGGTGGAATGTGATGGAGCACTGGTGCAATGTGATGGTGTACTGGTGGAATGTGATGGAGCACTGGTGGAATGTGATGGTGCACTGGTGGAATGTGATGGAGCACTGGTGGAATGTGATGGTGTACTGGTGCAATGTGATGGTGTACTGGTGGAATGTGATGAAGCACTGGTGGAATGTGATGGAGCACTGGTGGAATGTGATGGAGCACTGGTGCAATGTGATGGTGTACTGGTGGAATGTGATGGAGCACTGGTGGAATGTGATGGTGCACTGGTGGAATGTGATGGAGCACTGGTGGAATGTGATGGTGTACTGGTGGAATGTGATGGAGCACTGGTGGAATGTGATGAAGCACTGGTGCAATGTGATGGTGCACTGGTGGAATGTGATGGAGCACTGGTGCAATGTGATGGTGCACTGGTGGAATGTGATGGTGCACTGGTGGAATGTGATGGAGCACTGGTGCAATTTGATGGAGCACTGGTGGAATGTGATGGAGCACTGGTGGAATGTGATGGAGCACTGGTGGAATGTGATGGAGCACTGGTGGAATGTGATGGAGCACTGATGGAATGTGATGGAGTACTGGTGCAATTTGATGGAGCACTGGTGGAATGTGATGGTGCACTGGTGGAATGTGATGGTGCACTGGTGGAATGTGTTGGAGTACTGGTGCAATTTGATGGAGCACTGGTGGAATGTGATGGTGCACTGGTGGAATGTGATGGAGCACTGGTGCAATTTGATGGAGCACTGGTGGAATGTGATGGAGCAGTGGTGGAATGTGATGGAGCACTGGTGGAATGCGATGGAGCACTGGTGGAATGTGATGGAGCACTGATGGAAAAATGATGGAGTACTGGTGCAATTTGATGGAGCATTGGTGGAATGCGATGGAGCACTGGTGGAATGTGATGGTGCACCGGTGGAATGTGATGGAGCACTGGTGGAATGTGATGGAGCACTGGTGGAATGTGATGGTGCACCGGTGGAATGTGGTGGAGCACTGGTGGAATGTGATGGAGCACTGGTGGAATGTGATGGAGTACTGGTGCAATTTGATGGAGCACTGGTGGAATGTGATGGTGTACTGGTGGAATGTGATGGTGTACTGGTGCAATTTGATGGAGCACTGGTGGAATGTGATGGAGTACTGGTGCAATTTGATGGAGCACTGGTGGAATGTGATGGAGCACTGGTGAAATGTGATGGTGCACTGGTGGAATGTGATGGTGTACTGGTGCAATTTGATGGAGCACTGGTGGAATGTGATGGAGCACTGGTGAAATGTGATGGTGTACTGGTGGAATGTGATGGTGTACTGGTGAAATGTGATGGAGTACTGGTGGAATGTGATGGAGCACTGGTGAAATGTGATGGAGTACTGGTGGAATGTGATGGTGCACTGGTGGAATGTGATGGAGTACTGGTGGAATGTGATGGAGCACTGGTGAAATGTGATGGTGCACTGGTGGAATGTGATGGAGCACTGGTGGAATGTGATGGAGTACTGGTGGAATGTGATGGAGTACTGGTGGAATGCGATGGAGCACTGGTGGAATGTGATGGAGCACTGGTGCAATTTGATGGAGCACTGGTGCAATTTGATGGAGCACTGGTGCAATTTGATGGAGCACTGGTGGAATGTGATGGAGCACTGGTGCAATGTGATGGAGCACTGGGGAAACCGGAGAAAATTCGCCCTTACACCGCTTTGTCCCACATGCAGTTACCTGGGATCGAACGCGGACCGCCTTGGTGAGAGGCGAGTGGTCTAACCACTCGGTCACGCGCGGCCTCATGGTCAGAGTGCACGCCCATCCAGTCACCTGGGATCCAACGCGGGCCGCCTTGGTGAGAGGCGAGTGGTCTAACCACTCGGTCACGCGCGGCCTCATGGTAAGAGTGCACGCCCATCCAGTCACCTGGGATCGAACGCGGACCACCTTGGTGAGAGGCGAGTGGTCTAACCACTCGGTCACCCGCGGCCTCATGGTGAGTGCACGCCCATCCAGTCACCTGGGATCGAACACGGGCCGCCTTGGTGAGAGGCGAGTGGTCTAACCACTCGGTCACGCGCGGCCTCATGGTAAGAGTGCACGCCCATCCAGTCACCTGGGATCGAACGCGGGCCGCCTTGGTGAGAGGCGAGTGGTCTAACCACTCGGTCACGCGCGGCCTCATGGTAAGAGTGCACGCCCATCCAGTCACCTGGGATCGAACGCGGGCCGCCTTGGTGAGAGGCGAGTGGTCTAACCACTCGGTCACGCGCGGCCTCATGGTCACAGTGCACGCCCATCCAGTCACCTGGGATCGAACGCGGGCCGCCTTGGTGAGAGGCGAGTGGTCTAACCACTCGGTCACCCGCGGCCTCATGGTCAGAGTGCACGCCCATCCAGTCACCTGGGTGCGAACGCGGGCCGCCTTGGTGAGAGGCGAGTGGTCTAACCACTCGGGCACGCGCTGCCTCATGGTAAGAGTGCACGCCCATCCAGTCACCTGGGATCGAACGCGGGCCGCCTTGGTGAGAGGCGAGTGGTCTAACCTATCGGTCACGCGCTGCCTCATGGTAAGAGTGCACGCCCATCCAGTCACCTGGGATCCAACGCGGGCCGCCTTGGTGAGAGGCGAGTGGTCTAACCACTCGGTCACGCGCGGCCTCATGGTAAGAGTGCACGCCCATCCAGTCACCTGGGATCGAACGCGGACCACCTTGGTGAGAGGCGAGTGGTCTAACCACTCGGTCACCCGCGGCCTCATGGTGAGTGCACGCCCATCCAGTCACCTGGGATCGAACGCGGGCCGCCTTGGTGAGAGGCGAGTGGTCTAACCACTCGGTCACGCGCGGCCTCATGGTAAGAGTGCACGCCCTTCCAGTCACCTGGGATCGAACGCGGGCCGCCTTGGCGAGAAGCGAGTGGTCTAACCACTCGGTCACGCGCGGCCTCATGGTCACAGTGCACGCCCATCCAGTCACCTGGGATCGAACGCGGACCACCTTGGTGAGAGGCGAGTGGTCTAACCACTCGGTCACGCGCGGCCTCATGGTCACAGTGCACGCCCATCCAGTCACCTGGGATCGAACGCGGGCCGCCTTGGTGAGAGGCGAGTGATCTAACCACTCGGTCACGCGCGGCCTCATGATAAGAGTGCACGCCCATCCAGTCACCTGGGATCGAACGCGGACCACCTTGGTGAGAGGCGAGTGGTCTAACCACTCGGTCACGCGCGGCCTCATGGTCAGAGTGCACGCCCATCCAGTCACCTGGGATCGAACGCGGACCACCTTGGTGAGAGGCGAGTGGTCTAACCACTCGGTCACGCGCGGCCTCATGGTAAGAGTGCACGCCCATCCAGTCACCTGGGATCGAACGCGGACCACCTTGGTGAGAGGCGAGTGGTCTAACCACTCGGTCACCCGCGGCCTCATGGTAAGAGTGCACGCCCATCCAGTCACCTGGGATCGAACGCGGACCACCTTGGTGAGAGGCGAGTGGTCTAACCACTCGGTCACCCGCGGCCTCATGGTAAGAGTGCATGCCCATCCAGTCACCTGGGATCGAACGCGGGCCGCCTTGGTGAGAGGCGAGTGGTCTAACCACTCGGTCACGCGCGGCCTCATGGTCAGAGTGCACGCCCATCCAGTCACCTGGGATCGAACGCGGACCACCTTGGTTTGAGGCGAGTGGTCTAACCACTCGGTCACCCGCGGCCTCATGGTAAGAGTGCATGCCCATCCAGTCACCTGGGATCGAACGCGGAGCGCCTTGGTGAGAGGCGAGTGATCTAACCACTCGGTCACGCGCGGCCTCATGGTAAGAGTGCACGCCCATCCAGTCACCTGGGATCGAACACGGGCCGCCTTGGTGAGAGGCGAGTGGTCTAACCACTCGGTCACCCGCGGCCTCATGGTAAGAGTGCATGCCCATCCAGTCACCTGGGATCGAACGCGGGCCGCCTTGGTGAGAGGCGAGTGGTCTAACCACTCGGTCACGCGCGGCCTCATGGGAAGAGTGCACGCCCATCCAGTCACCTGGGATCGAACGCTGGCCGCCTTGGTGAGAGGCGAGTGGTCTAACCACTCGGTCACCCGCGGCCTCATGGTAAGAGTGCATGCCCATCCAGTCACCTGGGATCGAACGCGGGCCGCCTTGGTGAGAGGCGAGTGATCTAACCACTCGGTCACGCGCGGCCTCATGGTAAGAGTGCACGCCCATCCAGTCACCTGGGATCGAACACGGGCCGCCTTGGTGAGAGGCGAGTGGTCTAACCACTCGGTCACCCGCGGCCTCATGGTAAGAGTGCATGCCCATCCAGTCACCTGGGATCGAACGCGGGCCGCCTTGGTGAGAGGCGAGTGGTCTAACCACTCGGTCACGCGCGGCCTCATGGTAAGAGTGCACGCCCATCCAGTCACCTGGGATCGAACACGGGCCGCCTTGGTGAGAGGCGAGTGGTCTAACCACTCGGTCACGCGCGGCCTCATGGTAAGAGTGCTCGCAGGAGCAGTTTCGATGGCGAGAATTGTGCAATTAAGGTCCGAATATCCACCGTATTCACCAAATTTAGCCGCCAGTGACTTTTTACTTTCTCTACACGTACTATGTGCATAGTGTATAGAGAAGGTATTGGTATCGCACCCAAAAATTCAATACCGAGATTTCATTGGAAATACATGTTTTGAGACCCCTGAATCCAAAAAAGCATTTTACAAAAATGTCCCTGTCTGTGTCTGTCTGCCTATCTGTCTGTCTGTCTCTGTGTATGTGTGTGTGTCTGTGTGCAGCATAGCTCAAAAACGAAAAGAACGTTTTGGTATTTAAGTTTGATATCTTCCAAGGATGCGACACGAAGATATTCAAGAAAATCCCTCCATCCCCAACTACCCTTTATATGGAACTTTTTTCGAAAATTTTGATTTTCTTAAAAATGACTAACGATTTTGATTAAAATATCGTATATTAAAGATATTTACACGACAAATAAAATGTATATCTTGAACTTTCTGGGAATAGCCCCTGAAGACTATTTTATTCTATATGAATTTTACGGAATTTTGCATAACTGCTAAACCGTAAGAGATGGACAAACACTTACCCCACAAATAATTTAGAGCACGTTAAAACACACAATTTATGTTATATACATTTTTTTCGTGGAGTTGATCGTTTTTTAGATATTCCTTGTTTTTGGTTTCAACTTTGAAAAACTTATATTTTTTTATCATACAGGAATTTGTCAACTGCTGTGCATACAACCAAAGGAACTTCAGTCACATAGCAACCAGCTTTTGACTATCACTTTAACCTATGGTACTCCCTTATTTCGTTTCTACTTACAAGGGAGCAAGTAATAAGGATATTTATGCTATTTTTTTTTCTCGATTAACGTAAATTAAATAGAAGCACAAGGTTTTTAACAAGAATTTGTTGCAGAGATGTAGAGAAAGTCATGTGAATGGAACACATTCAGATTTTTTTCTTCTTGTTTCTTTGTCACACTCCGTGGTGTAATAATTACCATGCTAGCCTCTAAAATGCAAAATGGCAACCTTGCGGAGGGTGATGGATTTTTTTCGAACGCGAAGATCCTTAGCATGGCTTACTTCGGAAGGGAAGTTAAGCCGGTGGTCCCATGCAAGGTTTATTTGCACGTTAAATAACCCCCATACCTTGAAAGAAGGAAGTTCCTGGACGAAATCCCGCCATTTTGACGACGACATAAAGACAGCAGGATGAAAGTCATCCATTTCTAGGCCCCTTGTGGACCGTTATATGGAACAATGAGTGATCTACAAAACATGAACAACGTTACAGATGAATCACTGAGTCAGAAAACTGAAAATGGAAAAGTCTAGGGTTCTTTAAAAGCAATGCCGCTGCCGCTAAGATGAGTGTTGTCAGCCTTGCGAGCCAATCGCTTTCTGCGTTGATCATTCAGTTGATGAAGAAGAGCAGGAAGGGGTTTCATGTCGGTAATGGCCAGAACAGTATGGTTATTATATCCGTGTTGATAAGCATGTGTCATCCAGTTGATGAAGAGCAGGAAGGGGTTTCATGTCAGTAATTGCCAGAACAGTATGGTTATTATATCCGTGTTGATAAGCGTGTGTCATCCAGTTGATGAAGAAGAGCAGGAAGGGGTTTCATGTCGGTAATGGCCAACACAGTATGGTTATTATATCCGTGTTGATAAGCATGTGTCATCCAGTTGATGAAGAGCAGGAAGGGGTTTCATGTCAGTAATGGCCAGAACAGTATGGTTATTATATCCGTGTTGATAAGCATGTGTCATCCAGTTGATGAAGAGCAGGAAGGGGTTTCATGTCAGTAATGGCCAGAACAGTATGGTTATTGTAGTCGTGTTGATAAGCATGTGTCATCCAGTTGATGAAGAGCAGGAAGGGGTTTCATGTCGGTAATGGCCAGAACAGTATGGTTATTGTAGTCGTGTTGATAAGCATGTGTCATCCAGTTGATGAAGAAGAGCAGGAAGGGGTTTCATGTCAGTAATGGCCAGAACAGTATGGTTATTGTAGTCGTGTTGATAAGCATGTGTCATCCAGTTGATGATGAAGAGCAGAAAGGGGTTTCATGTCAGTAATGGCCAGAACAGTATGGTTATTGTAGCTGTGTTGATAAGCATGTGTCATCCAGTTGATGAAGAAGAGTAGGAAGAGCTTTCATGTCAGTAACGGTCAGAACAGTATGGTTATTATATCCGTGTTGATAAGCATGTGTCATCCAGTTGATGAAGAGCAGGAAGGGGTTTCATGTCAGTAATGGCTCGAACAGTATGGTTATTATATCCGTGTTGATAAGCATGTGTCATCCAGTTGATGAAGAGCAGCAAGGGGTTTCATGTCAGTAATGGCTCGAACAGTATGGTTATTATATCCGTGTTGATAAGCATGTGTCATCCAGTTGATGAAGAGCAGGAAGAGCTTTCATGTCAGTATTGGTCAGAACAGTATGGTTATTATATCCGTGTTGATAAGCATGTGTTATCCAGTTGATGAAGAGCAGGAAGGGGTTTCATGTCAGTAATGGCCAGAACAGTATGGTTATTATATCCGTGTTGATAAGCATGTGTCATCCAATTGATGAAGAGCAGGAAGAGCTGTCATGTCAGTAATGGCCAGAACAGTATGGTTATTATATCCGTGTTGATAAGCATGTGTCATCCAGTTGATGAAGAGCAGAAAGAGCTTTCATGTCAGTATTGGTCAGAACAGTATGGTTATTATATCCGTGTTGATAAGCATGTGTCATCCAGTTGAGGAAGAGCAGGAATGGTTTCATGTCAGTAATGGCTAGAACAGTGTGGTTATGTAGCTGTGTTGATAAGCGTGTGTCATCCAGTTGATGAAAAGCAAGAAGGGGTTTCATGTCAGTAATGGCCAGAACAGTATGGTTATTGTAGCTGTGTTGATAAGCGTGTGTCATCCAGTTGATGAAGAGCAGGAAAAGCTTTCATGTCAGTAATGATCAGAACAGTATGGTTATTGTAGTCGTGTTGATAAGCGTGTGTCATCCAGTTGATGAATAGCAGGAAGGGGTTTCATGTCAGTAATGACCAGAACAGTATGGTTAGTGTAGCTGTGTTGATAAGCGTGTGTCATCCAGTTGATGAAGAGCAGGAAGGGGTTTCATGTCAGTAATGACCAGAACAGTATAGTTAGTGCTGTGTTGATAAGCGTGTGTCATCCAGTTGATGAAGAAGAGCAGGAAGGGGTTTCATGTAAGTAATGGTCAGAACAGTATGGTTAGTGTAGCTGTGTTGGTAAGCGTGTGTCATCCAGTTGATGAAGAGCAGGAAGGGGTTTCATATCAGTAATGGCCAGAACAGTATGGTTATTGTAGTCGTGTTGATAAGCGTGTGTCATCCAGTTGATGAAGAGCAGGAAGGGGTTTCATGTCAGTAATGACCAGAACAGTATGGTTAGTGTAGCTGTGTTGATAAGCGTGTGTCATCCAGTTGATGAAGAGCAGGAAGGGGTTTCATGTCAGTAATGGCCAGAACAGTATGGTTATTGTAGTCGTGTTGATAAGCATGTGTCATCCAGTTGATGATGAAGAGCAGGAAGGGGTTTCATGTCAGTAATGGCCAGAACAGTATGGTTATTGTAGCTGTGTTGATAAGCATGTGTCATCCAGTTGATGAAGAGCAGGAAGGGGTTTCATGTAAGTAATGGCCAGAACAGTATGGTTATTGTAGCTGTGTTGATAAGCGTGAGTCATCCAGTTGATGAAGAGCAGGAAAAGCTTTCATGTCAGTAATGACCAGAACAGTATGGTTAGTGTAGCTGTGTTGATAAGCGTGTGTCATCCAGTTGATGAAGAGCAGGAAGGGGTTTCATGTCAGTAATGGCCAGAACAGTATGGTTATTGTAGTCGTGTTGATAAGCATGTGTCATCCAGTTGATGAAGAAGAGCAGGAAGAGCTTTCATGTCAGTAATGGCCAGAACAGTATGGTTATTTTATTCGTGTTGATAAGCATGTGTCATCCAGTTGATGATGAAGAGCAGGAAGGGGTTTCATGTCAGTAATGATCAGAACAGTATGGTTATTGTAGTCGTGTTGATAAGCATGTGTCATCCAGTTGATGAAGAAGAGCAGGAAGAGCTTTCATGTCAGTAATGGCCAGAAGAGTATGGTTATTGTAGTCGTGTTGATAAGCATGTGTCATCCAGTTGATGAAGAAGAGTAGGAAGAGCTTTCATGTCAGTAATGGTCAGAACAGTATGGTTATAGCAGCTGTGTTGATAAGCATGTGTCATCCAGGTGATGAAGAAGAGCAGGAAGGGATTTCATGTCAGTAATGGCCAGAACAGTATGGTTATTGTAGTCGTGTTGATAAGCATGTGTCATCCAGTTGATGAAGAGCAGGAAGGGGTTTCATGTCAGTAATGGCCAGAACAGTATGGTTATTGTAGCTGTGTTGATAAGCGTGTGTCATCCAGTTGATGAAGAGCAGGAAGGGGTTTCGTATCAGTAATGGCCAGAACAGTATGGTTATGGTAGTCGTGTTGATAAGCATGTGTCATCCAGTTGATGAAGAGCAGGAAGGGGTTTCATGTCAGTAATGGCCAGAACAGTATGGTAATTGTAGTCGTGTTGATAAGCATGTGTCATCCAGTTGATGAAGAGCAGGAAGGGGTTTCGTATCAGTAATGGCCAGAACAGTATGGTTATGGTAGTCGTGTTGATAAGCATGTGTCATCCAGTTGATGAAGAAGAGCAGGAAGGGTTTCATGTCAGTAATGGCCAGAAATGTATGGTAATTGTAGTCGTGTTGATAAGCATGTGTCGTCCAGGTGATGAAGAAGAGTAGGAAGAGGTTTCATGTGAGTATGGCCAGAACAGTATGGTTATTGTAGCTGTGTTGATAAGCGTGTGTCATCCAGTTGATGATGAAGAGCAGGAAGAGGTTTCATGTCAGTAATGGTCAGAACAGTATGGTTATTGTAGCTGTGTTGATAAGCGTGTGTCATCCAGTTGATGATGAAGAGCAGGAAGAGGTTTCATGTTGGTAATGGCCAGAACAGTATGGTTATTGTAGTCGTGTTGATAAGCGTGAGTCATCCGTCTAAGAAAAAACATATGTTTTATAGGCAAGCGACTGTAAACCTGTGTGGGAAACATCCCTCCACGCAGGAGCAGCATGTAACAGTTGTTGCAGCAGTATAGAGTACGATTTTGATCCTAGAGAGTGAACAGCAAACGAAATGTTCCGAATGTCTGATGAGTTTTCTTACGAACATGTTGAATATGACGATACCAACTTAGCCGGGAATCATAATGAACACCCAAATATTTAGTGCTGTATGAATCGGGAAGAGCTAGGCCATGTAACGTATATACAACTGGATGTGCATGAGAGAAACGAAGAATGTGGCATTTATCAGAGTTTACAAGAATTCTCCAGGCCTCCAGGAAACTATTGAAACGGCTAAGATAGCCTTGTAGTTCACGATCCAAATAAACAGCAGAAGAATGAGAATGGAGAATGACGGTGTCATCTGCATAAGTCGCCAGCTGAATTGTAGTATGAAGGGGCATGTCGGATGTTTAAATGCTATAAAGAAGTGGGGCAAAAACAGACCTCTATTGCACTCCCCCGTGAATATCCCGGAGGGGTGAAGAGTGACCTAACATGCGAACAGAAAATTTCCTGGATCGGAGATATGATGCGAGCAGATGAATAAGTGCATCAGGAATGTTGCATTGAAACAACTTATAAATAAGGCCGCAATGCCAAATTGAATCAAAAGCTCTGGAAACGTCCAAGAAAATAAGCGTTTCCTTGTTACTGTCGGTCTTAACCTTCCAGATATAGTCTATGACCCTAGCAATTTGAAAGTCTGCTGATTTCTGCTTAGTATACGCAAACTGGTGATGTGGAATGTGGGGATGCAGATGTGGATATAGGCGCTTCAGAATGAGTTTTCCTAGTGTAGACAGAAGACTCATAGGACGATAGGAAGAGGAAACGTGTGGAGATTTTCCGGGTTTATGGACAGGAATAACCGTTGCAATTTTCCATTGCGCTGGGAAGTACGCACGCTGAAGACAAGAGTTGAAGAGATGCAACAAGCAAGCGGTTCCTTTCTGTGGTAGAGATTTAAGTTGCTCAACAACAAGGCGGTCAGGCCCAGGAGATTTTCTGGTAGACATTCCATGTATTAGTTGACACAATTGAGTGAAGTTTGTGAAGGAGCATCGCTGGACAGGAGGGCGAGAAAGAAAGTCACGGACAGCAGTCACAATACTTTGATTGGAAGAATAACAGCGAGGGTTGGAAGGATGAGACTGAAATTGTTCAGCAGAGTGTCAGAGATATCTGCTGGAATATAGACGCTACCATGTGTAGTATTGAGAGCCGAAATCTTAGGTCGGGGATGTGAGGTGCGGAGGAGCCGTGGATTTCTTTTCTCTGGGCATCCTGAATTTTGAGGAGAAAAACACGTTCCTGACATGTGCAGATGTGTCCCTTCAAAATGGCCGAGTGTCTGTTATACTCCGCCATTTCACGTCAGCAAATCGTGATTTTGTCCTACAGTGCCATCTGTAGGCGACGAGCTGATCCCTTAAAGCCACGGCGCAGAGCGGCAAACTGACGCTAGAAATTCAAATCCGATTTAGGAAACATCCACTTAGGAGAATCAAGAAATCAACTTTCTTTCTTTCTCTCTTTCGTAACTTCCCTCAGTCACCAAGGTAAATACCGGATTGTATATTTAAAACAGCAACCCAAAACTCCACCCAAAACAAAGAGCAATCTTATTATTGGATAGGTAGAGTCAGACTGAAAAATTCAATGCTATGCCGATATGTTGCTCAGTGGTAGAGCAACCGGCTAGAGATCGGGAGATCTGTGCTTCAAATCCCGGCTATGGCATTGCATTTTTCAGTTCTGACTCTACCTATCCAACTCCTGTGCTACACACTTCTTGTGTGAAAAAAACAATTAACTTATTAATTCTTTCACAGAATATTCTCTAGCTGTTTCAAATAGAAACTTTCCTAACAAACGAATGTTCTTTTATGTACATCTTAATAATCGAGATAAATATTACCATAACTGGTTTTATTACTTGCTTCCATATTTTAAAATCTTAAACATTCACTTTCACCTAATGTATATCCATTCTACTTACAAGAAAGCAAGTAATAAGACCGTTCGTTAGCAATAATTTGTTACAGAGATATAGAGAAAGTCATGGGAATTATCACATCAGATGTTTACTCTCTCTATATCTACATAATGTATAGAGAAGGTATTGCACTCCACTCAAAAATTCAATACCGAGATTTTACCGGAAATATATGTTTTAGGATCCCTTGTATCCAAAAAAAAAGCATTTTCAGAAAAAAGGTCCGTGTGGGTGTGTGTGTGTGTGTGTGTGTGTCCGTCCGTGTGTCTGTGAACACGATAACTCAAAAACGAAAAGTCAGTAAAATACCAAACTTATTTAAGTTTAGTATCTTCCAGGAAAGCGACACGGAGATTTTGAGAAAATTCCCCCCACCCCAAACTCCCCTTTACATAGAACTTTTTTCAAAAAGATTGATTTTCTCAAAAATAGCTCAAACGATTTTGATTAAAATATCGTATATCAAAGATATTTACCTGACAAATAAAATGTATATATTGAATTTTCTGGGAATAGCCTCTGAAGACTACTTTATTCTGGATGAATTTTACGGAATTTTGCATAACTGTTAAACCGTAAGAGATGGACAAAAACTTACCATACAAAAATTTAGAATACGTTAAAACACACAATTTGTGTGGTATACTTTTTTTTTTTTTTTTTTTTTTTTTTTTTTTTGTGGAGTTGATCGTTATTGAGATATTCTTTGTTTTTTTTTTTTTTTTTTGTTTCAGCTTTAAAAAAAACTTATATTTTTCTCGTACAGGAATTTGTCAACTGATGTCCATACAAGCAAAGGAACTTCAGTCACATAGCAGTCAACTTTTGACTATCAGTTTAGCGTATGGTACTCCAATATTTTCCTTTTACTTACAAGGAAGCAAGAAACGAGACTATTTCTCCTAGTTATTTTCTCGATTATCATAGAGTAGAATAGTAGAATAAGCTTATTAACAATAATTTGTTAGAGAGATATAGAGAAATTCACGTGAATGGAACACATTCGATTTTTCTAAATAGCAAAGTTGCAAACATTGAAACGGTTCCTGGAACAGCTTCTTCTTGTAGCAGCCTAGCGTAAGCCAAGAACCACAGCTGCCTTTAACAGTGCAATAGACATTTAATTTGAATAATGAAATGGCGGAAGGGATGAATCCATCATTTCCCCAAAGACATCCATTGTCTACAAGGATTCCAATTGCAGATGTGAGCACTAGGCGATCACTTCTCGATTGACATGTCATCATCAAATGAATGTCGACGTTAATTAACGAAATGTCACTGCAAATTATACACGAACTGCTTCTAATCCAAGTGTTGCCAACTGTAACGACATAGTGATAATTACCAATTGCAACATTGCTCCTTTGTCAAGCATTTTATGTAAAAAGCCGTTATCTGTTCGTTTCGAAATCGGCTTGCCCTGCCCGTATTTGTAGGACTTACAAGACAAGCCCTAGGAATGGAGAACCTGTTACAAGGGGTCGGCCGGTAGCCAGGCATGAGCACGAGGAGGTGCATGGTATGCGAAATTGATGATAGGAAGGGTGCTGATGGAGCAATTGGTAGAATGAGTGGTGGGGGAAACCGGAGGGTCCGGAGAAAATCCTCCCAGACACCCCTTCACCCACCACAAATGCCTCATGGGGACGCTTGAGATCGAACCTGGGCCACCTAGATGGAAGACGAGCGGTCTAACCACTCAACCTTATAGTTATATATACCTCACCATTAACTTATTAATCCGGTCCAAGCAATAAAATCAAACCAGTTTAGTATTATTATTTATTATTATTATTATTATTATTATTATTATTATTAGTAGTAGTAGTAGTAGTAGTAGTAGTAGTAGTAGTAGTAGTAGTAGTAGTAGTAGTAGTAGTAGTAGTATTAGTAGTAGTAGTATTACTATTATTATAATCATTACTTTTATTATTATCATTACTATTATTATAATCATTACTATGAACTTGCCACCGGCACAGATGTCCACTAACGCAGATGTACCAATGGATGCCACAATCAGCTCTGGCTTACGAAGCAAGAGCGGATTCACAGTATTTTATTATTCAATAGTTACGAGCATAGTAAATATATTATTCTTCCGTTTAATTATTCCGCATTTTTAAATTCCATTATACATTAATCTTCATTTACGCTACAGATTTGCGTCATTTCTCCGGGCGCACTTTAGCCTGAGTCTTATTGTGTTATGTGTATCGTTTAAAAAGGAGTGCAGCCTTGCAATGATATGGATGATACTTCTTCTGGTTCTATCAACATTTTCCAAAAAGCCTTTTATCTCTGGCGAGCCAAAGCCTCGCAGGAACATGAAATGTGCTGGACTGTTTCAGTCTCTTCATGCAACATCTGCAGTCTAAGTTGCCCTGAAGCACCTCAGGTGTGTTGAGATGCTTTTTCACAGAGGCGTGCCCTGTGAGGAAGGCAGTAATTGTTCTCAGCTGAAGTCTGCTACATGTTAGCTCTTTCCTTACGTGGTCCTTTGATAAATAGCTTCCCATGTCTGTCTCCTGGGGTGTTACACCAAGTCTTGTAATGTTCTCTTTTGGACCAGTTTTTAGTAGCTTATGTAATCAAACACCGAGATGTTTCTAGAGCCAATAAATTGTGAAGATGTTCTTTGTCTTGCAAGTTCGTCAGCTTTTTCATTACCATTATGACCCGGCACCCAGATGAGTTGAACCTATTCTGTTCTGTCAGGTCATTTTGAACCAGTCCTGATGTAACCGTATGACTACCAAAAGTCTTAAGTGCGACCTGCCTATCTGAGTGTATATTATTTAGCCTCAATACCATTAAAGCATTTGGATGCTGAGAACCATAGCAGTTAAAGACCGTCCATAAATAACACGCCATTTATATATTTTTTTTTTTTTTGGCCTGCAGTTCTAGCTGTATTATCAGCTGATTTAAGGGATTCTCAGGGTGTTTCGTGCAGGTTCTAGAATTGTACACCGGTGTACTAGAGACGATTTTTGTTGTTATTATTATTATTTTACTCCACCGTAATTATATACTCACCACCGCCCTACAGCTAGTACGGTTATGTTCAACTTAATCTTGAAGCTACACTTTGCACCATGTTACACTTTTATCATGCTATTTAAATTACTACCGGGGGGGGGGGGGCTGTCCTGCACTAACCCAGTTATTCCTCGAGTTTTGCATTTCGTCAGCATGTGTCTCTACTCCCTGTCGACTGTATGACATCCTATTCTCTGGTAAAATTTTATGAAAACAATCAAGGTTCATTACTCCCATCTGTACGGTTTTCCCTGACAATAGCTATCGTATCCAGATATACTGTTATTCTTTAGAAATGCACTTGTCTTTTTTCCGAGTCGGTCCTTCCCATCATGTGAAAAAAATGCAAGCCTATAAAATTTAACTTTTTCCTCGTTTTCAGCGTTCTGGGGTTTATAACATTTATTGGCATATAATTTACTCAATTATGAGTATTAATTATCATGATTCCCTTACGCATTTAATTTGTTTCTGTGACTGGTTACCACAGACGTCGCTTTAGGGGGCGCTAGTACGCTGAATTGTATATTTATTTTGTTTTCTAATAGTTTTAAAGGAGGACAATTACAGCATGGAATCTCTTAATAGCGATTGTTTTCGCAGATCATATTGTTGAGTAGCTGTAATAAGCCTAACTAGCAAACACAAGATTTACAAGTCGATCCGTTCCGCTCGAAAACAGCAGCGTATGCTGAGACGAGTCAGCGTTTCACTGTCTGTATGTGATATGGCTAGCAGGCCCTCCCCGCAAACCCCTGACCGACCACCTGCCTACTCCTCTCGCTTCCGCAAACCCCTCACATACCCATCGTGCATACGCTAGCACTCAGCTGTGTACCCTGGCGTGTTTCTGTATCCGGAGTGATGTTGAGGTAATGTTAATTGTGTTTCTTTGTGAATAAAATTGTGGTACGTGTTCTGCAGTCACTGGTTAATATAGATGCTTGCCATAATGAAATACAACTCGCCATTGCAAATATACAAAACCTAAAAATGTCATTGAAGAGTGTGTCCAAAATAGTATCTAGTTGAATAGAAATGTAAGTTTCAGTGACTCCCGAAAGGCAGATTGAGAGTGCTGACATATAAAATCATTGACTGCCAATGTAATCCTGATTTGAAGATTTTCCACAGCTCGATTATGTAGAAATACTGCAACATAAGAAAGAATTTCCTCAGGCGAAAATGTCCAAACTAATAAAGCAGTATCCTGGTTATTTTAATTCAGACCACCATGAAAATGAGCTCTTCCATATTTGTGCAGATGATCAAAAGCATCTATCACACAAAATGTACTGAAGTATTTGGTTATAAATGGCTTAGACGCGATGTAAGAGGAGGTGACTGAGCTATTGTGTTTAGTTGTAACATATCCTGCTGCAACAACAAGTAGCGAGACATCAACGAGCACCTGCACTCAAGAGAATTAAAACATGCTTAAGAAACTCAATCACCGTTTGTGTAACGTAAGTATTTAGCTGTAGAAAAAAAGTTGTTGGCAGAACTGTATTCTGATACCACCTTTATTGATAAGGTAACAAAGAGAACCGGCGGATGGATTTGGTGTATGAGTCAGTTTAGGTGAGTGTTATTGTTTTCAATATAACCATTATATTAGCATTGTTATTTGTTGTTTTCAAACCTAATTTACAGGCGTAATATTCGATAAAATGTGCAAATGCCCACCTCCAACTTTTATTTCCAGCAGTAGGGCGTTTAAACTATAGCGTTCCCAATTTTTTTTATTTCATGCCATGCCACTGCCGGTTACAATGTGTAAATCATAAAACTAAACATACCAGCAAGAAAAAAAAATGTCAGCTACTATAGATTAAAGCAGTGTACATAATATTCTCGGTCGTCTCCTTAGCGCGGTGGTACCGCAGTTGCTTACCAAGCGGGAGACCTGGGTTCGATCCCCAGTACCGGCGTGGGGATTTTTCCCCCGCTGGGAAACCTGGCCCGGGGTGCACTCAGCCTCGTAAGGTCCCTGGGGGGCCAATTGAGGAGCTACTTGATGGAGAAGTAGCGGCTCCAGGTCATGAGGACCGCATTAACCGGCCGGGAGGGACTCGAGGCGCTGACCACGTCTCACCCTCCAATACTGCACCCCATCCATGACGTCTGTAGTGGACCGAGATGGGGGACGCAGCGGCCGGGCGGTAGGCCAAGGTTCCCTGTGAGCTGTCGTGCCATGGAGTTATACATAATAGTCTCTCCATTGGAAGCAAATAATAATAATAATATATAATTGAACATTCTATTGTTCGTTTGTATATATGTCATCCGACTTACATTGTCACAGCATTTTGAGAAATTTTTATACATATTTAAACTTATAATATAACACTAAGAGGTTGGTTATAGGTCTTATATTTTGTAGCTGAACAAAATTGTCAAATGTTGGTTGGTTGGTTGGTTGGTTGTGCAGTTGGCAGTGAAGCTCTCTTGCATTCCAGTATTTTGATGTCATATTATCATTTTGAATAAAGGTTGGGCAGCGCAGTAGATCCATATCTTATTTAAGTGTACAGAAAGGACACATAGGAGATCTCACTATACCAATCTTGAGACAGTCATGGCCTGTTAGGAGTCTAAAAGTTGCTACACAGCATTTTCTTGGTAATGTAGTGATTCTGGTCGTGTTATTACATAAATGTTTATTGAGACAGTCATGGTCTGTTAGGAGTCTAAAAGTTGCTACACAGCATTTTCTTGGTAATGTAGTGATTCTGGTCGTGTTATTACATAAATGTTTATTGAGACAGTCATGGCCTGTTAGGAGTCTAAAAGTTGCTACACAGCATTTTCTTGGTAATGTAGTGATTCTGGTCGTGTTATTACATAAATGTTTATTGAGACAGTCATGGCCTGTTAGGAGTCTAAAAGTTGCTACACAGCATTTTCTTGGTAATGTAGTGATTCTGGTCGTGTTATTACATAAATGTTTATTGAGACAGTCATGGCCTGTTAGGAGTCTAAAAGTTGCTACACAGCATTTGCTTGGTAATGTAGTGATGCTGGTCGTGTTATTACATAAATTTTCCTATGGTTTTCCTTTTGTTTGTAATATATTATCTTCTTTAATTTTGTTATTATATGTTGATATCATGATTCTTTTGATAGAGTTATAACTTATTGGATCTGATGAATTTTATGTAATTTTACTACCTTTCTTGGCTAGAAAGTCAGCTGTTTCATTACCCTGTATTCTGCAATGTGCTGGTATCCATTGAAGTATTAATCTTTTATTTAAATTCAATAGTTGTTTTATGATTTTGTGATATTCTGCAGTATTTAGGTTATTAGGTGTTACATCAGATGTTATGGATATAATAGCTGCTTTAGAGTCAGATTATAGTACAACTTTTTCAAATTTATTTATATGATATAGTGGGTTTTGTAAGCTCTGAAATATTGCCGAAATCTCTCCATCAAAATTTTTGGTATTTAAATTTAATCTTTTGTAGAAAGAGAAAAGAGGGCATATTGCACCTGCGCCAGTACCACTGTTATTTGGTAAGCTAGAACCGTCAGTATAAACATGTAGCCATTCATTGGTAGGGTATCTTAAATTTATTATTTCTAGTGTCATTTGTTTCAGAACACACAAAGAGATTTCAGATTTTGTCAATTCTGCAGCTAAGTGTAGATAGTGTTCAATATCAAACAGTTCTAATGGGTTAATATTTGTTTATATGTTTTCTTTTAAGTAAGGAAGTTTTAATCATTGTTTGACTTCTTTAACTTTATTAAGGAAACTTTGTTGAGATTTTAGGTTTACTTATGGTTTTCTTTTTTCCCAGTCATTAAAAAGCAGTCTGATTAATTTTTCATATTGTAAGATGGCTGCTTGTTCAATGTCAAGTTCCAGTCTTGGATTATTTGTTAAAATTTGTAAAGCAAGTACTGGGGTAGTTTAACAGCTCCAGTTACTAGGCGAAGAATTTGATTTTGTACAATATTCAGTTTTTCTATATTTGCAGTTATTAGTATCTCTTCAGAAAATTTATGGTTGGTTTAATGTACATCTTGTAAAAAGTGTTTAAATTTTGCGTAGTGCTTTCCCATTTCTTGCCTGCCAGTCTTTTTAATAGTGGTAATTTTTTCCTCGACTTTTATTTTATATTATCAAAGTGTTTTTTCCATGTTAATTTTGTATAAAAAACAATATCTAGATATTTGACTTTACGTGTTTCTGTGAGAGTTTCTCCATTTAGTTGAAGGGAAATATTTATTGGATTCTTCCTTAGTGTAAATAGTTGATAATTTGTTTTCTGTGTATTAATTTTCATTAAACTATTAGATGTCCAATTCTGTAATGTCGTCAAGGATTGTTGTGCTATATTTATTAATTGTTGATTTTGATTTTTCGGTTTAGAATTCCCTAAGACTACATCATCTGCAAACATTAAGACTTTTGATTCCCTTTTTTGTAATTGATATGGAATATCATTGATATAAATATTAAAGTGTTGTACTAAGGACTGCCTTGAGGTACGCCTGGGTGTGTCTGTTGATATTTTGATAATTTATCATTATATTTGGTAGCAATAAAGCGTTAAATAATGAATTCACTGATCCAATGTAACATTTTGCCTTGGATTCCTAGAATTTTAAGTTTATCAAGTAATTTGTATTCCCAAATACAATCATTGCCAAATGTAAGAACTTGGCTTGTGAATCCCAAGGATGATAGTTTTACACTTTCTACTAAGAGTGGTGCACAAGTACATGGTAACATCAGAATGTGGTATTGCCTCATGTGACCCCTTTGTGGCTTTAGTTACGTTTTTCTTGCTAATTTTTATATTCTACAGACATGTTCCATCCAAATAGCTAATCAATCAGCATAAACTGCATTTTCATGCATGTCCCCTATATTTTAAAAATTACCACATTTTAAAGGATGTGATAATGTTGTTAACCATAAAGGCAAGGCCAAAATTAGTTCTGATTCTCCAAATGATGATTTTTTTACCAAAAATTTAAAACAGTTTTACTTTATCAATTGCTTTGCAATTGCAAGTAGAGAAAGTATTGCATTCAAAACCAAATATTTTCTACCAAGATTTTCTTGGAAATAACATACTTTGAAGCTCCCTAAATCCAAAAACAACAGTGCCAAATCTCTTCCTCAAATAATTAACTTAAGTTTTTGCTCTCTTCCATTATCTAGTTAATCACCAGAATTAGGAGGACCTGGAACAGCATGAACACTTTATCCACCCCTTTCAGCAAGAGTTGCTAGCAAAAGTCTAAATGTGCATGTGAAAAGTGTAATTCAAAAACAAAATGTTTGTTAAATATCAAATTTATTATTTCAGTCCATTGTCTCCTGGGTCTCAAAGATTTTCTAAAAAAATATCTCTCTCACATAGTACATTTTTACTTTTATGTTATTTTTTGGTTTGTTAAAAATGGCTCCAGCAATTTTCATTAAAATGCTCTATGCTTTAAGACATTCTTTCCATAATAAATAAAATGCATATTTTGAACTGTCTGCAAATTGTGTATAGTCCTCTCGATTTTAAATGACTTTTGTATAATTTTTAAACCATAAGAGACAAAGAGAGAGAGATGGTGTGTGTGTGTGCATCCATACATACATGTGTGCTTGCGTACGTGCGTGCATGTGTGTGTGCTTGCATGCGTGTGAGTGTGCATCCAGCTATGCATGTGTGCTTGCGTACGTGCATGCATGTGTGTGCGCTTGCATGCGTGTGAGTGTGCATCCAGCTATGCATGTGTGCTTGCGTACATGCGTGTGTATGTGTGCATCCAACCATGCATGTGTGCTTGCGTACGTGCGTGTGTTGTGTGCATCCAGCCATGCATGTGTGCTTGCGTACGTGCGTGCATGCGTAAATGCCTAAGACTTAACACAGTCATTTTTCTCGGGGAAACCTGTAAACCAATGTGGTCTAATGTTTCAGAAAAGCGGAGGTTGGGTTTATCTCCCTCCACTTTATGCGAACTGCGCCACTTAATCCTCAGACTGCATTGTGTTGCAGTGGCAGTTTGGCTATATATATGTTGGGTATTATTTATAAAACTAGTTTCAAATCTTATCTTTTTAAATGAGTAAATGTATCATAATTTTAGGGGAGAGGGAAGCAGAATTTCCCTCTTGTCCAAACTCCTGGGCCTACCAATTTGACCAAAGGTTTGTTTCCAGCGCATCTCGGTTGCAGTCAAATGCTGAGTTTCTTACTTTTACCCAGGAATTTCTTTCTTCTCGTCATACCAGGCCTCGACAGACCACCTATTCTGGACACGATATGATCCAGAGTTTGCTTCCTCTTGACAGGCTTCTGATCAAACACATAGCTTGTAAGTTCTTGGGGATGCAAGTCCTATACAGAGCCGAGTAATCCAATTAAAAAAAATCTTATGTGTTCCATTCACATGACTTTCTCTACATCTCTAAACTGTTAAAAAAGCTTATTCTTCTATTTACTTCATGCTATAAAAGAAAAAAATAGCACAAAGGGTCTTATTACTTCCTTCCTTGTAAGCAGAAGCGAAATAAGGGAATACCATGGTTAAAGCGATAGTCAAAAGCTGGTTGCCATGTGATTGAAGTTCTTTTGTTTGAATGGGCAGCAGTTGACAAATTCCTGTATGAGAAAAATAGAAGTATTTTAAAGATGAAACTAATAACAAGGAATATCTCAGAAACAGAAGACTCCAGGAAAAAATGTATACAATATAAATTGTGTGTTTCAACAAGCTCTACATTTTTTGAGTGGTAAGTTTTTGTCCATATCTTACGGTTTACCAGTTATACAATATTCCCAAAAATTCATCCAGAATAAACATGTATTTGGAGATTATCTCCAGAAAATTGAAGATATACAGTTTATTTGTTGTGTAAATATCTTCAATATAAGAGATTTTAATCACAATTGTTAAAGCCATTTTTGAGAAAATCAAAATTTTCGAAATTTTTTCCATGTAAAGGGTAGCCTAGGGTGGGTGGAGTTTATTGAAAATCTTCATGTCGCATCCTTAGAAGATACCAAACTTAAATACCAAGTTTGGTTTTTAATGGTTTTTAGTTTTTGTGCTAGGCTGCCCACAGACATTCTCTATACACTATGTACATAATACATGTAGAGAAAGTAAAAATTCAGGTTAATACTAACAAAATGTAATAAATCAACACTTATTTTCAAACATTGTGTTTTATTTTACAAATACTGTTGCATCACATTTTGTACAAAATACTGCAAAGTCATACAGAAGAAATGACATACACTCTACACACTCAGACTAAACCAATATTCCTGACAAGCATACACACACAATTCCTACTTACTTCAGTCCTACTGCAATAACTGAGTGTAAATAGGTTAAAACAACCATGTTGTTGTTTTGCAGCTTGTGCGAGTATGCTTCTTCCTATACAACATCCAACATTATTAAACACTCCAATCCTAATTTAAAATATTTTTACATATCAATAGCTATTTTGCTCATAATTTGGAAACCTTAAACTCCTTCATGGATATCCAATGACATAGGTGACTTTTTAAAAGTCATCTTCTAGGAATAGCAATAAAAATTAAATAAAAACAAATATTTTGTTTCTTTGGGGATGAACTTAGACTACACCATGCCTTTAACCACTCAGCCATCAGAATAAGTGACAGCTGCGGTATTATCTGACCTAACTCCATAATCTTGTGTGATTTTTTATTTTTGCATAATAAAAGTGTAAAATGCATATATCTGCATTCAATCAAAATTGTCATCATCCAAATAAGTCACTCACCGATTGCTTTACTTGGGCCCTACCCATCCTTTACTTCAGTTTCTTAAATGCACAAGATACATCTTACCCAAACTGAGCTCTGCATGCTTTACAATCCGATCTTTAATTCAGCTTATGCTGATTATGCATATTTTCATTCATTGATGACCTATGGAATAATATTTTGGAGAAATTCAGTAAATGCCAAAAAAGTATTCATTATAAAAGAAAAATGTAATAAGAATAATGGCAGAGGAAAGATGATCAACTCACTGCAAATCATTTTTCAAAATGTTTGGAATTTTACCATTAGCCTGTGAATATATTCTATCCATATTGTCATTTGTAATAAAAAACCCAGAAAAGTTTACAAAACATACAGACATAGGCAGGACTTACATAGACCAATAAATAATTTGCATTATTTCAGAAAGGGGTTTACTGCAAAGGAATAGTTTTGTTTAATTCACTTCCCTCTTCTACAAAAGAATTACAAATGAAACAAAAACAAGTTTAGATCAGAATTAAAAAGATACCTTATTACTCACACCTCCTACACTGAGGAGGATTTCATTCAATCAAAAAACACTGGTGTAAATATAATAAACATGAATATTCTAAGAATGCAAATGTACGAGTAGGCTTTTGGAAATAGACAAGTAATTGAAAATTATGCAAAACTGACACCTCTGAAAATTATGTCAGAGTATTATTTGTATATAAATGTATTAATAAGTAAGAATAAATGTAATTTTTGACATGATCTACATCCTGGATTTGGGCTTTGAGTCTAATCTTATAATAGGATGTACAGATTGCAATGTTGTCCATCTGTCTGTCTGGGATTCTTGGTTTGATAGGTCTAAAGCACAGCTCCTTATGGCTTGACCACAAATCCCAGTGTTGAAGTCAAATAGCACCAGGATTGTTACCCAGATACCAGTCACTTAAAAGTGTTGCATAGGATATCATACCAAGTCCATATCGGTGAAGAAGTTAAGATAAACTTGACAATGGGCAGAGAGATATGAAAACCCTGTCTCCATTTGACAAAAGAAATGTATGACTTCGCTTTACCACCTTTATGTATTGCACAGAGTTAGTCCAAGCAGTGGGCTAATAGCATTGCTTTTAGTATCAGCTCTCACTACAATGTGGCTACATCACCATGTGGTTTTGTCATAGGTGGTTGAACCAGCAAACTTATGTTTATTTAGAAAAATCTGATGTGTTCCATTCACATGAATTTCTCTACATCTCTGCAACAAATTATTGTTAAAAAGCTTATGCTTCTATTTACTTCACGCTAATCGAGAAAAAAATTAGCAGAAATAGTCTTATTACTTGCTTCCTTGTAAGTAGAAGCGAAATAAGGGAGTACCATAGGTTAAAATGACAGTCAAAAGCTGGTTGCTATGTGACTGAAGTTCCTTTGTTTGTATGGACAAGAGTTAACAAATTCCTGTATGAAAAAAGTATAAGTTTTTCAAAGCTGAAACAAAAAACAATGAACTCCACGAAAAAAATGTACATGACACAAATTGTGAGTTTTAATGTGCTCTACATTTTTTGTGTGGCAAGATTTTGTCCATTTCTCGGTTTAGCAGTTATGCAAAATTCTGTAAAATTCATCGAGAATAAAGTAGTTTTCAGAGGCTATTCCCAGAAAATTCAAGATACACATTTTATTTGTCAGGTAAATATCTTTAATATATGATATTTTAATCAAAATCGTTAGAACCATTTTTGAATAAATCAAAATTTTTGAAAAGAGTTCCATTTAAAGACTAGTTTGGGGTGGGGGATTTTTCTCAAAATCTTCATGTCGCATCCCTGGAAGATACTTAACTTAAATACCAAGTTTGGCATTTTACCAACTTTTCGTTTTTGAGTTATTGTGACACACACACATGGACCTTTTTATGAAAATGTGTTTTTTGGTTACAGGGGATCCTAAAATATATATTTGCAGTGAAATCTCAGTATCAAATTTTTGGATGCAATTCCATACCTACTCCATCCCTATGTACATTGTACATATGGGGCTAGAGCAAGTAAAAAATCCAGACTCCATAAAATAGAATGCAATAACTGCAACCATATTTATATTGAGAAAACAAAGAGGAACTAGAAAACAAGAACTAAAGAACAGTTTATACATATAAAACATACATGCAAAAAAATCAACAGTTGCTACACATTTTTGGATGAAAATTGTGACATAAATTTGTAACCAAAACTATCAAAACACTTAAGGAAAGCAAGAATTGATAACATGGGAAGAGATCTTCATCTGGAAGTACAAAAACAGACTTCAATTTTCATATTCCCCAGAACAATCCATTGTGAAAGTTCCTAGAATCCCCACCAGAGTACTATACAAATAAATCAGCTTACATCCAAGATCAGTAAATGGCTGATTGAAAAAGGAGGAAACTAGCCTCTGAAACATTCTCGGAAGTTTAAGAAAATGATTGTTGTCTAGTGTCATTAATCAATTCAGTTTTTTACTTTTAATAATGCTTGCAGTTTGTAATGTTTTGCATAACTACAATGTTATACAAGGATATTGTGAATGCTTACATTAAATAATATAGGTGCAAAGTCCTGTGCTTATACTGCATCCGCAGTTACGGTTTACAGTGAATAGAGTCTAATAATTTTGCAATGACATGTTATACACTGATTTCTAGTTCATATATAAAACCTGCCACAAAAATGGCAAACTTATATTCCACATAAAGTAATATTGTAGAAGCTTAGAGACAGTGAAGCAACATTGAATTAAATTTGTGAGTCAAAGTGAAGACACTTATTGCTTCACTTACTCTTCTTTTTTAAACAGGACATGCTTCAAAAGCCATTGCTTATATCTTCAGCTGTAGTTTCTCGACTGGCGTGGATAGCATTGTGTACTTGCCAAATAAGTCTGGTGGCAGTATTTCAAAATTCATGACCCGGTGCAAGTTCTTTTGGATAAATATTTTTCCAAAACATATAAGCCTATGGGGTGATTCACATGCATTATTAGCCCTGTGCTTTTGTTTATTTCAAAATTGGAACTCCAAAAATGTGCTGCAACTGCTCACTTGTCTGTTGTTTGTTTTTTATATTGTACATATGTTCTTTGGTCCTGATGTTGATAGTTCTTTTGGCTTTTCCTATGTATACTTTGTTGCAGTTATTGCAATTAATCTAATAGATTCCTGGTTTTTCTTTTTGGGGATTGGATCCTTTGGAGGAGCTCTTAATGAATTTTAGATGTTATATTGTTCTGGAGTGCTTGAATGAGTTATGCAACAACTGAGATGGTAAGGGTAGAACAAGTAATTGAATCAATTCTTTTCACACAGTAGGTTTCAGGTGTATAATTTCTGCAGGCTTTGTATAAAACTCTTGCTTACTGGTGGATAGCCATCACCGATGGATCTAATCTCTCACAGCTTGCTTTAAAAGCTGAATGCCATTTAAGGATACTGGGTGCATTTCCACCAAACTTCCTGCTACAATTACATCACACAGTGATAATAGACTGACAGACATGAAAATCTAACACCCAAAATGTCCTTTTGACTTCAATAGCAGCCATTTTCTCTTTTATCCCCTGGCAATGATAAAAGAACAATTAGACACCAGTTGTACCAAGTAGGAAAAATATTTGAGATTCCCTTTCCATTGATACAAATGTCATGAATCTGATTGTTATTAAAAGTAAGTTATTCAAGTTTGTAATCAAAAACATTTGTGATAGCACTGCAAAAATGATTCATAGATTACAGGGAGGCCTTCAATAGTCTCTAACATAACAATGGGAAACGCAGGAATTCTGACCAACCTCATCAAGTTAATAAAGACTCTGTATACAGAACAGATGCCAACCGTCCAAACCGAATATGGAGTTATAGAATGGCTTTCTGTATAAACAGCAGAGAACAGAGCTGCATACTGTCTTCCTTGCTGTTTAATCTGTACAGCAAATGGATAATGTGGGAAGAAGATCTAGAAGATATAGAGGCAGGAGTGAGAATAAGAAGTAGAAAAATCAACAAAATTATTATTTGTTTGTGAGGGTTTGTTTTTAGCAGCAGCCAGAAATATTTAACAATTGAGTTATAACTTTTACAACTTCTAAGTATTTTCCATTATGACAAATACACTTGTGCATCTGTTCAAACCAATTTGAAACAGCATCTGACAGTTTCTTTTGGGAGATCGCTCTGAGTAAGCCCCAACAGCCTCTCCATGTGATGAGAAATGGTGACCACAGAGTTTTTCTTTTGTTTTGGGGAAATTAAAAATGTAACAAAGAGTCAAATTTGGAGAATAAGGGGGGCGGGTTAGGAAGCACTCAGACATTTTGATCAGTCAAGAAATAGTGTTCTGGCCACATTGCATTTTTCTTTGTAATTAAATTCGGAGGACAAATTTGGATTACAAAAATTGTTCTTCTGAAGTGATTACAAAGATAAGTGAAGTTCTGTCACAAATTAGTTATTCTTATATTAATTCTAGTGTGTTAGCTTCAGCTTGAACATGCAACCTTAGGATCAAAAAAAACAAATCAACAACTTAGCATATGCAAATAAAACCACACTTTTGTTAAATATGAAGATGTGCAGATAATAAAAAAGTTGCAGAAGAAAGTCAAACAGGGAACTAAAATTTAACCTGTAAAAGACAAAAATGTTGATAATGGCAGTCATGAGAGGTATAAGTGTAGATAGAATTAAACTGAAAATGGGAGATGATTTCAACATTTAAGATGATTCATGTAAATAAATAAACATAAATTTGTGCTGTGCAATATTGGGACAGCTCAACAAGTACCCAAGTTAGGAATGAACAAATCATTTTTTCAAACACATATTATTTATTTGTCAACATAAACTCCTTTTAGGGATATATTGCTTCTCCCAATATTCCTAACATTTTTTAACCCCTCCAAAAAATTGAATTGTCAAGCTTTGCAAAATATGTTTCTGTCTCGATCTTATTTTATCTAAATTTGTTACTGTCAGCTACACATTCCTGTTTGGGAACAAGAAGAAGTTGCAAGGAGCCAGGTCAGGTAATATGGTGGTTGGTATCTAATGTTGAGCAGTTGCTCTCTTGCATTCCAGTATTTTATATTATCATGTTGACTAAAGGTTGGGCAGCGCAGTAGATGGTTTCCATCCATATCTTCTTTAAGTGTACAGAAAGGACACAGAGGAGATCTCAATATACCAATCTTGAGACAGTCATGACCTGTTAGGAGTCTAAAAGTTCCTACACAGCATTTTCTTGGTAATGTAGTGATTCTGGTCGTGTTATTACATAAATCAGATCCCCTCTTTCACCTTTCCTATCCAGTCTTACTTGACTCAACTCTTGTTTTCTTCGACCCCAATGGTATTAGAGTATTCGAGGCCTAGGGGATCATTTCATTTTCTTTCCTGTCCATACCTTTCTTTTCTTAGGTGATATATCTGCCATTTATGGTGCCTAATTTAAATGGTTGCAAAAAGTTGAATTAAACATAAGTCAGGTGATATGGGAGATGGTAAAACAGTACATTGCAATTCATGCAGTTTGGGCAACAACTCAAGATGAATGTGCTGGTGCACTGTAAGGGTGAAATAAAAATTTCTTCTTTACGAAATAGGACTATGTTTCCAACTTCTTGTCGAATGCTGTTGTCCGGTAATTGCTTTTCTTTTCATTAAGAAATCAATGACTATGAGACCCTTCACATCCCAAAAAATCAGCACTATTTTTAGGCTGATAGGACAATCACTGCCTTCTATGGAGCAGATTCACTGCAAGTAAACCATTGTTTTGATTGTTGTTTGGTTTCCAGAGTATAATGATGAATCCAGGTCTCTCTGACGCTGACAATTCAGTCCAAAAAATCCTTTGAATTTCACTTAAACAGCTGCAAACACAAGGCACAAAGCCACATCTGCTTGTTTTCCATTATGTTGTCCAGAAATGCTCTTACTACTTGCTTCCTTCTAAGTAGAAGGGAAATAACTAGGCTAAAGCAATAGGCACATCTTTTAAAAGTTGGTTGCTATACTCCCGCCGCTGAATCCTTGCACTTGACAGTTGGGGTGGTTTCGCGTAAGGTTGGCTATGCTGCCTTTGCAGCGTTGCCAGAGTAATTAGTAAACAACAACAGATGATTACAAATGTCTCTATCGTGTATAACGACGAATATAAACAGTGAATGAATGCTAATGAATAATGAAACTAATTGTTATTATTGATGTTAACTGAAAATAAGTGATACTGTAATGCATGTAGCATACATTAGGTATTTACGACAATATAGAACAGGTTAATGCAAAATAACTTGTTACAATGAGAGAAAGGTATAACAAAGTGATTCTCACCAGTTTAGAGTTTTAATGGCTCAACTCCATCTAAGTCTCCGTCATCATCATTCTGGAAAGGATCATGGTCATTGTCATCATCAACAGCGTCGTCATCACCAAGACATATCATTAGTGGTTCACGTTCACTGATGATTCCGTCTAATTCCTGTGCTTTTCATAATATTTTGTGCACATGATTCACTTTCTTCTTCCATGAAGCCGCATCCACTCTCACCACAAAAGTGTATCCACTTCTATAATTGTGAAAGTCTTCTTATGCTCCCTCACGTACAAACATTATCAACAAATATAAATAACAACAAATAACACGTAGCTTGCACAGAACATCTCAACGCACCTGTTAGGAGTTCACAAACTGAGCACGTGGTTGGAAATAGCCAGATGTTGCAACGGTGCGGCATCTAGATGCGTTTCCACTGTCTGCCTGACTGACCAGAATGCTGCATTGTGATTGGTTCAGAAAGTCAAATGGGTAAAGCTTTTCATCTGTTTTCTGTGGATGTACCAATTTAACTCCTAACTGTCAAGTGAGAGGATTCAGATGCAGGAGTATAAATGATTGTCATTGCCAGAAGTAAAACAAAAGAGACGTAAAATGGATGAGAACTTCCCGTTTGAGCAAAGAGTAGTTTAAAATTGAAATCAATTAAGGAGAATATCTATAAAGAAAGTTCCACTAAAAAAATGTATATGACTTAAATTGTGTGTTTTAATGAGATCTACATTTTTGTGTAGTAAGTTTTTGTCTATCTCTTATGGTTTACCAGTTACACAAAAGTCATTCAGAATGAAGAGGCTATTCCCAACAAAATCAGGATATACATTTCATTTGCCACGTAAACATCTTTAATGTACAATATTTTAGTCAAAAATCATTGCAGCTATTTTTTAGGAAATCAAAATTTTCAAAAAATGTTCCATGTAAAGGGTAATTTGGGGAGGGGTGGGGGTTCTGGAAAATCTTTCTGTGACATGCTTGGAAGACACCACTGGAATACCAAGTTCAGTGTTAACCTACTTTTCACCTCTAATTTCTCTACTTGGTACATAGAACATAAGTAGAGAAGGTGTTGCATTCCACCCAAAAATATGATACCAAGATTTTACTGGAAATACACGATTTAGGGTCCCCTGTATCCATATATTTTTAGAAAAAGGTTGCTGTTTGTTTTGTGCCTATGAACATAATAACTCAAAAACGAATAGTCTGTAAAATACACCGAAATTGGTATTTAAGTTAAGTATCTTCCAAGGATGCAACATGAAGATTTTTAGGAAAATCCCCCCAACCCAAATTACCTTTACATGGAAAATATTTTGAAAATTTTCATTTCCTCAAAAACATGGCAAATAAAATGTATGTCTTGAATTTTCTGAGAATAGCCTCTGAAGAGTTCTTCATTCTGGATGAATTTTGCAAATTGGTAAACTATGATAGAGACAAAATCTTACCAAAAAATGTAAATCTTGTTATGTCATAAACTTTTTTTCGTGCAGTTGACTATTTCCAAGATATTCCTTGTTATTGGTTTCAGCTTTAAAATACTGAACCCTTTGAGGCCCAAGAAGTGGAAATAGGAATAAAAAATTGCAATATCATTTAAAAAATATATTTAATGCTTTAGAAATCAACATTAAATAAGAAACAAAAAAATAATTGTTCCATTGTTGAATATTTGTTGTGGTTTCATATTGAAACCACTGGGCTTTAACAGCAAAGTACATTGTTACAACTTCTGATGAAACTCTGCAAAACAGTTCTTGGTTTTTGTTAAACAAAGCCCTACATTGCATGTTTTGCACATAGATCTGGTACGATGGGGTTCTTTGGCTGCACATCCACGGGATGGCACCTTTTCTGGCATATGAGATGCCTTATCAAACCTTTTTTCAGGCGCAATATATGGATTGAATTGCTACCCTCCTCCAGGTAGGAGTTGGTGTTTTGGATCCAATTAGACCAGCAATTATTGAGAGTCTAAACTGCTTCAATGTAAGTGGTGCTTGATCCAACAGCTCTTTGTGGATGACAAAGGCATTTACAGTGGTAACATTTAGGAAATGCCAAAAAATTCTATGCCACCATTTCTTGCTTTTTCTGTCAATCTCGTAGATGGATTTTAGCATGTCGGCTTTGTCCACAAATCCCATGTTTGCATTGTAATCTTTTACAATTGCAGGGCATATAATTTCTACTCGAGATCCATCTTTGCATCTCTGTGTTGTCATAGATAGGTCTGTAATTTCATGGAAGTTGGAAAGGAACTGAATTGTTTTTCGATCCTTCCATAGCATTGCCTGAAGACCTTGTTTGCTGCAACAAAACTGAAATTCTTCATGAGACATACTGTTGCCATCATCAAAGTCTTTGGGAAAACCAACTCTTCCTTTTCTCACAGTACCACATGCATAGACACCAAGTGCTCTTAGCTCCACCATGAGACTTACAGATGTAAAATAATTGTCAAAGTACAGCTGATGATATTTTCCTGTAAGCTCTTTTCAACATCTTGTCCAACTTTTCCAGTGTATATTTGGAATTTTGAAACAAATCCATTATCGTTTGCTAGCACCCAAACTTTATACCCTCGTTTTATGGGCTTTTGAGGCATGTATTGCTTTATGCTAGAAAGTCCTTTGAATCGTATCACTGATTCATTCACAGCTAACTTCTTTGTTGGTTTGTAGGTTTCCCTATAGGCTCTACTTAGGTAGTCTAACAATGGACGAATCTTATATAGTTTATCATAACCTGCTTCTCCTTTTTTGGGTTGACATTATTGTTATTCAGATGTATGTGACCCAGTAACCAAGAAAACCTATTTCTTAATATGACAGATGATATATATGTATCTCGAAGAGCTGGATCTGATGACCAAAAGTCCCTGTATGACAGATATTTCTTTATTCCCATCAACAGATTGATATCAAGAAATTGCTTCATTTCTTCTTCATGGGTTGGTATGAATGCTGTGAAACCTCCAAGCCTTTGGGTGGCATACAAATTGGTCTCAAACACCAAGTATTTTATTAGTTCATCACCAAATAAACATCCAAAAATTTCAATTGGTGACGATTCTTCAAACGGAATGCTTGGGTCAGTTTGCTGTGAAAATTCTGCCACTGCATGTGAAAGTACCTCGTTTTCCCATGTAACCTGTAGTCTCCATTAGTGCTAATGTTGTTAAGAACTTCCAATTCAGTACACTCTGCTTCATCTGCGTTCACTATGTCCCAAACATATTTTCATCAGCCTCACAGTAACTCATATCATCCACCCGAGTTTCCAACATTACTTCATCGTTGGATTCTGCATCATCCTCTGAAACTTCTGATTCAGGATCACTCGGAATTTCCGCAAGAATGTCCATGTGTGGAGCTCACTAGCTCTAAAAACTCTAGATCCAATTGTGGAGCATGTTTCTTCCATAATGAACTGCTGTAAAGATAAAGAAATGTGATAGGAAATACTGTAAATCAAACTGAGTTCACTTCAGACCTGGGTGTGAACTATTTAATTAGCTAAAAATCATATAAATTCTGGTGATTGTTACATCCAGAAAAATCCTGAAGGAGCAAGGAATATATCAGAGATATCATGTTGCTTTGACGATGTCATTTAATATTACTAGGTTATTATTAATATGTTGCCGATGTGGCCCCTGCCTCCTGGTCTGAAGTTTAACCAACAAACCTGTATATCCCAGTGATCTCATACTGAAACCATCAATGTTATTGCAAAAATACGTGCTGAATATTACAAATGTAATCTTATAAGACTTATTTCATCATTAATAGGTTAAAGACAAATAATATATTACCTTGTCTTCCAATAAACTGTATTAAATACACAACAATAGAAGATAACAATAAAGTGCGCGTAAACTCCTCTGCATCCAGCATACTGCCACACTAAAATAGCACTGGCGCTCTCCACGCTGCTCAGTTGTTCATCCAGTATTACATTCCTACGCTAGATGACTCACGCTAACGGTACATACTGCTGGTTTCAATCTGAAGCCGTTGGACTGCTTGGCCAAGTGCAATGAAAACATGGTTTCAGAGCGAAACCACTGGGCCGGAAAAGGTTAAGTTTTTCTTATACGGGAATTTGTCAACTCCTGGCCATATAAAGAAACAAAGTTCAATCACATAGCAAGCTGTTTTTTAAAGATTTGACTAGCGCTTTAGTTTAGTATACTCCCTTGTTTTCCATCTACTTGCAAGGAAGCAAGTAATAAGACAAATTTCTGCTTAATGTTTATATTGATTAGCATGAAATAGATAGAAGAATAAGCTTTTTAATAATAATGTGTTACAGAGATGTAGAGAAAGTCATGTGCATGGAGCATGTCAGATTTTTACTTTCTCTACATGTACAATGTACAAAGTATATAGAAAAGGTATTATAATGCACCCAAAAATTTGATGCCTAGATTCACCAGAAATACATATTTTGGATCCCCCTGAATCCAAAAACAGCATTTTTAGAAAAAGGTCTATGTGTGTGTGCATGAGGGTATGAGTGTGTTGCAGCATAGCTTAAAAACAAAGAGACTGTTAAATACCAAACTATACCAAGAATGCAAGAAAATCCTCCCACCCCAAACTACCCTCTACATGGAACATTTGCCAAAAATGTTGATTTTCTGAAAAATGGCTGACGATTTTGATTAAAATACCTTATGTTTAAGATACTTTAATGACAAACAAAATGTATTTATCTTGAAGATCTCATTAACAACACAATTTATGTCATATACAGTTTTTTTATAGAGTTAACTGTTTTCAAGATATTTTGGATTATTGGTTTCAATTTTAGCCACTTAAACTTTTCTCAAACAGGAAGACATCTTTCTTCTCGGTTCTTCTTTGTTTACTCCTGGCAAGCAGAGAGATTGGAAATTCAATTGTTTCACATAGCAACCAACTTCTATAGAACAAGACTATTACTTTAGCCTGTGCATTTTCTTATTTTCCTTCTACTTACAAGGAAGCTACTAATAAGACATATTCTGCTAATGTTTATCTTGATTATCATGAAGTAGATAACAGATTAATCTTTTGAATATAAGATTTGTTTGCTGTACAGCTAGAGGACATCATGTGAATGGAACACATTAGAATTTTTCCCTTTTACTTACAAGGAAGCAAGTAATAAGGACAATTTCTGCTAATTTTTATCTTGATTATCAATGAAGTAGATAGAAGAATAAGCTTTTTAACAATAATTTGTTATACAGATGTTGGTTGGTCGGTTGGTTGGTATCTAATGTTGAGCAGTTAGCAGGGAAGCCATTCTCTCTCTCTTGCATTCCAGTATTTTGATGTTATATTATCATTGGACTAAAGGTTGGGCAGTGCAGTAGGTGGTTTCCATCCATATCTTCTTTAAGTGTACAGAAAGGACACAGAGGAGATCTCACTATACCAATCTTGAGACAGTCATGGCCTGTTAGGAGTCTAAAAGTTGCTACAGAGCATTTTTTGATAATGTAATGATTCTGGTCATGTTATTACATAAATTTTCCCATGGTTTTCCTTTTGTTTGCAATACATTATCTTCTTTAATTTTGTTATTATATGTTGATATTATGATTCTTTTGATAGAGTGATAACTTATTGGATCAGATGAATTTGATGTAATTTTAGTACCTTTCTTGGCTAGAAAGTCAGCTGGAATACAGGTCTATCGCAAGCGAAAAAACATGAACTAAGTAAAATTATATATGAACCATAATATTGATACATTTACAATTCAAGAAGCAAATTTAACATTAGAACAATTAAAATATTATCAATTTCAAAATTTTAGTATGTACTTCTTCTTAAGGGATGACAAATAAGCAGTGGCATTCTAGTTGGAGTTCGAAAAAATCTTACTTCATCTTTTAAAATCATTAAATAGATGAACAATGCAGATAAAATAGAAATAATTAAACTAGACATATGGAAAAATAAATCTCACTTCAAAATTTATTCTGTTTATAATCCCCCAAACAATACCCCAAATCTTGAAAATATCACAATAATTGAAATACAATCATAATTGGAGATTTTAATGCCCATTCAAGACTATAGGGATATGACAAACCAAACAATTCTGGAAAGATCACAGAAGACTACTAAATTCAACAACTACAGAAGTTATTTACCACAAAAAAGATCCACCAACCCTTATCCACCATTCTGGTGCTGGTACCAACCCTGACCTACTTTTAGTATCCTCAGAAATTAAATTAAATGTTGTGTTATTTATGGACACTCTTTAACTACTGTGGTTCTCAGTGTCCCATTCTATACTGGGCGTGAAAGACCGCTTAATTTTGCTCAGAGGCCTCTCAATCAGGCTTGAGGTTCTTTTACGTGCCGTAAATCTACGACACGGGACCAACGGCTTTACTTCCCTTCCGAAGGAAGCCAAGCTAAGGATTTTTACGCCAGAAAAAATCCATCGTCCTCCGCCGGGTTTGAACCCGCGACCTTGGGTATATGAAGTCAGCATGGTAACCATTACACCATGGAGGGCGATAGTATCCTCAGATTTATACTCGTCAGCTTCCAAACAAATCTTAGAAAATCCAGGCTCCGGACACAGAACTGTTACAGAGATGCAGAGAAAGTCATGTGAATGCTGAAGCAGAAGGAAGAAGGGGATGCTTTATGTGTGTTTTACTATGCCGCTACATTACAAGAAAAGGTAAACACTGACATAAAATTTAACTAATTCACATTAATTGAGAATGAAAAAAAAAAATCTTGCTTCCATTCACATGATTTTTTTCTACCTGTTCTGCAAACACACTATTCTTACAAAAGATTATTCTTTTATATACATCATACTAATCGAGATAAACAATAGGGGAAGCTGTATTATTTTTTTGTGTTTATAAGTAGAAATGAAATATCACTAAAGCAATAGTCATATGTTTTAAAAGCTGTCACTATGTTACTGTCCTTAAAGTGTGTTTGCTTTGAATGGACAGGAGTAAAACAAAAGATATATGGATGTTCTGGTTTGAGAAAATTCAAACCAATAACAAGTAATATGTCAGAAATGGTTAACTTTAGAGAAGAGAAGAGAAAAAAAAGTATGACATAAATTGTGTGTTTTAACAAATTACATTTTTATTCTGTATGTTTTTGCCTATCTCTTACAGTTAACCAGTTATACGAAAGTCACCTAGAATATGTGCACACAGACACACACTGACTGACTGAATGACAGACACTCACACTGACCTTTTTCTACAAATCCCTTTATTGGATTCAGAGGATCTCAAAACATATACAGGGTTATTCAAAAAGAAAGAACAGATTTCAAATATTTATTCCTTTCAAACTACAAAAGATAGAAACATGATTCCAACGTTCATGGAGATAGAAAAGTGTACATTTTTATAATATGCATTCAATGTGAGCATCGTGTGTTACACGACATATGTCAAAAAGGTGGCACATTTCTTGCCACACACGAATCAGCTGGTCTCCAGTTATCGAATTTATAGTTTCAACAATTCGATGTCGTAGATCTTCAAGAGTGCCAGGCTAGGAGGATTAACACGGTCTTTAACGTAACCTCATATGGAGTGAGATCTGGAGACCTGGGAGGCCACCGGCAATAAAATTGATCTGCTCCTCCTCTCGCAATCCAACATCCTGCAAACGTGTTATTCAAGTAACATTGGACATGGTAAGAGAAATGAGGCAGGCCACCATCTTGCATGAAAAAATTTCATTGAAAAACATTAATAGTTGAGTAAAAGTGTCTTCTTCCACACCTTCTAACATGCCAATGTACAATTCGTACCTTTTGTTGTGGTCGTCAGGATTCAATGCTTGCAATGACTGCAGTTTGTATGGCTTCAGGTGCAGACAATGTTTTAGAACTGCTTGCTCGTGATGTGGATTTCTTTGGGATCCTTTCGTATAGTGTACGAATATGCTCGACATTCGCGTCCGATGTGCAAGGACGTCCCGTGCTTTTCCCATTGCACATGCAATCATCTTCTACGAATTTTCGATGCCACTCGTAAATTTACTTGTGATGCAGCGATTGTTTATTAAAATGACGGCGATAAGCTCGTTGAACTGAAACCATGGATTCTAACTTTGCTAATTATAGCACACAAAATGATTTCTCTTGAGGTGTTGCCGGCATTTCACTACAGACGCAACAACAAACAACAGCGCCAATGAGGCCGTGATTGGAACTTCTACCCCCTGCGCTATTTCAATTGTAAACTTTTCTCTCTCCATGAACGTTGGAATCATGCTTCTATCTTTTGTAGTTTGGAAGCAATAAAAGTTTGAAATCTGTTCTTTCTTTTTGAATAACCCTGTATTTTCAGTGATTTGATGGCATCAAATTTTTGGGTGGAATACAATAAATAACTTCTCTACTATGTACATGTGTTCAGTGATTCAGTGAATCCCCCCCCCCAGAAAAAAAGCTTGCATTTTAAAATATATACATTATGAAACAACTTCCAAGTCTTTGTGATAGCGTGCATACATTCCAATGCGCTACCAGGATCAATCTCTCATCTGAATCTCCGTTGTGGGTGTTCCTTCGGCAGAGAGGGCAAATGGTATTAACAGTACATGGATTTGAGCTGGAGTGACGACCAGCTCCATAGCGAGTTGGCTCTGGCGGAAATGCACAAAATAATCCAAAATGAAAAGGCTAATAGCACGTGTGTTTTCATTATAATAGAGCGATTTTCTTACTATACGATCGTTAAACCATTGTTTACTGAATAATATATGTATGTAACAGTGTATTCAGTTATACACTTGTGTTGATCTGCATCTGTTTGAGTTGTTTTCAAAGAAGAACGAACAGCTTTCAATACCTTTAAAAAACAAACTTCACAGCTTTAAGCTTGGAAGAGAAGTGTAAAGTTAAGAAGCTTGGCAGGCCAATACCTCAGCTCGATTTAAAACAAGTGCAAACCAGCCGAGGTCTTTCAATGTAAATATATACAAAAGAAATAGTTGGATTTGCGGTAAACATTACTACAAATGAGCTCGTATTTTGTTTTTCATGCTTACTGTTTGCTAAGGGTAAAGATACAAACTGGACATGCTATGGCATGTCATATCTATGTCATCTAACACAGAAAATTAAAAAGCACAAGGAATCTATTGCACATAAGAATGCTTATTTACATTATCAGTCCTTGGAAAAATGGAAATTAGGCAACAACTTAGCTCAGCTTTCAGACAGAAAGAGAGGCACAATGACAACATATGGAAAAATCGCTATGTTCTTTTCAAAATAATTGTTTGTATTAAGTTCCGCAGTGAGTTTGAACATACCTTACGTGCACATGATGAAACAGCAGAATCCAAAAATCTTGGAATATTCAGAGGGCTAATAAATTTTACTTCGGCTTTAAGTACAGCTGTTAAAGAGCACATGAGCAATGCTATAGTCTTTAAGGGCACATCCAAGGATATACAAAATGGTTTACTAGAGCATATGTTACATGTGCGTCATGAGGAAATTAATGCTGAAATAGCCAAGGCAGATTTCGTGTCTGTGATAGCAGATGAAACATCTGATGTATCTTCTACATTTCAATTGGTTATAGTATTTCGTTATGTTATCTACTGGAGAGTCTGTTGAAAGATTTTGGACATTTTTAAATCCACCTGGTAATGACACTTCTTCCTTAGCAGCTTGCATTAAAAATGTCCTCGTCAATGTTGTACAAGAACAGAAAGAAAAAGTAATATTCAAAGTTATGATGGTGCTAGCGTCATGCGCCGCCAACATGCATTGTGCAAACAATCGTAAGAGAAGAGTATCATTTTGCATATTATGTGTATTGTTATGCTCACCAATTGAACTTAATTCTTAACCAAGCTACCAGTAAAAATAAACATGTAAAACTGTTTTTCGATACTATTGCAGAAGTGCCAATATTCTTCTCTCATTCACCTCAAAGAGTGGCTGTTTTAGATGCAATTGTGAAGCGAAGAGTCCCTCAGGGATCAACCACAAGATGCAACTTTAAATCCAGAACAGTTCTTACAATTCATGAAAATAAAGAGGGCATTCTGGAATGTCTCCAACAAATTGAAGACACCAGCAACCAAACGACAACTATCAATCAAGCCTATGGTCTAAGGTTGAAACTGCAACAGCCAAAATTTCTTTTGGTTAGAGGTATTTTAGAAAATAATGCTCCACTTGGATATCTTGTACAGCCAATTACAAAAGTGCACCACTGATCCTGTATCATTAAACCAATAACAGCATTCGCATATGAAGTTTTGAAAATTAGACACAATGTTGTTAATATAATCGAGGAAGAACCAAATGTAGCAAAAAGATGCGAGGACATATACATAGCAAGGAATGTAGCAGCAAAGCCAGAATGAGACATAATAATTCAGCAGAGCAAACAAAGCTTTAAATCTCCAGCCACTTATTGGCCTCCAATTACTTGACCAGCACTTCTTCCCTTCACTGAAGAATAAATTTCCTGAAAAAAAAATGCTTTCTGCTGTTTGCACACACATTTTTAAATAAACCTAAATTAAAAACAGAACTACAGGTCATTTATTCAGGAGATGATTTTAGGAAATGAAAGATTTCAGTAGCACTTCTGAATGTTTTAATTGAAAATAGCCTTCGAGAACCCTTTGGAAACGTTATGAAATTGCTATAATTGATAGCTCCTGTCCCAATGACGTGTGAAGCACAGAGGAGCTTCTCCACTTTGAAGTGGATCAAAACATTGCTTAGAAGCTCTTGCCATGCTATCCATTGCCAAGCTTCCAAATTTCAACGAGAGGGTAATAGACAGATTCACCACAAAAAAGGAGAGGAGGATGGACTTTCTCTATAAACATATCTCTACAGGAGATTCAACACCATCAACATCTTCAGGATCATTTTAAGGTAATTTTAGAACTATAGATTTATTTTAAATAATTTAGAAATTCAAATTATTTGGAAAAGTAAAGCTTATGATGTAGTAAAATTAGTGAACCCCCTGTCATTTTAGTCACCAGCTGACACTGAAATATGCTAGAGAAAGTAAAAAGCACTAAAACACAGTTTTGGAAAGTAAATAAAGCAGTAAAATTAATCAGAATCAGGAGAGCAGAAAATTGTAAAGCAGAAGGGTGGTATCCAAAAATAAGCATTTGAAAAATATGAACCACAAACTTTGTTAGCTTTGTACCATCATGTGATGTTAAAAGTCTACAATGTAACAACCTGTTTGCATCATGTCAGGTGCATTCTTGTCCAGTACTAGTCACTGTCACTAGGTGTGTTTGATGTAAGTTTACTGGAGGTCACAATAATAGTCTTTGAATGGTTACTGTTAATAATAAACTATAACTCAAATCCAATTGCACTTCTAATACTGCTTCTCACATTTGGCTGGTAACATGTTCTATATTATATGTACAAAACACAGTCAAAATCCAAACTTTAAACAAATGGAATGAACAATAGGTTAAAAGTTAAAAAATCTGATATGCTACATTTATAAACTTCTCTAACTATACTTACAAAAGCTTATTCTTCTATCTACTTCATATCTATCAAGATAAACATTAGCAGAAGTAGATTTATTACATATTATTTCCTTGTACACCCAAAAACTAAAAATACATCTGGCGCTATAATTTAGTCAAAAATATTATTGTTTTACAGGGTCTTGTGTAATGTAAACTCACTAGGATACTATTTCTTTGGACTTTACTTTGTCCAAGTGCCATTGCGGTCAAAAGCTGCAAGCTGGTGCCCAGGGATTGATTCGAATAGACTGGCATTAGTCCTCAGATCTTCCCAAACTTCAAACACATGATGGACAAAATGTTCTTTGTTATACTGCTTCCCATCATTGCCCCACATGTTCTTGATGGTGACTTAGCCAATTCAGTGCACTCATTTCAGTATGTTGCTGAAACCAAGCTTGTGTTTGCTTGGACTTGTGCACACTGATCAGTGGCATCTCATCCTTAATATATACGACTCTTACACTGAGACCATAATGTTCTTCAAGCACTTGAAAGAAAGTATTTGGATGAATCCATTTTGGAAGAAACTGGTGCTGAAGAAGATATCCATCCCCAAAATCCAACACTTCTTCTTCCGCCTCTTTTTCTAGACAACAATTTCTGTATTCTAACACTCATTATCGTAGATTTACAGCACGTAAAAGAACCTCAAGCCTGATAGAGAGGCCTCTGAGCAAAATTAAGAGGTCTTTCACGCCCAGTATAAAATGGTGCGCTGAGAATGACAGCAGTTACAGAGCGTCCATAAATAACATGCCATTTACATTTTACACTCATTATAGATGTGAAACAAAACAATTTATCATCCTCATTAGAACAGGACACCTTTTCTTCAGAAAAAAATTACATCCCAAAACTCATCTGAATATGCTATATAGTGCAAAGCAAATCCAGCACAAACATGATGTTTTTCTGTTAGGTGTGCAACAGAAATTTGTGCACCCGTGCAATTTTATTTCATTACCTTTAATTTGTATTATTAATGGTTAAAAAGAATGTTCTATGTATAAACGATGAACAATGATCAAATGTTTATGAATATCAATAATCTTGTTTCCTTAATGAAAGAACAAATGAGTTAGTAATAGAGTGTCTCCTGCTTTTTGTTGTTTGAAAAAGTTTACTTTGGGGACATAGAAGAACGAAAGAGAAGAAATGTACATCTGTGTGATATCTTTGAATACCTCCATGTTACATACTGTGAATACAGAGAATAACTAATCTCTTTTACAATCATTTAAGAAGATACTTGTCAGATTAATTGAAGTTTTATTTCAAAGATTAATAGTGAAATAAAACATTTTGTGGAATTATAAAACAAATCGTGTTTATTCAGTAGCAAGTCACTCCTTACAGAAATAGCCTTTAGAAAAGAGTCCATGCAAATTTATATATTTTACATTTTATCAGGTAAACAAACTTTCCGACAATAAAATCCCTACCAGGTGTGTTTTATTTACCATTAAATGCATCATGAAGCCATCTTCTTAGAGTTATTACTGGACGGCATTAACTGTAATTCTCCTGCAATGTTTGTAGACAAATGGAAAGGATATTATTATGCAGCAGGATAGTTTCAACTTCCTCTGCAGTTGACCTGCTCTTGGACATGTTTTCAAACCTTCTCCGAATTCTTGAAAGCATTTTATCCAGTCATATGACATCCTCTTTCCTATTGACAGCATTTTCAATGTTTTTAAGTGTATGCCACATGCCAATTTGATGTCTGATGTATGTCGTCCTGTAGATATGTCTAGTAGAGAAAGTGTTGTTACAAAGGTCTCCACTTCTGTACTGGAGCTCTAATTGCTTTACAACCGCACAAGGAGAAGATGGAGGAGAATATGGGCAGTGGAAAGCAAAAAGACCCAGTCACATGATACAACATTTCCTCTGACACTGTACATAAGCAAATTAGTTAGTTGGTTGGCATCTAATGTTGAGCAGTTGGCAGTAAAGCCATTCGCTCTCTTGCATTCCAGTATTTTGATGTCATATTATCATGTTGACTAAAGGTTGGGCAGTGCAGTAGATGATTTCCATCCATATCTTCTTTAAGTGTAGAGAAAGGACACAGAGGAGATCTCACTACACCAATTGAGACAGTCATGGCCTGTTAGGAGTCTAAAAGTAGCTATACAGCATTTTCTTGGTAATGTAGTGATTCTGGTTGTGTTATTACATAAAATTTCCCATGGTTTATCTTTCGTTTATAATGCATTATCTTCTTTAATTCTGTTATTATATGTTGATATAATGATTCTTTTGATAGAGCGATAACTTATTAGATCAGATGAATTTGATGTAATTTTACTACCTTTCTTCGCTAGAAAGTCAGCTGTTTCATTACCCTGTATTCCACAATGTGCTGGTATCCATTAAAGTATTAATCTTTTATCTTTTAAGCGATAGTAAAATATTTTAAAAGCCGGTCACTAAGTCATGGTATTGAAATTTCATTCCCTTTGTTTGATCAGCATGAAAAATATGAATAATGGCTTCCCATTTGAGAAAAGTAAAAGTATTGGAAAATTTAAACCAATATCTCAGAAAATGCTAATTCCACAAAAAAACAAATGCATTTGACATATTGTGTGTTTTGACAAGATCTATAATTTTTGTACTGTAACTTTTCGACCTAATGTCTTGTCAAAATTATCAATTAATATTGACAATGTCATTCGTGTATGTGACTGTTCTCACGTTTGCTCTGGTATGCAATGGTGGAGCTAGAATGTGGAAAACAAGGAAATGTGGTGCAATGGTAATCGGAACCTTTACAAACACAACTCTTGATTCTTCTTGGCTTCCAGAAAGTTCTGTGATGTTATTTTCTAGCTATAAAAGGAGGAAGAATTGCAGTGCAGTGTTGTTTTGTGTTGTGTGTAAATTACACTGAGTTGTGAGTGACTGGAGAGTTAGCACACAGGGGTGTGCACGCCATAGATGGCGTACAGCCATAAACTGTCTGCACATTAAAACATCTAGTGAACTATTTGCAGCAGTGAATTTAAGACTTTATTTGTAAACAATTTTTGAGTCAATAAAGACATTTGTTGTAATATTTTATGCAGCTTTTGAAGAAAATATTGAACAAATTTTGCTTAAATAATACATAGATCAGATCATCTTGTAAAACATGTTCTAGGTAAATACTTAAATAAAGAAGTGACTCATTTTTAGTTTCATTTTCAAACTTTGTTGTGTGGATTGCCAATCTTAATTTGGTTAATGCTCACGCTGCTTGTTTTAAAATTAAATTGTACAAATTTGTAAACTATTACAACCCTCATATTCCTTTCCAGTAAAGTAGGGACTGGAATTCTCAAAGGCGTTAAGTAACAAAACATTACTTTTCAGTTATAAATAATTTATGTTTTAATTAAATATTTTCATTGGTTCTTATACAAGGAACTAAGTAAAAGTGAAGTATTCTTATCAGTTTACTATATTAAGCACTTGTAAAATAACAAGGAGCTAAAGGCATATAAATAATATTTAGATCTGAAATTAAGAAAAGTGGTAAATTTACATTTTTAAAGCAATAATGTAAATAAAATTACTTTATCAAATGCATATAATTTAGCACTAATAAACTTTGAACAAGCTGAAATTAGAACTGCCACCCTATCAGTGATAGTCTTGATGTGACAGTTAACACCGGTGCTATCGCCATCAGTTTCAACTGGAAGGTGACAAACAGGAACATACGGAGGTCATACTGAAAAGTCATGAGCAACATTTTTTAAAAATCTTAATCTTTATTTTACTTACACAAACCAAGTAAAACATTTTAATCTAGAGATTCTTCTGTCACATTTTAGTTTCAATTTCTTTACACATGTTTGTCCCATTATTCTGTAAGACAGAAAATACCATTACGATAGAACTCCATTCCACTACCTAAAGGCCCTGGTGCAGCACTTTCCGAGTATGCTCCAAGTAGGACCATTCCATACTCTGGCGTTTTGTTTCAGGCTCTTAATGATGGAATCTGCTTTCATCACCTGTCGTAACACAATCACCTTCACTTTTAAATATCTTAAGATGGTTGTTTTGTGAAGCCTTCAGTCAATAAACTTGGAACTCAACGAGCACTTTCAACATTTCCTGCATTGTCCTATGTTCTTTACACCGATTTCATCCACAATAACATTCCTGTCTTCTCTAATGAGCTCATCTACTCCATGGAGGCAGTTTGAGGACAACCACTAGGAAGCCCATCTTGAATATCGTGTTTCCATCTCTGAAGTGTTTCACACCTCTCCTAACACTGCAGACATCAGCATAGGCACCCTGAAGACTCAGGTGAATTTCAGCAGCAGATTTTTCCTTTAACAAGGATATTCAAGACAGCAGGTTGTCGAAATGAAACATTGATGTCTTCCATTTTGGAAGTGCTGCCTGTAATGATGCGATAGAAGCTAATGTTTGAAAATTAGTTGAGTTGATTTTGCAACACTACATCACTTACTTTTTATTTTGGAAAACATGTTTCAGAAGCCATGTGCTTCCATTGTCAATTCCTTTGGTCGACTGCCGGCATTGCTTGCTATGGTGGTTTCTCTGTTCCCGGTAGTGATTTGATGAACATCTATATCAGTAGGTCGCCTGGTGGGATTTCAAAATTGAAAATGCGGTTCTTCTTTTTCCAAATATATATGTTTTCCCATACTTTTAGTTCTCTCTTCCTTGTGATGTTTTTGGGTATTTTTGGGCTTTTATTTATGGTGTGTTTCTCTTTCCAAAAATACCAAGCTACCAAGGAAGACAGAATTAAAAGTTTGGGAAAACATATATATTTGGAAAAACAAGAACCACGTTTTCAATTTCGAAATCCCACGTGGCAACCTACTGATACAGAGGTTCATCAGTCGCCCTCCGTGGTGTAATGGTTACCATGCTAACTTCATATACCCAAGGTCGCGGGTTCAAACCCAGCGGAGGACGATGGATTTTTTCGGACGTAAAAATCCTTAGCATGGCTTCCTTTGGAAGGGAAGTAAAGCTGTGGGTCCCGTGTCGTAGATTTACGGCATGTAAAAGAACCTCAAGCCTGATAAGAAAGGCCTCTGAGCAAAATTAAGCGATCTTTCTCGCCCAACATAGAATGGGACGCTGAGAACCAAACCAGTTAAAGAGCATCCATAAATAACAGGCCATTTCATTTTTCAGTGGTTCATCAAAACACCACAGCAAGCAATGCCGGCAGTCGACCAAAGGAATTGACAATGGAAGCACATGGCTTCTGAAACATTTTTTCCGAAATAAAAAGTAAGTGATGTAATGTTACAAAATTGACTCAACTAATTTTCAATTGTTAAAACACATCACTGTCACAAAGGCCACCATATATCAGTAATAAGCTAATGTGTTGTAATATGGCAGTTGTGGTGTAAGGTCTGCAGACTACGATCCTGCAGTCATTCTGTTACATTGTTTAAATTTTAATTTTAACAGTGGTTGCTCATGGCTTTCAGTATAACCTTCATAGCATAATGCTTTGGAGAGAAAAATTGCCTTGGGTTAAAGCACCTTTTCAATGAAATATCTCAATTTTGAAAATTCTGGCACTTAACACCTTAGAGAATTCTAGTCTACAATTTTGGAAACATAAATATGATTAGTATCTCATTGTACACCAGTACTGTAACTTATATTGTGTTATATTTTTTTATATTAGCGTCATTTTTTATGTTAATATTATCTATGCTGCTTATTTGATGTTCAATTTACATTAAAGACCATTTTATAAATATGTAATACCTGTGCAATCTGTATATTTTTTTGCATAATCCTCTTTATATCAAAATATTTAACCCTTAAAACAGAAGATAAATAATTATATGACATTAGCAGAGCCCAACATATTGGCACAGAAACCTTATAAGCGCAATATGAAGTGCATAATTTATTTTATTTATCCTCCTGAATGTGACTTGTTTTAGCAATGCCATGATATAACAAAATGTCATTCTTGGCATATAAATAAGCATTATTCCAGTTTGTCGCCATGTAACCACAGTAAAGAAGAAGAAATATTTCAGGTCATAATTTGTACACAAGTAATTTGACTTCACTGTTTTTAATCGGACTCACTCCATTAATTAGGTTGCATATACAAGCCTTGATATCTCCATATTATTTTGAATTAAGTTAATTATTGAATATCAAGAAGATTATATAATAATCATTAGATAAATTCTAATATTCATATAATGAGAAGAAGCACAAAGATGAACTTACAACATGAATTATCATCCTTGTACCATCTCTTGTAACTGAAGGGCTGAGAACCACAGTGGGCCATCTCCATGTGAGCTGTTGCCATCTGACCATTTAGTTTATGGTTATACATCTTATATATCCTGCATTTCCCGTTTACAAACAGTAGAGCATCAAAATATTGGTTTAAATGCAACTAAAAATTCTGTTATAGTCAGAGTGGTCCAAAACCATGCAGCAAATCATGCTACTGCATATGATGATCTTATGTCCATGTTACCATTTACTCCTCCAGTGTTTGCATGTGCAGGTCAATAATGATGATCAGCAGGACATTGATTAGATGTATGGAAAGGCCCCAGTTACATTTCTTTAGGCTGAGCCAAATGCCAGCAAAGGAAAATAGCTCTCAATAAATAACTGTAAAACCTAATTTTGCATGAAGCCACATTAATGTTGTACTAATATAACATAGAAAATATATTCTAGACTGCTGTGGCATCTAGTTATTATGTGTAACATGGCTCAATAAATTATGATATTGAAAAAACATCGACCTTCTATTTCTCCATTTTTAAAAATGGTGCTTGGCCCACTATGGTTCTCATTGGTTTTCTATATATCTTGACCCCCAAGATGTTACAACAATCTCAGGCTAATATCAAACAAGAACTAATCAGTTTTCTTGGTGTATAATTTTAAATTTAATTCACACGGTGACAGTATACATTTGAAGAACTTACTCATTATTGGTTTAGGCTGCTAAACCATTGAATGTTAATTCTCATCCATGTTCAACATAGAAGAATAAACAGCAAATAAATGGCATGTTATTTATGGACGCTCTTTTAACTACTGTGGTTCTCAGCGTCAAATTCTAAACTGGGCATGAAAGACTGCTTAATTTTGCTCAGAGGCCTCTCTATCAGGCTTGAGGCTCTTTTAGGTGCCGTAAATCTACAACATGGGACCAACGGCTTTACTTCTCTACCGAAGGAAGCCATATTACAGATTTTTACACCCGAAAAAATCCACCATCCTCCGCTGGGTTTGAACCTGTGACCTTGGGTATATGAAGTTAGCATGGTAACCATTACGCCATGGAGGGCAACAGAATAAACAACAGATCGAAAACTACGTTACCCTTATAAGAACTCTTATAATGTAAAAAAACTCATCCTAATAGCTCACAGTGTATGGAGACATTATAACTCTTTTTAAATCCCACCATAAACCTAATTCAAATTGTCACCTCAACGTCAAAGCTGTAACCTAAATCAATTTCAGTAGGTACTCATGGCTAAGACAGTCATGTGAATTACATTTCATTTTGATAAACGATTTTATAGCAGAATTTTATGCACGCTCTTACTACAGTGTATCTGCAACCCCATGCTCCTAACCTTACAATGTTATTTGCCTTTATGCTATATAATTTTCTGCACATCTTTTTTCACCTGTATATGAAACCTCCAGGATGTTTGATTACATTTATGGTTATGGGCACTCTTATATTTTGGAATCTAAATTATAATGTAGGGGTAGGACATGATCTAAGACAAAAAACATATGCCATTTAAAAAAATCTGATGTGTTCCATTCACATGACTTTCGCTACACCTCTGCAAAAACATATTATTAAAAAGATTTTGCTTCTATTTACTTCATGCTAATCAAAAAACAATTAGCAGAAATAGTCTTATTACTTGCTTCCTTGTAAGTAGAAGCGAAATAAGGGAGTACCATAGGTTAAAGTGAAAATCAAAAGCTGGTTGCCATGTGACTGAAGTTCCTTTGTTTGTATGGATAGGAGTTGACAAATTCCTGTATGAGAAAGGTAAATTATTAAATGAAAACCAAAAACAAGGAATATCACAAAAACGATCAACTCCACGAAAAAAATGTATATTACATAAATTGTGTGTTTTAACATGCTCTACATTTTTTGGGTGGTAAATTTTTGTCCATTTCTTATGGTTTAGCAGTTATGCAAAATTCCGTAAAATTCATCCAGAATAAAGTAGTCTGCAGAGGCTATTCCCAGAAAATTCAAGATATACATTTTATTTGTCAGGTAAGTATCTTTAATATATGATATTTTAATCAAAAGTACTAGAGATATTTTTCAGAAAATCAAAATGTTCGAAATAAGTTCCATGTGAAGGGTAGTTGGGAGTGGGGGGATTTTCTAGAAAACCTTTGTGTCACATTCTTGGAAGATATCAAACGTAAATACCAAGTTTGGTTTTTTAATGAACTTTTCGTTTTTGAGCTATGCTGCCCACAGACATAAACACACACACACATTGACATTTTTCTAAAAATTGTTTGTTTTTTTTTTAGATTTAGAGGGTCTCAAATCATGTATTTCTGGTGAAAACTAGGTATTGAATTTTTGGGTGCATTGCAATACCTTCTCTATACACTATGTATATAGTATGTGTAAAGAAAGTAATAAGCTGGAAGCAGCATTTATTTCTAAAGAGTTGCTGGTATGAAAAAAACTGAAGTGCAATAGTTTACAGACTCTGCATAGCAACATGCTCCAGATCTATAGGATCAGAGAGCTTTAAGGAAACAGACATCCCAGATCTTAGCATGGGTTAATGAGCCCAGGCAATAGTTCTGTGATAGTGTTCCCTGAAAGTCAAGCCTAGGAAGCTAACCAAATTCCTCCATCCAGTCCTTCAGTGAATATATATGAATGTAATTAAAACATTAATGGGAATGCACAGTGAAGTAACTAATCAAATAGGAGTAAAAACATAGATTACACTCAAACTTCACTCTTGAAATAAAGTAACTTATTTCGGACATGTTTCGGTGGCTGTTGCCACCATTTTCAATGGAGATTCACTGATGTATATGAATGTGATGCTTTTTCAGTATGGTGGTGCAGATTTTGTCTTGTACAAAGAACAGAATTTATGGGATATATTTAATAGCAGGAGCATATTAACTGGGTTTTACTGTATTTAATTTCTACTTCAAATATCCTCAAGGCCCAACGTGGTATGGAGTCAACAGTAATAACAATAGGTCCTCTTGTTCCATTGTCATCCTCATCATCCTACATGACCCACAGGTTGCTAATAAATGGATCCAGCCTTAGCTTGGTGGAACAAGGTCTCCCTGAATGCTGTTCACCATGTGAGGAGTGTACAAACAACAAAATAATGATCCTACTACTACATGAACTGTTTATATTGCATTTCTTTCTGAAAACTCATTGATGAAAACTGAATCTCATGCCCCGTATGGTTTCTCATATGCTTGTTCAAGCTGTTTTTTTGTCCAAAACTCATATGACACATTGTACACCTAAATGGTTTCTCACCTGTGTGAGATCTCATATGTTTTGTCAGATCGTAACTCTGAACAAACCGTCTCCCACACTCTGTACACAAATACGGTTTCTCACCAAGATGTGTCCTCATGTGGTTGATCAGTGTACTGCTCCTACCAAAGTTATTACCACAGACTGTACAATGGAATGGTTTCTCACCAGTATGACAACGCATATGTTTTGTCAGTGTATCACTTCGCCCAAATCTTTTGCCACACACTGTACACAGAAATGGACGTTCTCCGGTGTGTATGCGCATGTGTTTGTTAAGATTACTGCTCATACCAAAACTCTCACCACACACTTTGCAAGCAAATGGCTTCTCTCCCGTATGCGTACGCAGGTGAAGCAGCAAATGCTGTTTTCGAGCAAAGTTCTTGCCGCAGTCGTGGCACAGGAAGGTCTTCCGATCCTTGGGTGGTCTTGGAGGTTTTACATAATCTATTTCACTACCTACATCCATAGTAACTTCACACTCTGCCTTCAGGACATTAACCACTTTCCCATTTGGTGATTTGTCATTGCTAGGGTCCACCTTTTGTGGTGCATGGTCCTTCTTCTTTGTTGCAAGTATCTTCTTTCTTCCAACAGTTGGTCCTTTTTTCTTTTGGTGAACTGGTTTAGCAGATTTCTCCTCACATGATGGTCCAGCTGATGATTCCATCCAGAAATCATTTTTAGAGGTGGCTGCAAAATCACCACCACTGTCAAACCTGCACAAAAATGCAACATTTAAGAATATGATTTTTAACAGTCAGATATACAGGATACCATACTTTACTTTATCTCCTCCTTTAATCTGGATGCCTTTGTATTTCAACGTCGTCAATGTTATATTTTAAGGTACATTTACACATTGGGATGAAAAATCTATATTTTTAGTCCAATATTTCTAAAATTGTTTGGTGGTGTTTAGCACTGTAAACTAAAAGGTTTTAGAGTATCAAAAATTAAAAATATTTTGACAACCATAAAAAAAAAAATGTTTAGTTAAAAGTGTTACATAGTTTTTAAAAACTCTATGGCATCTATAAAAATATGGATATATCACCCTTTGATACAACAATCAATTTTTCTGAAATTGTAAAATGATGTGAACCTCAAATATTTCAAGCAAGTAAGTTGTGTATTTTTGCCAGTTGGATTTTGATTTAAAATGACCACAGAATATGTTTAACATAGGTTAGTGCCATAGATGATGTTCACATTCACATCATTACATACCTAGTAAGCTTCAAAATAATATAAGAATGAAATATATAGTTTAATTTTAAGAGTAATAATTTGTGATTTAAAATGGTAAAAATGTTGCAAATGTTAGTTAAGAGAAACAGAGAAAGGAAACTTTAACATTGTGCTCAAAGTGGCAGTACAGAGTGGTACTCAAACTTAAATCCTCTCTGGTAGGACACGTCATATAAAGTATACATATTTGAAAACTAGAAAGTTCTAAATATTCACCATCTATTACATGTTGGTCTATAAGTTTGTTATTAACGATAAAATTATGTGCTATTATATGACTCCAAAATAAAAAACAAACTGAAAATGTTGAAAAAATTACAATTTCCAATAATTTCTGGAGGATTGGCCTGGAATGCATCTTTATACTTAACAATAGTGGAACCATTACACGAGATCCTGGCAGATCACCTACAAAATAATACACCCAAACAAAAAGGTTAATAATATGTCCCACAACAACTTTTTGGCTACTCTGAGTCTTTTCTTTCAAGAATGAATTGGGGTTTAAATCTAACCAGCAGAAGTTTTATTTGTTACATACTTATAAAGATGAAAGTTTCATCAAACATTGTCAAAATTGTGCCATCTTGGTTAATTCTATCTATCACTGAAACTTTGCAATTGACAACTAATGTGGCTTCCCAAAATGTTCGCTATATTGTAGTTCCAACATCGTCAAATAAACAATAGCTAATTATGCAACTTTTGCTCTTTCTATTGCAACACAAAATCAGTATACACAAGTAGGGAGCATTGATAAATAACAACTAATCCATCATTAGTAATATTGTTGGTTGGTTTTTTTTGTTATATAAAATACAGTTCTGGAGGCTTGTCAGGACCCTGGCGCTGTATTCCTTTTTCCTCTTTTTTTTTTCCAGTGTCCTATATTTCCTTAGTTGATCTAATAATGTTTAACATTTTCCTTTTACATACACATTTACAAACACCCATGCCCAAGGTGGGACTCGAACCCACGATCCCATGCACCATGAAGTGCCAAAGCAAGGCACTTTAGCGAGTGCGGCCACGGTTGCTCATGCTCAGCATATTGGAGTTGTTCCATTTGCCTGTTGCTTCCCAGAGATCTGTAGCTGTTGAGTCATATTCATTGTAGAAGCCTCTTCTCTACAATTTGTTTAATTTATGTAGATGGGCAGCCAAGCAATCATGGCCTGTATGTAATCCAAACAGCTTTTGGTCTTGGACATTCTGGAATTATTGTTGCATTGTTTAACAAGGTTTTCCATTGTTTATTTATACTCTCTTGGTTTAAACTGTCATATGTTTTCTGTATTAGTAGTTTTGATGAGTTTTTAGTTTGGTGGCATCGTTGTGCCCTCTTTTCATCACCAAAAACTCCACAGTGTGAGGGAATCCACTGTAAAACTATCGAGATTGTAAGTGTTTAACACTTTGGTAGCTTTCAGCTGTTCTTTTAGTTGCCATACACTGGTACAAATGGCTTGTATTGCACATTTTGAATCACTAAAGATGACCTCTTATTATGTGGTTGTTTCAATGCAGAATTGATTGACTCAAGTTCACCATCAAAATGGGTTGAGTTTGGACCAAGAGATATGTAAGAGCAAAATAATTTGCTGTATATTCCAGCACCTGCTATATTGTTAGTGTTATTAGTATTGTTGCTGTTATCACATTTATCCAAATACAAGATGGCTTCAAATGCAAAATGACCCTCCCCCTTTTTTCAGAACTTAATTTTGGAATTTAGCATATCATCTGTAAAAAAATGACATGATAAATTAATTTTAAGTACATATTTTGAATATAAATTTTGATTGGCTCACTAAACTAATTTTTTTTTTTCAAAACTAATTCAAGTAATGGGTAAGAGAGAAGGGGAGGGAGAATGGGAATGTATTGGTGACAGCAACAGAGCTTCAATGACAATAATGGATAAGAGTTTCTATTTAGATAATATGCCTTACATAGCAGAGTGTTGTAAACAGTTTAACCAAATTCAAATTTGTGCGGATATTATTGTAACAGGCAGGACAGGGGAGAGTGGACATTTTACACAACACACTTAAGAAAATTTAAGAGAAAGAGAATTTCAGCTTTGGAGTGGGTTACCACAAAAAGGAAACAGTGTTAAAATGTTCAGTGACTATAAGTGGATCCGAGATCATCGCGGACTTTCCTGCTCCGAATGGAGAGACGCCATCAAAATGACTGCTGGAGTTATTGCTGTACGTGGGTCCCAGAACAATACCCTCTGCGCCGTTGTGGCAGGGAGCACATGTTCTGGGTGCCTGCCCTTATGGAGAGGGGCTGCAAAACAGCAGACATCATAAAATCAGGAGCTTGATTGCAACAAGCACGAAACAAAGAGGTCCATTGGTTTGTCCAACAATGGTAGCAGCAGGTGCCTGCAACACATCAGCTCAATCCTACAACTGTGAACAACCTCAACAAGTGGACACAGGCAACTTATGAATTTACCATTCCCTTTTACAAGGAAAAATATATCAGTTACCTGATTAATGATAGGAGCCAGAGGGACAATACCCAAAAAATTACACCAATTTTGGAAAGATTATGGTTTGGATAAAGCCTACTGCATACAATAGCGATCATGGCAATCACAGGATTTATTCTCATCCTCAGAAATCATTTGTATTCGTTTTAATGCTGATGCTATGTAAATTCATTAAATATTGTTGTATGATTTTGAAACTAATAATGTAGTGTTATGTCAAGCTGTGCTATTTGTATTAGATTTGAAGTTTATCATTTCTAATTTTATATGTTACCTTTACTTAGTAATACAATTTATTTTTATCATTGTAAGTTTTTTTTTTTTAAAAAATGTTAATTGTGTAGTTATATTTGGTGTACATGGCAGCCCTCAACTCAGTAAAGTAATTAATAAAATAAAATAACACATAATTTTAAAAAGTTTTACATTATTTGACTTTGTGCAAGAGTTCTTGTATGCATGGAAGGGAGAGGGAAGAACAGAAATGTACCTGGTATGTCTGCGTGAAGTTTGCAACTAAACCTCTCTCTGTTTGACCGTTGATTAATCATCAATGTGAAACAAAGTCCCCATTGTTTGTTTTATTCTTGGAGAGAAAAATCTTTTTTCCAATAAGAATTTTTACAATCCTCAGTCTGTTAACAGCTAACTTTATGGCACAAAATTGACAAATTAAAACCTGCCATATACATCATTAAGTTGGCAGTAATCATCACCACTTTCCCCAGGTTTTGCCACTGCAGTACTCACAAAATTTGAAACTTGCTTTTTCCAGCATCTATCACAAAACATGATCCCCAGTTCTCAACATTAACATTTTGGAAAAAACATGTCATGTAGTCGGATAAATATGGTTACTGAAAATAACAACACGCATAACATATTGCAACAAAAGTAAAATAAATTATGCACACGCCACATGTACAGCACAATGCAATATATGAGAATTGGCTGATAAGCCCCGGGCTTCACACAGATATGGCACCAATAGGCCAGTTAGACACTAGCATCGTATAGTTTAACTCTAGACTAGCCTGTACCCATAGTTACAGCAAGAAGCAATCTGAAGAAAATGACCAGAATTGTGACAAAACCACTTGTGGAAATTGCATTACAATAATGCACCCACTCACTCCTCAATGCTTCATGATTTTTTGGCAAAAACTAAACCATTAAGTTGCCTCAGCCACCGTATTCACCAGAAATGGCAACCTACTTCTTTCTATTTCCAATGCTGAAGAGAACCAAGAAAGGCCATCATTTTTCCACCATTGATGAGATAAAAATAGAATAACTGAAGGAGTTCAACACTCTAACGAAAGGTAAGTTACAGAAGTGCTTCCAAGATTAGAAAAGGTTTGGCGCAAGTGTGTTACATCTGAGGGGGAATATTTTGAAGGGAACAAAGTTGGTGTTGATAATTAAATAAAGAGCCTTTAAGAAAAAGAAAAATTCCTGTTATTTTCACACTTCGCATATATAACTACAAATGTAAACAACCACCAACAATATGTAGCTTCCAAAAAACAATTTAATATAGATATATGATAGAGATCACAAACAGAAGCACATGGTGGAAATAATCAGATCTGGCAACAGAGCCACTTTCAGATCCGGCTACCAGGAGTGATGCCTTGTGATTGAATAAGGAAGTTTAATGAGTAGAGCATTTTGTCTTGTTTTTGCGAGTGTTCTATACCCCCGCCGCTCAATCCTTGCACTTGACAGTTCGGGTGGTTTCCCATGCTGTCTTTGCGACCTTGCCAAAGTAACTAGTAAACAACAACAGCTGATTACAAATATTTCTATCGTGTGTAACAACGAATATAAACAGTGTACATAGTAAATGAATGCCAATGAATAAAGAAACTAATTGTTATTATTGATGTTAACTGAAAATAACAGTGATACTGTAACGTGTAACATACATACGTATTTAAGACAATGTAGAACAACAATGCAAAATAGCTTGTTACAATGAGAGAAAGGTATAACAAAGTGATTTTCACATTGGAAAAATGAGTCGAATTTATACCTGAATAGCTTCACTAAGTAATTAATTACCTGGACATGTTTCGAAGGCATATGTTGCCTACATTATCAACAGATTTCGACTGGCCGGCCTGTTGTTGGTATTTTTTGTGGACTCCTCTCCTTTCTCTGGTGGCTGATAGATGAACTTGTAGAGCAGGTTGTCATTGGCGGGTTCATCTATCAGCCACCAGAGAAAGGAGAGGAGTCCACAAAAAATGCCAACAACAGGCCGGCCAGTCAAAATCTGTTGATGATAGGCAACATACGCCTTCGAAACATGTCCAAGTAATTAATTACTTAGTGAAGCAATTCAAGTGTAAATTCGACTCATTTGCCAATGTGTAATTATGCTTCAATGTGTACCACTTCAAGTATTTCGATTCTTTTGATCATTTATTTGAAAGTGATTTTCACCGGTTTAGAATTTTAGTGACTCAATGCATCCAAGTCTCTGTCGTCATCATTCTGGAAAGGATCATCGTCATTGTCATCATCAACAGAGTCATCATCATCAAGACACATCATTAGTGGGTTCACATTCACTGATGATTCCTTGTGCTTTTCCAATTATTTTGTGTACATGATTCACTTTCTTCTTCCTTGCCACAAAAGTCTATCCACCTCTATAATTGTTAAAGTCTTGCTGTGTTCCCTCACGTACAAACAAACACCAAAACACTATCAACAAATATAAATAACAACGAATAACAACGTATCTTGTACAGAACAGCTCAACGCATGTGTTAGGAGTTCACAAACTGAGCATGTGGTTGGAAATAGCCAGATATTGCAACGGTGCGGCATTTAGATGAATTTCCATTGTCTGACTGAGTGATCGAAATGCTGCTTTGTGATTGGTTCAGAAAGACCAACTTAACTCCTAACTGTCAAGTGCAAGGATTCAGCGGCAGCAGTATAGCTATCAAGTACAAGGTTTCAGCTATGAGTGTACTAATGTTATCTACCAACATTAACTGCTAGCTATCGAGTACAAGGTTTCAGCTATGAGTGTACTAATGATATCTACCAACATTAACTGCTAGCTATCGAGTACAAGGTTTCAGCTATGGTGTTACTAATGTTATCTACTAACATTAACTGCTAGCTATCAAGTACAAGGTTTCAGCTATGGTTGTACTAATGTTATCTACTAACATTAACTGCTAGCTATCAAGTACAAGGTTTCAGCTATGGGGTTACTAATGTTATCTACCAACATTAACTGCTAGCTATCATGTACGAGGTTTCAGCTATGAGTGTACTAATGTTATCTACCAACATTAACTGCTAGCTATCAAGTACAAGGTTTCAGCTATGAGTGTACTAATGTTATCTATCAACATTAATTGCTAACTATCAAGTACAAGGTTTCAGCTATGAGTGTACTAATGTTATCTACCAACATTAACTGCTAGCTATCAAGTACAAGGTTTCAGCTATGAGTGTACTAATGTTATCTACTAACATTAACTGCTAGCTATCAAGTACAAGGTTTCAGCTATGGGGTTACTAATGTTATCTACCAACATTAACTCCTAGCTATCGTGTACGAGGTTTCAGCTATGAGTGTACTAATGTTATCTACCAACATTAACTGCTAGCTATCAAGTACAAGGTTTCAGCTATGAGTGTACTAATGTTATCTACTAACATTAACTGCTAGCTATCAAGTACAAGGTTTCAGCTATGGGGTTACTAATGTTATCTACTAACATTAACTGCTACCTATCAAGTACAAGGTTTCAGCTATGGGGGTTACTAATGTTATCTACTAACATTAACTGCTAGCTATCAAGTACAAGGTTTCAGCTATGGGGTTACTAATGTTATCTACCAACATTAACTGCTAGCTATCAAGTACAAGGTTTCAGCTATGGGGTTACTAATGTTATCTACCAACATTAACTGCTAGCTATCAAGTACAAGGTTTCAGCTATGGTTGTACTAATGTTATCTATCAACATTAACCGCTAGCTATCAAGTACAAGGTTTCAGCTATGGGGTTACTAATGTTATCTACTAACATTAACCGCTAGCTATCAAGTACAAGGTTTCAGCTATGGTTGTACTAATGTTATCTACCAACATTAACTGCTACCTATCAAGTACAAGGTTTCAGCTATGGTTGTACTAATGTTATCTATCAACATTAACTGCTACCTATCAAGTACAAGGTTTCAGCTATGGGGGTTACTAATGTTATCTACTAACATTAACTGCTAGCTATCAAGTACAAGGTTTCAGCTATGGGGTTACTAATGTTATCTACTAACATTAACCGCTAGCTATCAAGTACAAGGTTTCAGCTATGGGGTTACTAATGTTATCTACCAACATTAACTGCTAGCTATCAAGTACAAGGTTTCAGCTATGAGTGTACTAATGTTATCTACCAACATTAACTGCTAGCTATCAAGTACAAGGTTTCAGCTATGGTTGTACTAATGTTATCTATCAACATTAACTGCTAGCTATCAAGTACAAGGTTTCAGCTATGGGGTTACTAATGTTATCTATTAACATTAACCGCTAGCTATCAAGTACAAGGTTTCAGCTATGGGGTTACTAATGTTATCTACTAACATTAACCGCTAGCTATCAAGTACAAGGTTTCAGCTATGGGGTTACTAATGTTATCTACTAACATTAACTGCTAGCTATCAAGTACAAGGTTTCAGCTATGGTTGTACTAATGTTATCTACCAACATTAACTGCTAGCTATCAAGTACAAGGTTTCAGCTATGGGGTTACTAATGTTATCTACTAACATTAACCGCTAGCTATCAAGTACAAGGTTTCAGCTATGGGGTTACTAATGTTATCTACTAACATTAACCGCTAGCTATCAAGTACAAGGTTTCAGCTATGGGGTTACTAATGTTATCTACCAACATTAACTGCTAGCTATCAAGTACAAGGTTTCAGCTATGAGTGTACTAATGTTATCTACTAACATTAACTGCTAGCTATCAAGTACAAGGTTTCAGCTATGGGGTTACTAATGTTATCTACTAACATTAACTGCTAGCTATCAAGTACAAGGTTTCAGCTATGGTGTTACTAATGTTATCTACCAACATTAACTGCTAGCTATCAAGTACAAGGTTTCAGCTATGAGTGTACTAATGTTATCTACTAACATTAACTGCTAGCTGTCAAGTACAAGGTTTCAGCTATGGGGTTACTAATGTTATCTACTAACATTAACCGCTAGCTATCAAGTACAAGGTTTCAGCTATGGGGTTACTAATGTTATCTACCAACATTAACTGCTAGCTATCAAGTACAAGGTTTCAGCTATGAGTGTACTAATGTTATCTACCATCATTAACTGCTAGCTATCAAGTACAAGGTTTCAGCTATGGGGTTACTAATGTTATCTACCAACATTAACTGCTAGCTATCAAGTACAAGGTTTCAGCTATGGGGTTACTAATGTTATCTACCAATATTAATTGCTTAGCATTTGCAACTTGAACAGATATCTCTCTCTCTTCAGTTAGTCATAAGCTTTCACGGCCAGAGTCCAAATTATAACTAGAAGAATTTTCCGGCTTGGAAGCCATGGTCTACTGGAGTTTTCAGGCCCAGACGTTCCATTCACGATTGCAGTCAACATCTTCAGTGGCGTGGTCTAAGTCTTCTCGGGAAGGTTTAGTCGCAACTGATTCGTTGGCTGAAAAAGTGGCAGTATTTATACTTAGGCTGCTCTCACGCGATTGGTCTGACTGGAGCTGATGTGTGGAGTGTTGGAGGGAGGGGTCTGCGGTCGCTGAACATGCCCTTTGGGCAGAAGGGGAACACATAATTCAATATCATAAAACAGCCGTTCTCGCATCTATGCCTTATTACCATGCTAGATTACAACATGAAGCAATAGACATTTATGTCCATCCCAATATCTTTAATAGAAAAACTGGAATCGGCTACTTGAGAACATCAAACAGGCACACACCCAACGAGATCATCCGCACCAATCAGGAGTCAAAAGCACCACCATACACCTGCAGCTGGACCAATCGCGTGAGAGCAGCCTAAGTATAAATACTGCCGCTATTTCAGCCAACGAGTCAGTTGCGACCAAACCTTCACCAAGAACACTTAGACCACGCCACTGAAGATGTTCACCGCAGTCATGAAGGAAGCATCTGGACCTGAAAACTCCAGCAGACCATGGCTTCTCAGCCCGGAAAATTCTTCTAGTTATAATCTTTATTTCTTCTCAGCAACCATGCACTAGTACAATGTGTGGAATAGGTTTCTCCATTGCTAGACAAACATTTCCTTAGCTGATATGATATGAATAGTACCAATAAGATTTCAGAGTCAATTCTCCAAATCTTAAATGTAAAAAAGGTAAATAGTTACTTCTGATAGTCCTCGCTATCTTCATGTATGCTGATATCAGATTCGTGTAAGTCATCTTCCACCACAAACTCATTCTTAACATCTTCTAGCTTCCAGCACTGCTCAACAGGCTCACTTCGGAACACAGAGTGAAGTACAGCATCTACATTGCTCTGTTAAGTAAAAAGCAGATATTACATTTGCTTAGTCTAAAATAAATGTATTTGTTTATAAATGTAATGCAATCAACAACAACTATTTCAAAAACAAATCTTGACACCAGAATATATTCAAGAATGCACATCTCCAGTTTGATTTCTAATGAGTTGTGACAAAGTTTCATGGCAACTGAGAATAGAAACCATTCAAACAAGCATTCGGTATTAATGGGAAGCTTTCCTAGCACCTGGCAATGCAAAAGGAGCATTTATATAATTTTAAACTTTCTCATTTCCAGTAAATACTCTTTCATGGACTTACACCCCCTTGGATCAGAGGCTATCAAGGTGCATGCAACTCTGCATATCCACCTCAATGCTTGCTATGGCATCAAGAAAATCCAAATGAATGCAGTGATGACAAAAAAATTGAATATTTCCAGGCAGAAATGGCTTCAGTCCATTATATCTAGTTTTGAGAAAATATGAAAGAAAAAAAAATTCTCAGCAATGCTGGGCTTCCCTCTGACTCAAGAGTTTCTGCTTCTCAACAGGCATCTGTACCCAGGTACTGGCTTGTAAGTCCTGGATTTGTAAGGGGAGGAGGGGTTTGTAAATCCTACATGAGGATGTAAACAGAGAACAAAAAAATCTCATGTGTTACTTTCACAAGACTTTCTCTACATCTATGCAACAAATTACTGTTAAAAAGCTTATGCCTCTATTAAATTCATGCTAATCGAGAAACAATTAGCAGAAATGGTCTTATTACTTGCTTCTTTGTAAGTAGAAGTGAAATAAGGGAGTAGCATAAGTTACAGTGATAGTCAAAAGCTGGTTGCTATGTGACACGAGTTCCTTTGTTTGTATGAATACAAGTTGACAAATTCATGTATGAGAAAAGTATAAGTTTTTCAAAGCTGAAACCAAAAACAAGGAATATCTCAAAAATGTTCAACTCCATGAAAAAAATGTATATAACATAAATTGTGTGTTTTAATGTGCTCTACGTTTTTTTGTATTCTAGGTTTTTATTGATCTCTTATAGTTTAGCAGTTATGTAAAATTGTGTAATATTTATCCAGAATAAAGTAGTCTTCAGAGGCCATTCCCAGAAAATTCAAGATATGCATATTATTTGTCAGGTAAATAAATACCTTTAATACATAATATTTTAATCAATATCATTAGAGCCATTTTAAAGAAAATCAAACTTTTTGAAAAAATTCCATGTAAAGGATAGTTGGGGGTGGGAAGATTTTCTTGAAAACCTTCGTGTCGCATCCTTAGAAGAAACTAAACTTAAATACCAAATTTGGTATTTCATCGACTTTTCGTTTTTGAGTTATTGTGTTCTCTCACACACACACACACACACCCACCCACCCCCACCATCACACACACACACACACACACACACCCCCCTTCTTGTGAAAATGTTATTTTAGGGTACAGGGTCCCCTGTCCATATATTTACAGTGAAATCTTGGTATCAAATTTTTTGGTGGAGTGCAATACCTTCTCTATATACTATGTACTTAGTATGTGTAGAGAAAGTAAAAAAGAAAGACATTTGTAACCAAATTTGAGCAATACAGAGATTTTTGTTACAGTATGTATTACTGGTTAGAGTGAAGTAATTAAAATACAACATCCACATAGAAGATGCTTAATATCTTTAGGTGAAAGGCATTCAATATAGAGCACTCATTTCTGCAGATACTGGTCAAACCCCTATGTGTGTAGCATTCTGGTCAATGTCTGACTTACCAAAATATTCATATACCTGGACACCAGCCTGAGTCAGCCATCAGTATGCATCACTATCTAACAATAATTTAGTCTTGTGGAGTGTTTCATGTTTAATGTTTTGTGATATGTCAGTAAAACCAGAAGATGTTGAAAATGAAGAGTGTCTGTTTTTGCAAGGTATGTTTGCTAAATATACAGTGTTAATGAACTAAACCAAAATAATTGTGCAAGATTGTGCACGTGACTGATATAAGTAATTTGAGATCGGTGATGAATGGTCCCTGGTTAAACATAACATTAAACGTGTGGGTATCACATGCTGATAAGTCGGTGTTAAAGCAAAGCAGATAGAAAAAAATGGATTAGAACATCTTTAAAACTGCTGCCTGAGTGTAGAAATATCAATTTTTAGCAGTTCATTACCAGCATTCTCAAGATTTAATGTTGCAAAAATTTGTAAAATCTCAAACTAATCACTTGACAGTGCGACATTGCGTTTTCATTAACTACATTATTGATTCAGATGAGGAAACAATCTAAATCGCGATTCTGGCCTACAACTAAGTTCAGCATGGACACCGATGTTAAAGAGCCTTAACACCTAATCCTGTACCTGCAGTCTTCCAAGGCTTATTTCTAGCAGGTGCGTGCTCAAACACAAAACATTAGCCGTATAACTGCTATAAATAGTTTTCTACGAAGTCCATGCCCATGTCTCAGTCATTTTAAATACCAGGCCATAATATCACGCAAACCAATCAGATGTTAGCTTCATTCCAGCTCTTATAAATACCAGTCTCCGCAAGCTCAATCCATCAGTTCACCTTGAAGACGAGGAAGATGCACTTCTTTGAAACGTTGGTGTCAAGCCAAGTTTTTACCTGGTTAGAAGCCCGAGAAGATTTTGAATTAATACGTCGCCAGGAAAGCTTCAGTTCTTATTTTACATTATTGAGTTATGTAGCCTACTCTGGAGGCATTTGTTTCAACTGCTCTGGTGGCTAAATGCGTAATGCAGAAAGCTGCTATACCAAAGGTCATGAGTTCGATTCCTGTCATACCGTAAACGTTTTTTATTTTTATTTTGTTCATTCCAGACGAAGTGCCGCAATACGTGGCGTACTGGCACTTGAGAAACTTATCACCGTTACTTCAAAATTCCAATTTCATATCTCAAATTACTTATTTAAGTAATCTACGTATTTCATGAAAATATTTCGGTATAGTTCATTAACACCCTGTTAATTTTAAAAAGTACAATGTTAGAACAAGAACCTATCACTTCTAATGGAAGCAGTGGCAAACATTTTCAGATGATTCACAGGGAAGGCTTATTTATTGAGTTCTTAGAAGACAGCAACAATGACCAAGAATAGAAAGAAGGTAGCTCAAAATATGATACCTGTCAATGATAAAGTTCTTTATATTCCCTTGGAGTAAACAGTGTTAAGACAAGATAAACGTTAGCAGAAATTGTCTCATTACTTGCTTCCTTCTAAGCAGAAGAGAAATAAGGGAATACAGAAGGCTAAAGCGATAGTCAAATATTTTAAAAGCTGTTTGATGTGTGAAAAATATAAGTTAGGTTCACATTACATTGCCAGTAAAACAAGAGAGAGATGAAACAAAAGTGATCCTATTTTAGAAAACTTATGTAGTTAAAAATTTAAACCAACGAGTCAACTCTACAACAAAAATGTTTATGACATAAATTGTGTGTTTAATGAGATCTAAATTTTTTTCTGCAGTAAGTTTTGTATATTTCTTATAGTTTACCAGTTATGTAAACTTCAGCTAAATTCATTTAGAATGAACAAGTCTTCAGAACCTATTTGCAGAAAATTGAAGTTACACACTTTATATGCAATATAAATATCTTTAATATATGCTATTTTAATCAAAATCAGTCATTTTTGAGAAAAACAAAATTTTCAACAAGGTTCCAGTAAAAGGTAGCTGGGATTAAGGGGGAGGGGAGGTATTTCCAAAAATCTTGAAAATACTGAACTTAAATCAGTTGGAAGATTGAATGTCCTACCAGCAAGTTGTCACAGTAGCTCAATGGTCAGAGCAACTGCACAGAGAGCAGGAGAACTGGGTTCAAATCCCAGCTGTGGCATTGCATTTTTCAACTGGTTCTAATAATATGAAAATAGCAAGTTTGGTATTTAATCAACTTTTCATTTTTGAGTTGTGCTGCCCACACACAAACGCGTGTGCATACAAACAGACACACAAACACAACAAACTTTTTGTATTCAAGGTACCGTAAAAGCGGATGAATCCGATATAGGCGGGTAATTCTGATCATTTCTTCTTTTACTCAGAAAACAACAATAAACGGCGGAACAACTGTTTAGAGTTAATTATTGCATTGTGTGTTCGGAACAAGAATACTATTAGAACACAACATTGTTGCGTCGGAACTGTTATTATTGTTTTCTATAGCAGTAGATCAGATTCAAGTGAACATGTCAGAGCGGTGGAAGAAGCTACTTGAGAAAACTTCTGTTGTGTGTTTCATCGCTTTCGTATAGCTAGGTATGTTTTAACATATTTTATTTCATTCATGTTTCTTGCGGTAGTATCAGTAACTAAACCTATTCAAGTTCGTTTTGTTTTAATGGTAGCTCGTCTGACATTAAAATTTGTTACATTGTAGGGTGAATCCGATCAGCATGGGGAAGTACAAAAAGAAAGTTGGTCCTGGCAGTAGATGTAACTACAATCCTGTATACTTAACTAACGCGGTAAAGGCTGTGAAATCAGGGAAATTAAGCATCCAAAAAGCATTGGAGCAATATGGTGTGCCATGTACCACCCTTAATGATAAAATAAATAACAAATATAAATTCAGAATGGGAGGACAAACTGCTTTAAGAAGAGAAGAAGAGAAAGCTTTGGCTGAAGGATTACTGTATGTGCCAAATGGGATTTCCCGCTAAGAGATCGAGATATCAGAAACGTAGTACAAAGCTATCTAAATAGGATAGGGAAAATAGAAAAAAGATTTACTGACAACAGACCTGGCAAGGAATGATTATATGCGTTCCTTGGAAGAAACAAGGAATTAAGTGTAGGATTAAGTGAAAATATAAAGAGGGCCAGAGCAGCTGTTACACACGCTACAGTGCGTGAATATTTTTTTAATTTAGAGACATCAATGGAGGGAGTCCCTCCATTTAATATCATTAATTATGATGAAACCAATTTCTCAGATGATCTGGGCCAAGTTAGAGTCATCGTCAAACGTGGTGTGAAACACCCAGAAAGAATAATTGATTCTTCAAAGAACAGCATTAGCATTATGGTATCAGCTTCAGCAGATGGAAAATTGTTTCCTCCGTATACCGTGTACAAGAGTAAGCATCTCTATGACACATGGCTGTTAGGGGGTATGTCTGGTGCTGACTATAATAGAAATATGAGCGGATGGTTTGATATGAATATGTTTGAAGCATAGTTTTCAGACATTCTGGATCCTTTTGTAAGAAGATTAGAAGGGACAAAGTTACTAATAGGGGATAATTTATCAAGCCACATTTCTCTACCTGTGAGTTGACAATGTGCAATTTGTTCTATTGCCCCTTAACACCACCCACTCGACCACTCAAACGTGCTTGGAAGAGTGTTCTTGACGAGTGAAAACAACATAACAAAGGTGTAGTTCCAAAATCAGAATTTCCTCGCCTTTTTAAAAAGGCATTTGATGAAATTGGAGATAATAAGAAACAGAATATCATATCCGGTTTTGCAAAGACAGAGATTGTTCCCTTCTACCCAGAAAAAGTTCTCTCTCAAGTTGTAGATGTAAATGATGATAATGGTACACAGGAAATGGAAAAGTCATGGACAGAAGCATTTATGGATCACTTAAAGAAGTCTCCTACTGGAGAAGCAGCTAAGAGAACAGAAACGGTTCGTAAGTCTCGTTTGAATGTGGCGCCAGGTAAAGGAGTGGTTGTGGAAGATCTTGAGAGTCAACAAAATGTCCACATTACATGTGAAGGAACCAGTGTAGATGAGCCAGCAGAGAGAGATGATGATGATGAAGCAGTTGAGGAAAGTGAGGATGAAACTGAAGAAATTTCAAGTGGAGAGTTTGTTGTGGTAAAATACTTGATTGGAAAGATTGAGGAAGAAGTTGATAAAGATTTGTTTGAGGTTAAGTTTTAAGAAAAGAAGAAAGTGATAACTTGAACACGCACTTCATTTTTCTAGAGACTGAAGACATTGCAGAAGTAAAGAGAAGTGAAATAATTCGAAAAATCCAATACGAAACTCAAAGAAGAGGAAGTTACGTGTTCAGAAACATAGATGATATGATTAATAAAATTGAGTAATGGACAGTTTCAATGATGAGAACCTGTTTATTGATAAACTGAGCTGTGTTTTTCTTCTTTGTGATCATATTCTGTAATCGACCTTCGGTTACGAACATGTGTTGAAATATTTGGAGTCCTACAAAATAAATATGAATATAAATGCACAATTTATATACCATTGTTCGTTGTTTCTGTGTAATTTATGAAATTATTTTTTAAAAATCACAGATGTGATCACATTCACCTATATTAAAGTTATAAAACAACATTGAATGAAAATAAATGAGTGATCGGAACCACCCACATTATGCGGGTAACACTGATCGGTAAACAATTAAATAAATATGCCACTGTTGAAGTCAGTCAATGATGATATTTATGTATCATTATTTTCAAACATGAAGGAACATATATTCCGTGCTTCACCACTTTTAACAAAATATCAATATTAATGACACAAGACATGATACAGTTTGTATTGTATGGCCACCTTCCTTGTGTGATCACTGTAGTGTTGTGACAAAGCGTAGGTCACAGGTTCGCTTCTCGCATGTAGCAATTTTTTTTTTTTTGCCTTCTCTTCATGATAATAAATCAACACAGCAGCTATTATTTCATTCTGGACATTTGATACAGTTAATAATATGAAAGTTATTATGATGCTTCTTTAAGAGTCCATGCTACCAAACACCAATATGTTGCGCACACAAGCATGGGAGCACAGAATAGTGTGCAAACACATCAGGCACGAACAGTTCTCTCTCAATGAAATAAAAAGTGCACCATAGTATGAAAAAATCTGATGTGTTCCATTCACATGACTTTCTCTACATCTCTGCAACAAATTATTGTTAAAAAGCTTATGCTTCTATTTACTTCATGCTAATCAAGAAAAAATTAGCAGAAATAGTCTTATTACTTGCTTCCTTGTAAGTAGAAGGGAAATAAGGGAGTACCATAGGTTAAAGTGATAGTCAAAAGCTAGTGGCTATGTGATTGAAGTTCCTTTGTTTGTATGGACAGGAGTTGACAAATTCCTGTATGAGAAAAGTATAAGTTTTTTAAAGCTAAAACCAAAAACAAGGAATATCTCAAAAATGATCAACTCTACGAAAAAAGTGCATTTAACATAAATTGTGTGTTTTAACATGCTCTACACATTCTGTGCGGTAAGTTTTTCTCCATCTCTTACAGTTTAGCAGCTATGTAAAATTCCGTAAAGTTCATCTAGAATGAAATAGTTTTCAGAGACTATTCCTAGAAAATTCAAGATATACATTTTATTTGTTAGGTAAATATCTTTTAATATATGATATTTTAATCAAAATCATTAAAGCCATTTTTGAGAAAATCAAAATTTTCGAAAAAAGTTCAATGTAAAGGGTAGTGGGTGGTGGGGGGAGTTTTCTCAAAATCTTTGTGTCGCATCCCTGGAAGATACTAAACTTAAATACCAAGTTTGGTATTTTACCGGCTTTTCGTTTTTGAGTTATCGTGTTCAGAGACAGATGCACGCACACACGCACCCACACACACACACACACACACACAGACCTTTTTGTGAAAATGCTTTTTTTGGATACAGGTAACCCTAAAACATATATTTTCGGTGAAATCTCTGTATAAAATTTTTGGGTGGAGTGCAATACCTTCTCTCTACACTATGTACATAGTATGTGTAGAGAAAGTAAAAATACTAAAAATACTGTTTTTAAAACATTTTTAGGAACACTTCAGGAAACCAATTGATATGACTGTCTATCGTCCATAGGGGGGCAGGATATCATAGGTAAACTGGTCTTCCTGTGCACCAGATTTGAACCCTAATGAGATAGTGATGGCTGAGGCAAAAAGAGAGCTGCACTCCAATTACCTGTAAATGGGTGAAGGACAAAAGATGGCTTCTGGTCACAAATTCAAGAAGCCTGGGATCTTGTAGCTTCTTGTCCACATTACTGCAGGGATTTATTTTGTCTACGTCCCGAAGATTGAGGGCAGTTATGCAGGCTGAGGGTTCATACACCCGATATTAAATATGTATATTTTTTATGTTTTAGTTTAGAGGATACTAGTTTATTTACACATATTTTTTAAGTTATTTAACATAAGCGTCAGTAGAATTAGGTTTTTGTGTCCATAGATAGGCCTATAACTCCAAATGCTAAAGTTATATTAATGCAACATTATGTTATACATATTCAGTCATAAAATTAACATAAAAAAATGACAGGCAGCACAAGATCTGAACCTAGGAGCTTATGAGTGGAAGCAAGGCCTTACCTCCCAGCCACCATAACTTTATTGTGATCTGTTTTCAGTACTCAAAAGTTAACCATTGCACTGTCAGTCACAGACCATTGTATAGAGTTCTTTCGCGTACATTGTGAACACAGCTTTTATGAGGATACATGAAACTCTTCGATCAATGCATGTAATCTGGGGATGACTCATTTTTGTGTCCACGCTGTGCATTGTATGTACGTATGTGCTAGAGAAAGTTACAAAAAAAGTACTAGTATTCATGTCAAGATCTAAATAGTTTTTGAGTCCACTATTTGTGTGTGTTTCATTAATTTTTTTTCTTATAATAGATAATTATTTAGCATAGATACAGATTTGGTGGTTTGTTAGAGCCCCTAATAGTTAATTACAAGGTCTTGGCTGTGCACTTCATACACAAAAGCTGTCAATATCTTAATGAAAAACACTTTACACATCTTCACAACACTGGAAATACACACATATGTGTGCACTACAACAACAGACCAACACTCTTGGGACCACACACACACACACACCCATGCATGCACACAAACCCACCCCCACCCACACATGCACGCACGCACACAAACCCACCCCCATCCACGCGCACACACACACACACACTCCCTCTCACAACTACACCACATATTCACACATATTGAGGCTAAAAACTATACTCCCGCTGCTGAATCCTCTCACTTGACAGTTAGGAGTTAAGTTGGTACATCCATAGAAAACAGATGAAAAGCTTTACCCGTTTGACTTTCTGAACCAATCACAAAGCAGGATTCTGGTCAGTCAGGCAGACAAGGGAAACGCATCTAGATGCCGCACCATTGCAATATCCATCTATTTCCAACCATGTGCTCAGTTTGTGAACTCCTAACACATGCGTTGAGTTGTTCTGTACAAGATACGTATTATTTGTTGTTATTTATATTTGTTGATAGTGTTTTGATGTTTGTTTGCACATGAGGGAACATAACAAGACTTTAACAATTATAGAGGTGGATAGACTTTTTTGTTGAGAGTGGACGCGGCTTCATGGAAGAAGAAAGTGAATCATGTTCACAAAATAATACGAAAAGCACAGGGAATCATCGGTGGATGTGAACCATTAATGATATGTCTTGGCGACGATGATGTTGATGATGACAATGACGATGATCCTTTCCAGAATGATGACAACGGAGACTTGGATGGAATTAAGTCATTAAAATTCTAAACTGGTGAAAATCACTTTGTTATACCTTTCTCTCATTGTAATAAGCTATTCTGTATTTTTATCCAATATTGTTGGAAATACGTAATGTATGCTACATGCGTTATGTATCACTGTTATTTTCAATTAACATCAATAATGACAAATTGGTTTCATTATTCATCGGAATTCATTTTCTATGTACATTGTTTATATTCATCTTTACACACGATAGAGACATTTGTAATTAGCTGTAGTTGTTTACTAGTTATGCTGGTAACACTGCAAAGTCAGCATAGCCAACCTTATGCGAAAACCACCCAAACTGTCAAGTGCAAGGATTCAGTGGCGTGGGTGTAGGTAACTCATATACCAAGTATGTCTATACAATATTTTCACAAATATTTTATCTCTTAGTGCATGAACTTCCATCAAGTATGTGCCCAGGCTTGGCCAGTTTTGGCTGTTTGGAATCAAATCCCAGCATGCTGTCTTCTATCTGAAGCTAAAACTGCTTCCAGTTATAATTTACTCCCAACATCCTCCATCTGCATGTAATCTGTCAAATTATGTGTCCAGTCTTCCTGATCACTGCATAAACTGCTAATCCTCTTACCATCATAAACTATCTTACTTGCTTTCTACCCTCCCACCCTAAGTCACGCTATTCCTGTCCTGTTTCATACCCCATTTTAAAATATTTCTTTACCCCACCCAATTTTATAGCTCCAATTATGATTTTTTTTCTACATTCAGATTCTATTTTCTGCCTGTTAGTCATCTTTTTAGTTTTTTCACTATGTTATATCTATTTTTGTTACCCCTTTGTCAAATATTGTTTAATCCAATGTTTTATAATCCCCATTGTAGCCCCATTGCCCACCACTTTGGATGCTCTATGTTATTCATTTGATGCTGATAATATACTGCTCTCTAAGTAATTGGTCATCTTTCACCAATCTAGCAGATTCCACTCCCTCCATTAGGTTGCCTTCGTACATATGCTTAGCAGAAAAATGAAGCACCTTGTTGACATTTTGCAACTAATTTTCTATATATGAGAGGGTGGGTGGCCCACAGATTTCAAACTGATGACATCTACTATAAGACTTTTTTTATGGTTATTTTCTTTCAAATCTTGAAAATTTACAAATGTTTCACCCTTATATAAAATAATAATCTAGAAATAATAAAAAAAGAAAAAGCTTCACCTTTACAAGAAAATGAAAAAATTCTTACATTATCTCATTTAGACATTATTTTAGCTGTTCCCCTTTGAAAATATGTTACTGGTTATACTGTAGTAAGCTATACTTACTGGCAATGTTTGGCTGTTAATAAATTGACGCAAAATGGCATCAGAACTTTCACACTGCTGTTTGAATTTATATGATGTATTGACCAAGCGGACACACTGATGACAAACTTGTGCAGGAAGTCCATCCCCGGAGTAGGGCTAAAAATAAAATTCAATAGAATTCATTAACTTCTGAGTGTCATAAAATGTAAATTTCTTAAAGCACACACAAGCACATATCCTGTCATTAGCAGGGTAAGCTTTCCTTCATGTCATATGAGACTTTTTTCTAAATTCAAAGTGAGTGGCTTAATTTTTCAAAGTATAACTTTACTTTTTTTTTTTTTTTTTTGTATAAGTGTTGGAGAATATTATCTTAAAATAACTTAAAGTTTATAATTCTTTGGAATTCTGCAATTGTTCTTTGGAAAGTAAACTGATAAATGAACTGTTTGATGATGCAATAACTACATAATGAACAGAAATGAAATCAGGATGAAATTCAACTGCACAAATTGCTAGGATTATAGAGGGGTCCAAGATAAATAGTTTCAGATAGGGTACCTATAGGCTATGGGTTCGGTTTTTATTCCTTTGCCGAACCACATTTCATAGTATATTATTCAGCTGTTAGGATCGCTCATGTAGTTGTTATAGAAGTTTTTCATTGTTTTTGTCTCCATAATTCATTATGGCAGTGGCTGCCAACATTGATAAAGATAATACTGCGAGATGACTACTGGTTGTAGAGACAATATGGCTACGTGACAGGAACGCAGGTTTCGAGATTTTGTCAAGGTTAGGCTACGTTAGGTTAGGTGTGTGTAAATGAACTGGATCAAAATAAGGGGTAAAAATAGAGCTTCTGAAAATCAGTTCTTGTTTCCAATGCGAAATGCACAGTCTTCTGTTCATTTTGTATGCTTGTGCAGGGCAGCCATGTTGGTCAATCGACCAATGACAGTCAAATCTAAAACTGAACTAGAATCTGCAATGTCGCTATTAGGACAGATGACTCACAGATTTTGTGAAACAAATAGGTTGGCAGTATGGTTTGTGCATTCGTAAAAATTACAAAATGAAGTGTTTTGTTTACATTTTACGATGAGTTTTATATATAAGAAACTAGCTCAATTAGAGAGGGGGCCATGACCTGAATACTTGAATTTCGGAAAGCGCAGATATAGTGGATTATTTAATGCTATGGTTAGCATGTGGGCATCAAGTTAAGCCATTGAGGAAGTTGGAGGTTCAAGTAGGTACTTTAATTTTTATGTTGTCTCCTTTGTTTGAATTTTATAATGAGCCATTCATACTTTGCTACGTTATCCAATATAATTTATTTGTACTGATAAATGTAATGTATGATTAGCATCTAGGTGCATTGGAGAATCTTTCTGTAACACTTGCATTAAACTCTTGAAGGGGTACACTTCTCCATAACTTTCAAAGGAGTTTCTAAATTACAATGTACCACACATTGATGTGTTTATGTACATATACATTACAACTGCAAGCACAGTTCACAAATTACAAAACAATATCATCATTGTCAAATGAACTTCAAATGAAAGAAAATGAACAACCACATCTTAAGATCTTATTATTGTGGAATTCAATGACCAGCACTATACCAACTCATCCACCAGTATGTTACAGCGGACTGCACTAGCCAACTGCATATGATCTGAAATCAACCAAATGGTTATCAGTGGCATGCACATCTTCAAAGAACAGGTATATCCAATAGTTTTTAATATTGTATTGATTGTGCACCAATACTGCATTCCTTCAATTACTGGCATACAAATGAGGCATTCTGAATGAAAACAGGACACACACAATCATGTTCTTTTGAATTAAACAATGATGTGCGATCCAGAAAACATCCATAACTTTGACATTTGGCTAAAGGGACAATAGGTCCCTCTCTCTAAAAGTGTTTATCACCTCTACAATCCTCCTAATTTATTGCGTTGGATTCTGGGACACCTGCACATAATACAATATTATATATATAATACATAGAAATTAATCGGAGCTATAATGTTACGCTCAGTAATTCCTTTGCAATTACTGAAAGGTTCAAAATAATTTTGAAGGAAAGCAGTCTCACCTTAAGAAGAGGTGCAAAATTTGCAATTTTTGCTGAAAGAGAAACTACTTCATGTATGTCATCCTGGAACAGCGGTAGCAACGGATCCTTTTCAGCCAAACATAGCCTACAAATAACACTGTAGCTTGCCATTCTTTTTCGGTAGAGAGGCAAGTGTAAACGTTCAAATCATTTTGTTAATCTGGTGCTTCATGGACAGCACAAAGTATCATAAATAACTGCTTTAAAACTTAGATAACCCGAATATAACACCACTTTATTTTAGCCTCCATATCATCAAAAATTAATGTAATAAATATTATTTCCTTTACACTTCATTCATTTTTCACCAAACACAAAATATATTCTGCGTGTAGCATTTCTTTATGATAAGAGTTCCATCTAGAGTTCATCGCTTGAAACACAACACCATCACAACACTAATGGAAAAGCAGAAACCGCATTTAATCATACCAACAGAACTTGCAAACCGGAACTAAGGATAAGTTGTTAGCATATAAGTTACTAACACATTTTAATAAGCTTTCTATTGAAATTTTATTTTTAATCTGAGAATATTATTTGCAATAAATATTTTAATCCATTTCTCCGTCTCCATATCAGGACTCCTATTTCGCTGGATTACTATTGGCAACATTTGTTTAAAAAAAAAAAAAAAAAAAAAAAGCGTAAATGTTTTGGGTAGATACTAGTAATATAAAATATAAATTTGTTCTGATAGAAAAGATTTTTAAAGATTACACTAATTTTATGTGCATACGAAGTAATAGAAAACATTTATATCAGCTCTAGTGTGGGTAAGTTGATTACCACATACAAGTAAAAATACTGGGAATGAAATGTACTTTTGACAGTTCTTGGAGACAGCGATAACGGTGTAGCCCTTATTACTTTGTCTAGCACGTATGTACAATGTACATAGTGAATAGTGAAGGTATTTTAGGTAATTGTGTAAATTTTATTCCACCTAAAAATTCGATGCGAGATTTCACGGGAAATACATGTTGTGAGACACTCTGAAATAAAAAAAAACAAACATTTGTTTGCTTTCTCTAGCACTTGTGTACATAGTGTACATAGTAACTAGAGAAGGGATTAGGGTAAGGGTATAGGAAAGGTGCCGATATTTTGAATTTTATGGGAATGGCCTCTGAAGACCTCTTTATTCTGGACAAGTTTTGCAGAATTTTGCATAACGGTTAAACCTTAAGAGATAGATAAAAACTAAATACACAAAAAAAAATATAGATCTCATTAAAACACATAATTTACTGTCATATACCTTTTTACTTTCTCTATACGCACTATGTGCATAGTGTATAGAGAAGGCATTGTAATGCACCCAAAAATTTGATACTGAGATTGCACCAGAAATACATGTTTTGGGTCCCCCTGAATCCCAAAAAAAAATCATTTTTGGAAAAAGGTCCGTGTGTGTGTCTGTCAGTCTATCTGTGGACAGATAGTTCAAAAACGAAAAGACCGTTGAATACCAAACTTGGTATTTAGGTTTGGCATCTTCCAAAGGTTTTTCAAGAAAATCCCCTCACTACCAACTACCCTTTACATGGAACTTTTTTCGAAAATTTTGATTTCCTCTAAAATGGCTCTAATGGTTTTAAAATATCATATATTAAAGACATTTAGATGACAAATAAAATGCATATTCTGAATTTTCTGGGAATAGTCTCTGAAAATCTCTTTATTTTGGGTAATTCTGCTGAATTTTGAATAACTAGTAAAGCATAAGAGATAGACAGAAACTTACTACACAAAATGAAGTAGATGTTAAAACACACAATTTAAGTCATGTACATTTTTTCCATGGAGTTGACCATTTTTGAGATATTTCTTGTTATTGGCTTGTTTTAAAATACACAACATTTTTCTCATACAGGAACTTGTCAACTCCTGGCAATGCAAAGAAACGGATTTCAACCACATGACAACCAGGCACATGGCTTTTGAAAGATTTAGCCTAGTGTATTTCCTTCTACTTTTCATTGGCCCAGAACCATTGTGCAGAGTGCCAGAATGTCACATAAAGGAAAACTTAAAGCCTGGGAATGTGAAACAAACTCAAAACTAAACCATGTGAAATAATTCATTAAATTGTCACAAAAATAGCAAAGAGATACTCATTCTCAACAAACAGGAGCTGAGGATATTAAATGGACTCCTTACTGGACATTGCCCTTTTAGGGACCATTTCTATAAAATGGGCAAAGTCGACGTGAATATATGTAGATTCTATTTAATAGAAAGAGAAATGGTAAGGCACATACTTTTCAAATGCGAAGCAATTGCCCAACAAAGAATAAAGTACCCAGAATTTGCTTTTTCAAATTGCCTTAATGTACCCAGGAAGATTATAGATTACTTCAGAAGCATTAAATTAAACTGGGTAGGGTATTTCAATAGATCTATTAAAGGTTGCAGCGAAGAGAAGTCGAAAGATTTGAACAACCCATCAAATACATGCAATTTAACTCATTGTATCACTGCTGTTTTAACATTTTGTTTGTGTCAATGCCACTGGTGTGCTGGCATTTCATCCCCACATAGAATCGCTGTATATGCACATCTGCAGGAGTACTTTATTGTCATCAAAATGTGGGGAAGTGCACACAGTAATGCCAATTCACTGTTACTAGCATATTTTAATTCTATGTCACATAAAATGTCCACTTTCATTACTTCTGTCCCTCATACACATTACATATCCATAGTGGGAACATCGCTGTGCCAACACTGACAGGCCCTAAGTCACAAAGCGTCACCGAGGGATGTTTTAGGAGAGGAGTGGATGGCTGCGACTGAACAGCATACTCGAGGGATGTGTGAAGAGCAAACCCCAGTGGCTATGTTGCATTTCAACATAGCACTAGTTTTCATTTGTAGGGCAGATGGGTAAAATGAATTTGTTTGGGCCGTATCTTATGCCTAATATCTTCAGCATTATGTTGGGTATACTATTTAGTGGATTCTGTAAGTAATTAACAAGTAAAACACGAGCACCCAGCTGCAGGAGAAAAACCAAATCTACTGATCATCTTTAAGCACATTTAAAAACTATTGGTCTGGGCCAGGTTTGAACCCTCAACCTTGGGATCTGAAGACCAGCATCTAAAGTACTGAGCCATCCACACCAACCTACCTTCTCATTTTTAGTTTACATTGCTAAGAGCACTAAAACTATTTTATTACAGTTATTATTATGCATTTTATATATTTATACATTTTTACTCACCATAATGTGAGTACCAATGTGTTACTGAAGAGCTTTAATAAGTTATTAGGTCTATTTTTTGTTTTTAACCTTCAATTAAGAAAATAATTTACCTATTTGCTTTTAGATGGAAAACTACCCTTCATTGTACCTTTGAAATTAATAATTACAAAACACATTATTATAATATCTTAGCCTGTACCCATTTCACTGCAGATAATGTGTTTTAACAATTTCCTTTCTTTGCTGTGCCTGGAAATGAGAGCAAGAAAGTTAGAACATGGCCAACCCTTCTTTCCCATTTTTCGAGGACCCAGGAAAGCTTCCTCAATTGTGAACACTTCCATTAAAATAGATGTATTTCAACTATGACATTCCCATTCTGGTTATTGTTGTTGGTTGTTATGAACCAGCATAGAAAATCACACTGACCTACCGCAAAAAAGCATTGAATGCAGTTAAACTTGTTGTAACGTCATAATGTTTCTTGGAATATAGGAATTAATTGCATCAATACCCATATTAGACTTTAGGGTTGAGGCATAAAAACATTGTTATTGACAGTGCAAATTTGAGAATTTTCATTAATTCTGTCTTGCTTTTTTTATTTTCTCTATTTCACATGCAGTACATAGATAGAGAACATAATTGCACTCCACTCAAAAATTTGACACCAAGATTTCACTGAAATTACACATTTTAAGGTCCCCTGAATTCAAAAAATAGCATTTTTAGAAAAGTGTCAATGTGTGTTACTGTAGTAAAACAAATTATAAATTTTCGTTTTCTCAAATTTAAAAAATTTAGCTTAGTATTTTATATTAAAAATATTTTATTGGTAATGGGATTTTATTCCTTTTGAGGATATCTAGTTTTTTAATAAATGAATTTAATTCAGTGAACAGTATAACTCAAAAACAAAAAGTCAGTAAATTTGAAATTTAAGTTCTGCTTCTTCCAAGGATGGAAGACAATGATTTTCAAGAAAATCACTCCACCCCCAAACCACCCTTTACATGGAAAAATTTTTGAAAATTTTGATCTCAAAAATGGATCTAATGTTTTTTATTAAAATACTATATATTAAAGATATTTATGGCAAATAAAATATATCTTGAATTTTCTGGAAATAGCCTCTATAGACCTCTTTATTCTGAATGAATTTTGTTGACTTTTGCATAACTGGTAAACCATAGAGATAGACAGAAACTTACTACACAAAAAATGTAGATTTAAAATACTTTTCTCACATGGTAAGCTGTAAACTCCTACCCTGCATAGAAACGGATTAAGATCTGAAATAAAAAACAACAGATTTCAAGCACATTGCAACCATCCTTTAAAAGATTTGACTATCGTTTTAGCCCTTCTACTTAAATGAAATCATTACTGCTGACATTTATCTGGATTAGCATGAAGTAGATAGAAGAACAACTTTTTAACAATAATTTGTTACAAAGATGTAGAGAAAGTCATGTGAATGGATCACATCATATTTTTTTTATTTTATCAAAAATTGCTCTAATTATTTTGATATATTAAAGATATTTACAAGACAAAATGCATTCTGGGGACAGCTTCTGAAGTCCTCTGTGTTCTGGTAAACCGTAAGAGATAGACTAAAACTTACTCCACAAAAAATATAGATCTCATCAAAATATAATTTATGTCATATGCATTTTGTGTTTCCGAGATATTCCACTTTTAAAATACTTATACTTTTCTTAAAAGAGAGCTTTCATCCATTTTTGTTTTCTTTTACTCCTGGACATGCAAAGTCAATCGCAAGGTGATGGCTTCTGTTGGTTTAGTCTCTTATTTCACTTCCACTCACAAGCAACTAAGTTATAAGACAATTTCTACTAATGTTTATGTTGATATGAACTACATAGAATAATAATCTTTTGTAAGATATTTGTTTACAGAACAGGTAGAGAAAGTTGGATTTTTAGTCTTATTTGCAGGTGCTCTCCACCACATGCATCTCCAGATGATAGAAACAACTATTGTAATACTCATTAACTGTAACTTACGGTTCGCTTCACTTCCAAACATTAAAATAACAAAATTCATGTAATTGCCAGCATTTTGCTTTCACTAATTTCCACATTACAAGGAAATTTAACATGACTTATCTGTTTTTAGGTGAACCATGCCAGCAGAGCGCAGAATGGCTGATGCAGGAAACAGTCAAATTTTGGAGGCAAAGGAAGCTTTTCAAACCTTAATGGAAATTTCCAGACTTCTTAACACTGGACTGGATCAAGAAACACTCTCAATATGTATTCAGTTGTGTGACCAAGGTATAAACCCAGAAGCGCTTGCTACGGTAGTGAAAGAGATTCGTAAAGAAGTTGCAGCAACAAGGACAGGAGATGAAGATCAACAAGTTTTGTGAACTTTTACCTCAACAAATGTTAAAATCATATCTTGTATAAATGTGTTATAGTTTCTCTTAAATTCTGCACATCAAAATAGACAGATGAAAATATGAATTAAATTGCTTTTGAATTTCACTTGTCTATGCTAAGTTTTATTGCATTAAATTTAATATAATACAGGAATTAAATCATATTGGTAGGAACAAGGATAATTACTAGAAATAAAATATCCTATGAAAGCTTTTAGAAGTAGTTGCACATTACAAATTCCCTGAATGAGGTATTTACCCGTAGCTCTTCCTCTTTGTCAGCTGACTGTAACTGAAGATCAGTCGGTCAGCAATTTTTAGTGTTTAATGCCCACTTTTACTTCTTGTGGCACCGCAGGCAATGACACATGGCACCGGTGGAATACGATGGCAGGGGAAATCAGAGAATACAGAGAAAACCACCGCAAATCTCACTTGCAGTCGCTTGGAATCGAACCCAGGCCATCCCTCTATCAGTGGCTCTATGAATTGTTGATAGAGTTTGGTCCATTTGTAGAATAAAAGTTCAGTAGACATTTCTATAGTTTTTGCTTGCTTTACAAGGTGTTCTCAATAATAAGTCATTCCATACAAAGTGTTGGGAGTTTGAAAGTCAATGTTTTCAATATGTATTTATACAGAGGCAAAAGAGCACTTAACACCTTGGGCAACAAGAAAGACATATGAAGGGTAGATTGAGCATTGGTACCACAGTTTAAAATCACATTCAGAAGCAAAATTTGCAGCTCATTTCCCCATGTACAAAATGCAATCATGTTTATCTTGATTGCTTTGTAAACAACTATGTCTCACATAATAATTAAATTTGTTATAAATGCCTTAGAACACAACTAAGGAAAAATTAAAGACTAATATATTATGCTCTAAGAATAGAAATGCATGTTAACATGTGCAAGGAAACTTAGAAACGTGCCCAGAATAAAGTAGATATATAATGAAGGACTTGAAACTTTCCTGGCACTGGTTATTAATGATTAATTAATCCAACACTTACCTAGCTGACATCTCGAGAACAAGTTATTTATAGATATATGAGGGTGATTCAAATATAAACAATAATTGCTGCATATCACGGAGCGGGGCGGTGGAGTGGGGGGTTGAAGGTAGGTGTGTTAGGGAGGGGGAACTAGCTTCACTAGGTTCTGGCGTCAGTACAGCCATGAGGAAGCAGTTCAGAGCAGGGCGGTGGAGTGGGGGGTTGAAGGTAGGTGTGTTAGGGAGGGGGAACTAGCTTCACTAGGTTCTATTGTCAGTACAGCCATGAGGGGAAGCAGTTCAGAGCGGGGCGGTGGAGTGGGGGGTTGAAGGTAGGTGTGTTAGGGAGGGGGAACTAGCTTCACTAGGTTCTATTGTCAGTACAGCCATGAGGAAGCAGTTCAGAGCAGGGCGGTGGAGTGGGGGGTTGAAGGTAGGTGTGTTAGGGAGGGGGAACTAGCTTCAGTACAGCCATGAGGAAGCAGTTCAGAGCAGGGCGGTGGAGTGGGGGGTTGAAGGTAGGTGTGTTAGGGAGGGGGAACTAGTTTCACTAGGTTCTGGTGTCAGTACAGCCATGAGGAAGCAGTTCAGAGCAGGGCGGTGGAGTGGGGGGTTGAAGGTAGGTGTGTTAGGGAGGGGGAACTAGCTTCACTAGGTTCTATTGTCAGTACAGCCATGAGGGGAAGCAGTTCAGAGCGGGGCGGTGGAGTGGGGGGTTGAAGGTAGGTGTGTTAGGGAGGGGGAACTAGCTTCAGTACAGCCATGAGGAAGCAGTTCAGAGCAGGGTGGTGGAGTGGGGGGTTGAAGGTAGGTGTGTTAGGGAGGGGGAACTAGCTTCACTAGGTTCTATTGTCAGTACAGCCATGAGGAAGCAGTTCAGAGCAGGGCGGTGGAGTGGGGGGTTGAAGGTAGGTGTGTTAGGGAGGGGGAACTAGCGTCAGTACAGCCATGAGGAAGCAGTTCAGAGCAGGGCGGTGGAGTGGGGGGTTGAAGGTAGGTGTGTTAGGGAGGGGGAACTAGCTTCACTAGGTTCTGGCGTCAGTACAGCCATGAGTGAGCAACAAGTCCCTTCATCTGTTGTGCAACACATTATCAAGTTTATAACCAACGAAGGGGTTGATTTTTAACTTGTTTAAGGGCACAATTTGGGGACATTACACTGTCGCAGAATCGAGTGTTTACTTGGGCCACACAATTTAAGGGCAGCCGAAAATTTGTGGGAAAACAAAGGTCATGCTCAGACAACATACGTGCCGTTCGAGAGCATATTGAAGGTGATTTGACGCTCAACTGTCAAAGAAATCTCATCAGAAGCTTACTATTGCCAATTGTTAAGGTCTGTATAAGCTGTCTTCTGAAGCAAAATACACCATATGTCCATCAGAGATGTCATCCTTCTCCAAGATAACACTACGCCTCACACCGCCAATTTGACCATGGACACAATGGCAGACATTCACTGGGAAACCCTTGAACACCCACCCTTCCTAAAGTCCAGACTGTTTTTTGTTCCAATCCATGAAAGAATCGCTTGGACAGAAACATTTAAAAAACAAAGACGTCAAAGAGCACATGCACAATTGCTTGGCGACACACCCTCAAACTTTTTTTTGAAGAAGGAATGTTCAAGCTTCATAAACAGTGGCAAAAATGTGTGAAGGAGGCTATGTTGAGAAATGCTGATGAAGTCACTTGTGTATATATTTAATCAAATATTTTTTAAAAAAATTGCTGTTTATATTTGAATCACCCTTGTGTAGTGATTAATTTGGTTGGCTTTTACACGCACTTCCCTTACATTAGTTCGCAGACCCGTGCCCACATCATCAGCTGTTGATCCAGGTGCCATTTGGTGGACAGGCAATGAGGTTGGATAAACACTGAGGGAGTTCAAAAACCATGGCATGTGACAGTATTATAAGATGAAAATTCTTTCCCATGCTGCTAATTCCAATGGATTCAATATTTTTACTTTCTCTATAAGAACTATGTACATAGTGTATAGAGAAGGTATTGTATTGCACGCAAAAATTTGATACCGAGATTTCACCGGAAATACATGTTTTGAGACTCCCTTAATCCAAAAAAAAGCAGTTTTAGAAAAATGTCCATGTGTGTGTATGTCTGTGGGCAGTATAGCTCAAAAATGAAAGGACTGTTAAAGCCTAAACTTGGTATTCAAGTTTGATATCCTCCAAGGATGCGACACGAAAATTTTCAAGAAAATCCCCCCACCCCAAACTACCCTTTACATGGAACTTTTTTCGAAAAATTTTGATTTTCAAAAAAATGGCTAACCATTTTGATTAAAATGTCATATTAAAGATATTTACCTGAGAAATAAAATGTATATACTGAATTTTCTGGGAATAGCCTCTGAAAACTACTTTATTCAGGGTGAATTTTACGGAACTGCGCATAACTGCTAAACCGTAAAAGATGGACAAAAACTTACTACACAGAAAATTTAGCTCACGACAAAACACACATGGATATGTCATATACATTATTTTCGTGGAGTTGATCATTTTTAAGATATTCCTGGTTTTTCGTTTCAGCTTTGAAAAATATACTTTTCTCCTACGGGGATTTGTTAACTCCTGTCCATACAAACAAAGGAACTTCAGTTACATAGCAATGAGCTTTTGGCTATCATTTTAACCTATGGTACTCCCTCATTTTGCTTCTACTTACGAGGAAGCAAATAATAAGACTATTTGTGCTCATTTTTCTCGATTAGCATGAAATAAATGGAAGCATAAGCATGTGAATGGAACACATCAGATTTTTTGAAGAAGGTTCATTTCAACTTATTTCCCTTCCAAAGGAAGCCTCCACCAGGTTTGAACCCACAACCTTGAGTGTTACAGGAAGCACTACACCATGGAGGGTGGCAGTCAAAGAAGACATTCTATATAACTAATTTATTTTTTCTAATCACAATATTTTATATTTTCTATAAGTATAAATTTTCAAACATTATCCCAATTTTGTGTTTATTAGCCTGCCTAACCCTAACACAAATATAGTCAACTGGCTCCTGTTATTTAATATAGCATGTTTGCAAGAATCTCCATATTTCAAGCCCCTTCCTTGTTATGGAAGTAAAACATCATATAGTGTTGAAAATTAGTTGAGTTGATTTTGTAACTCTACATCACTTATTTTTTATTTCGGAAAACATGTTCTTCCAGAAGCCATGTGCTTCCATTGTCAATTCCTTTGGTTGACTGCCAGCATTGCTTGCTATGGTGGTATTTCAAAATTGAAAGCGCAGTTCTTGTTTTTCCAAATATATGTGTTTTCCCAAACTTTTAATTCTGTCTTCCTTGTGATGTTTTGGGCTTCTATTTATGGTGTGTTTCTCTTTCCAAAAATGCCAAGCTACTGCGGATTAGAAGACAAAAACATCACAAGGAAGACAGAATTAAAAGTTTGGGAAAACATATATATTTGGAAAAACAAGAACCGCATTTTCAATTTTGAAATCCCGCTAGGCGATCTACTGATACAGAGGTTCATCAAACCACCATAGCAAGCAATACTGGCAGTCGACCAAAGGAATTGACAATGGAAGCACATAGCTTCTGAAACATGTTTCCTGAAATAAAAAGTAAGTGATGTAATGTTACAAAATCAACTCAACTAATTTTCAATTGTTAAAATCCACCATATATCAGTAATAATTGATATAACAAATAACTCCATGGCACAAGAGCTCACGGGGAACCTTGGCCTACTGCCCAGCCGCTGCGTCCCCATCTCGGTCACTACAGATGTCCCGGCTGGTTAATGCAGTCCTTATCACCTGAATAATTCATATAGTGTATTGTATTAGTTATATAAGTTTTTTGTTTTTTTTAAAGTATTTTAATTGCTTTTTAAATGAGGAAGTGACAAACTGAAGTATTCTTATTGTACTACAGTAATTGTGCTATAAAACTTAAGCATCAGACTCATGGTCCATCACCCAGTCATGTACTGTACGCTTGCTGGCAGTCACATATGCGTGGACGTCAAATAAAATCTCAAATCACATTAACTATTATCAGAATGAACACAAAACATACCTTGTCACAGGATTGTATCCATTTATTGTGCACCATATCAGATTTTTTGATCATGCAAGGGAGTTCCGATATTGGGTTCGTCTGTAGCATATCAGTTGTGTTGTGACAAACATGACCATGTAAATGAAAACAAACTTCGTCACTGAACAGTATTAATCGTGCATCCGTTGTTCCATCATTAACATTCCTCAAAATGCAGTAACAAAAATTTACCCAACTCTGGTGATCACATGGTGGCAATTCCTGGACAACAGTAACCTTGTATGGTTTGAGTTTTAAAAGTTTTGTTGTTTTCTATGCTGAAGCTTTTGAAATTGCAGTTTCTTGTGCAAGGTGCTTAAGATGATGTTAAGTAGGTTGAAGGGCGTTCAATTATGGGGTCATCAGCGCCCTGTATAAAAACTGTGTTAAAACCAAAAGATAAAATTGATAAAATTCCATGGAATAGGTGGTTAAAACTAAAGAAATTAAAACAACCAATGGTGGAAACCATACGGGGGACCAAAAACTAGTTGGTTTTTTTTAAAGCAGAAGTAAATAATATGTATTAAAATCAAATCCTATTACTAAAAGGTACACATGTTAAAATTAAAATACACAGCTACCTCAGCAGGATCGTGTCACAATAAATAAAAAAGGCAAGTGGGATAAGAGAGTAAAAATCCTATTTACAGCACCAGCGTCATCTGCCAGGAGCTCGTTAATGCTGTGAGAAAGGTGCAGTGGTTCGTACAAGTGCTAAAACATCACACTCTACCAATAAATGGCAGACAGAGAGGGGCAGGGTCCTTGCTCAACAGATAGCTGTGTGGGTGCCCGAGAGATTTTTGAGGTGGACGTTCTAACCTTTTCCAATTTTGAGCATTTCTGCTCCATAAGCACATGCCTGTGTACCTTTCCTTTCCTATCACAAATTGATCCCGTCTCCCTGAATCCATTTACAAACAAACCTACCCGGAACAAGCATGCCAGGAAATTTGGTTCCACATTGCCTTACAATTTCCCTACAAGATGATATAAGCTCATACATACTGCATTTGGAACAAAACTAAACACTTGTAAGCATTGCTAATGTTATGCTCGTGTGAACTGGACTAGAACAGAAGTAAGACTGACGTAGGATGCATGCACAGGGAAATGCAGTGAAGGTCACGCCTGGAATGTAATAAATATACTATACATGTGTAAAAAAAGAAATGAAATGGCATGTTATTTACAGATGCTCTTTAACTGCTGTGGTTCTCAGCGTCCCATTCTAAACTGGGCGTGAAAGACAGCTTAATTTTGTTCAGAGGCCTCTCTATCAGACTTGAGGTTCTTTTACGTGCCATAAATCTACGACACGGGACCAACAGCTTTACTTCCCTTCCGAAGGAAGCCATCATCCTCTGCCAGGTTTGAACCCGCGACCTTGGGTATATGAAGTCAGCATGGTAACCACTACACTGTACATGTGTAGGTTTCCTATGTATTCCAAATTTGAAACTATCTTGATCTCTACATAATTATTATGAATGTTAGTGTTTTCTTCTATTTCAACAAAAAATTCTACAAACAATCAAATAGCTCAGCAATGGGGAGCCCAATGTCACCCATTTTGGCAGACTTGTATAAGAGCCTTCCTCCAAATTTACAAGTTTTGGCAAAGATATGTGATGATATTTTTGCTATCATTACCCAGAAGTTGAATAAAAATTCCCTGAAACTTGGAATCTACAGGAGAACAACATAAGTAGAAGAAAACAATGTTGTGCTCTTTATGGACCTGGCCCAGAGATCAAGATAGCTTCAAATTTGAAATGCATAGAAAACCTACACATGTAGATAATTATATTAAGAAGAATGGCTGCAACCCAACTTCACATCAGCAAGTTGCCTTCAGAATTATTGACAAGCGACAGCAGATCCTAGAAATACCAGTGACAAATGGATTCAACCCTAACTCCATAAAGAGTATGCTAAAAACAAAGGAAAAACTTTAGGAAATTTTGCAAACTACCACATTAAAACCACTCTGAAACACAACAAAAATAATAATAACAATTTTATTCACCATTTAGATCATGTTATATGATATGGGTTTTCTCAAGAGAACAATAATATACAAGAGTTACATATTAATTATACAAAATTTACAATATATATTATTTACAATTCAATGTTATATAACTACTTACTGAAAAAAATGCATGTTGTAGTAGAGAGGATTTGTTTGACTTCTTTATTAAATTGTTTTATGTTAGCTTTTTCTACATTTGTTGGTAGTTTATTATATAGTTTAATACTTGAATTTGTAAGATTATTTTTAGAATATTATTATTTTCCTTGTGTTATGAGAATGCACATCTGTGTTTGTGCATAGTTCTTGACAGCTCTTAGTTTGATTTAGAACTTCGGCTGTAAAGACCTGCTAATGTAAAATGTTATATTTCCTAAATTACGGTCTACAGGCTCATTACTGTTTATTTCACTTAATAATCTATAGCTCTCTTTGAATTATAGTTGTTATATTCAGGGGTCGTGAAAGTATGACAACATTTCTGGTGCAAATGGCGGAAGGCTACATTATAACAGACATTATAATGGATACCAGCACATTGCAGAATACAGGGTAATGAAACAGCTGACTTTCTAGCCAAGAAAGGTAGTAAAATTACATCAAATTCAATTGATCCAATAAGTTATCACTCTATGAAATGAATCATTATATCAACATATAATAACAAAATTAAAGAAGATAATGTTTTGCAAACAAAAGAAAAACCATGGGAAAATTGATATAATAACGCAACCAGAATCACTACATTACCAAGAAAATCCTGTGTAGCAACTTTTAGACTCCTAACAGGCCATGACTGTCTCAAGATTTGTATAGTGAGATCTCCTCTGTGTCCTTTCTGTACACTTAAAGAAAACATGGATGGAAACCATTTACTGCGCTGCCCAACCTTTAGTCACCTGGGTTTTGTTTTGGTGAGGATCAACTTAAGGCTAAATAGGCTCTAGTTTTGGTGAGGATCAACTTAAGGCTAAATAGGCTCTAGCTTTGTCTAAAGCTGATGATTCCCGAAGCAGTTCTCAACAGCCTCCCACGTCTCCCCGGACTTTGCAGACATCAGGATCACATTCAGTACAATTGCATCCCTTGAGGCTTGCCATCAGCTGTGGGACTTCCTCTTCTGCTGACTATCGATTGTGGGTGGCGATGGTGACAAAATGTCAGCAGAGGACATCAAAGGTTGATGTCACACCTGGATCGCTTGATACACATGGATGTTGTGTCTTGATCTTCAAGTCTTTCATCATTCCATCCTGGTGTTCATTTCCTTGGCGCTGCTGTCGACTCTTCCCTCCAGGCATCAACGCGTTCTTCGACCCTCTCCAATAACACGGTAAAGTTTCTTCATTCTTCCCCCGAGTTCTTCCATGTTTTCCTCCATGCTGGCCAGTCATTCATCAATCTTTGTTGCTAATTTGTCTTCATGTTCATCATGCAATTCGGTCGTTATTTCATTTCTAAACTTCTCCATGCCAAATTCCAATATTCTCCACTGTGGTTTCCATTCCGATTTTCATTTGTATCTGCACCTTCTCTAATGAGGAATTCAGTGTTGTTATTTCACTTTCCATCCTGATTTCATTTCCTTCATTTTGGCCAACAAACTTTTCATTTCCTCCGACTCAGCATAAAAATCCCACTCCTGACACCAGTGTAACAAATGTCTTTACTGATTTAAAAGTTGTTTAAATTCATTGCTGCAAACGATTCACTTGATGTTTCAGTACATAGACATTTTACGTATGCATGCCATCCATGGCTCGTGCACCACTATGTGCTAGCACTGCAATCACAGCACAACACTGTGGCTAGCAATTGTTCCTCCTTTTATAGCTAAAAATCATGTCCAGAATGTTGAGGGAACTTGTGGAAACCAAAGCTTCCAGAAGAGCCTCACGTTCTGTTATGTTGCGCCACTCTTTCTATGTTGTTTACACATTCCAAGGTCTCAAGCTATGATAACTCACATACCAAGGAGAACATAAGAACCAGTGCAGGAGACAACACTGTTACAATATTAAAATTTTGTGGTCTAGAACATTGTATGCTTTTGTAATACCTAAAATATTTATCTAAGTGTATTTTTGTTCACTGCATGCTGAATTTGTTGCAGTAGTTTAACTATGGCTGCTTTATGGAGCTATTTTCTCTTTAACCATACTGTGAATCCAAGAGGATGTTATTTTTTCTAAAATTGATATTGATCTATTATACACTATTTTTTAAAGATTTTCAAGAATAATGACAGCTTGTTATTGATCTAAAATTTGTTTTTATCTTTTCTCCTTTCTTTTGTATGGGGATAATTTTTTCATTTTAACCCTGCTCTGCTCATATGGCCGGGACAAACATAAAAAAAATAAAATGTAAATAGCGTGTTATTTATGGATGATCTTTAACTGCTGTAATTCTCAGCATCCTATTATATACTGGGCGTGAAGGGCCGCTTAATTTTGTTCAAAGGTCTCTCTATCAGGGTTGAGGTTCTTTAACATGCTGTAAATCTACGTCACGGGACCAACTGCTTTACTTCCCTTCCGAAGGAAGCCATGCTAAGGATTTTTACACCCGAAAAAATCCATCATCCTCCGCTGGGTTTGAACCCATGATCTTGGGTATATGAAGTTAGCATGGTAACCACTACACCACGGAAGGTGACAGGGGACAAACATAACAGCTCGCATGGCATCTGAGATGCCAATACTATTAATACCTTTCAATTTAATTTAGTGATGCACATGAAGGTAACATGTACTCAAAAGTGATTCGGGAAAATGTCTAACACAAAATAACAATTATTAAGTCAACATAGACATTTAATTTGAAAAAAAGTAGGATTTGTAACATAACCGTTCTGTTACAACAAATCAAATAATTAAATTTACAGAGACAGGCCTATAATGTTTAGATAAGGGTTCAAAGGTATCATACAAAACAGGTATCCCATAAAATACAAATTACAATAATAATTGCGTCTCCCCACAATTGCAATAAATGAAAGAACATTGCACAAAGAAATGAGCTCCATCTTCAGAAACCTTGGTAAAAATACAAAACTAACAGTGAGATAGTAAAGTTGGTATTTTTAAACAATATCGTAAAACAAAGGATACTATAGCCAAGAAAGGAACTAGAACCCATTGTTGCCTAATCACAGTAGGTATAAGAAACAAATTCATAGTTACCTAGTCACTCGAAAGTACAATCAATTTTCAGTGTACATGCTGTAAGTTGAACATAATTTTGTTCATTGCCATACACCACACATTTGTTTCGCAAGCTCCAGGCAAATATACTTATTACAATTTCGTTACTTGACCACGTGTATTAGTTCTAGGAGCAACTACAATCATTACACCTTTGCCTTTTTACAAAAGGACCATCATTTGCAGATTCTGGCGTTTTCTCGGTGTCTGGAAGGATACTTGCGATATCCATCTTAAGTTTCTAAAGAAGAATTTGACCGACACCGAACCTGCAAATAATCTTCTGCCAGCTCATGGTTTACATATCCGTGCTTTCTTTTCTCATCTCTCCGTCTTCATCATCACTATAAATCTCTAAGTCACTAACTTCTTGCTCTACTAATTCAAGAATAATTTTCATATCTTCTGGAATACTGAAATTAAATCTTTTCTTAAATCCATTTGAACCCTAGAAATATAAAAAATTATGCTTAAAAATCATGTTTGTCTAAGAACTTCCACGAATAGTGAGGCTGAATGCAAAAGAAACAAAACTATCGTTATATGCGTGGCGTCTCACGGACTCCAATCACTCTTGTAAGGAAACAACCTGTTTTTTGAGCTCCAATGTAGGACTAACACGCTTGTGGCTGTGATTATATATGCATGATTAGATGATTGAAAGGTAGATGGAGGCACTGGTCAGTGGCTGTGTCCATTTTCTTATAATATGCAAAAATAACTCATGTGAAGTCTCCCAGAGCAGGGTCAAGCGAAAATCATATATATTAACCAAAGGGGTTTTAAATATTCTATTAATTTTTAATAGGATAATCTCGTATCTTATCTGTTCTAAAGAAATGTTTACCTTTTATTTCGAGGACTACTTTCTGTATTTCAGTTTCTGTGATAGGACATATAAAAATAGATTTGCTATAGTGTTTTCTCTCTTTCAAGGTTTTTATATTAGGTATTTTGGGACTGATTTAAGGTGATCTATTTATCTGCTACTTCACATACAAGGATGTATCAAAAAGTAACAGGAATTATTTTTTTCTGTTTAAACACATAGATAAAAGAATCTTTTGTAACGAAAGTTGTTTGTTTAACAGTTAGAGAGAGTCATGTGAATTGAACACATCAGATTTTATCCTAATAATTCCAAAACTTTGTGAATGACCCTCATAGCCACTACATTATTTTCTGCCCCTCTCTACAGGTAAGGGAAGCAAGATGCCTCTAACACATGTTCAAATGTAATTCAGTTTCCTTCAATATAAATTTCCAGCATCTTCATGATTTACTTTGCACTCTTTTACCAACAATAGTTATTGATTTAGAATGGAAATTGGTTGTAGAGGAATGACATTTAGGTCAAGTGAATACTTACAAAATCTTTTATTATTAGAGTCAAACTATTGTACAAGCTTTGAACAGCATGGAATGTAGACCTCTCTTCTTTTTAAATTGTTACAAAGATGTGTGTGTCTCAGCACATACACAGAAAATAAAACTTCTCCAAATATTGCACTGCCATTTGAGCATTTGTAATAAATACATTAGTCTTGTTTTGTACATGTCTATAATTCTTCCCTCTCTTTTGTCTCCTTTTCAACTTCCTGTAACCAAACAGAGAAAAAAAAGTGCTGTACCATCATGGTTGTAAAACGAAATCATTAAAATATAGATAAGGTTATAATGAACCAACTTTATTAAAAAATTCTGTATAAACAAAAAAAAATTATAAACATACATCAACAATACAGAAATAACTATAAACACAGGTATTGTGCAACGTAACAAAAGCAACCACTGCTAAAAGTGTTTTTGCAGTAGCAGATATGCTATTTTACAGTTTTCATCATGTTACCTTGCCTTTTAACATGATGGAAGCTTCTGCCTAATCACTGAAAATATTAAGTCAGTACAAAAAAATTACATTCACATGACTTTCTTTATCCATACCACTTATTTTTACTATCTCTACACGTACTATGTACATAATGTATAGAGAAGGTATTGTATTGCACCCAAAATTCCATACAGGAAATACATGTTATGGGTCCACCTGAATCCAAAAAAAGCATTTTTAGAAAAAGGTGTGTGTGTATGCGCACATGTGTCTGTGGATGGCATAGCTCAAAAATAAAAAGACTATTAAATACCAAATATGGTGTTTAAGTTTGGAATCTTCCAAGGATGTGACAAAGATTTTCAAGAAAATTTCCCCCACCCCCAACTACCCTTTACATGGAATTATAATTTTCTCAAAAAAGGCTCTTAACGGTTTTGATTAAACTATTGTATATTAAAGATATTTACATGAGTTTTCTGGGATTGACTTCTGAACACATCTTCATGCACGACGAATTTCGCATTACTGTTATACCTTAAGAGATACACAAAATTCTACTCTACAAAACTTGTAGAGCTCGTTAAAACACATAATTTGTTATATTTCTTTATGGAGTTGACCATTTTTGAGATACTCCTTGTTAATGGTTTCAGCTTTAAAATACTTATACTTCTCTCATACGGGACTTTGTGAAGTCCTGGCCATACAAACAAAGGCCCTTCAATCACATAGCAACCAGATTTAAAAAGATTTGACTGTTACTATAGCCTAGTGTATTCCTTTATTTCCTTCTACTTACAAGGAAGCAAGTAAAACACAATTTCTGCTAATTTTTTCTCAATTGCATGAAAGAAATGGAAAAATAAAGAGGTCTACAGAGCCTATTCCCAAAAAAATTCGAGATATACATTTTATTTCGGACATAAATAGCTTTAATATACAGGATTTTAATCAAAATCGTTAGAACCATTTTTAAGAAAATCAAAATTTTCGAAATTTTTTCCATGTAAATGGTAGTTTGTGCTGGGGGGATTTTTTTTTAAAATCTTTGTGTCACATCCTTGGAAGATACTAAGCCTAAATACCAAGTTTGGTATTTAATGGTCTTTTTGTTTTGTGGCTATGCTGTCCATAGACACACACGTACACACACTGGCCTTTTTTTTAAAAATACTTTTTTCGGACTCGGGGGATGCCAAAACATATATTTCCGTTGAAATCTCGGTATCAAATTTTTGGGTGCATTACAATACCTTCTCTATCCCTATGTACATTGTACATATGGGGATAGAGAAAGTAAAAATCTGATGTGTTACACTCACATGACTTTCTCTAGCCATTCTACTAACTTCTTACATAAGATTGTTGTTCTTTCTGCACCTTGCTAATCGAGGTATTCAGCACAATGTTCTTATTACTTAGTTCGTTATAAGTAGGAAGAAAATAAGGGAATACACTAGACTAAATCAATTGTCAAATGTTTTAAAAGCTGTCGTTATACGATTGTCATTACAAATTGCTTCTTTTCTTGGCCAGGAGTAGAACAAAAGAAAAACGGACACTCCCGTCTGGGAAAAGAAGTACTTCACAACTGAAACTAATAACAATGAATACCTCGAAAACGGTAAGCTCCACAAAAAAAAATATATATATTACATGAGTTGTGTATTTTAACAAGGCCTACATTTTTTGTACAGTAAGTTTTTGTCTATCTCTTACGGTTTACTAGTTATGCCAAATTAAGCAAAATTCATCCAGAATAAATAGGTTTTTAGAAGCTATTCCCAGAAAATTGAAGATATACATTTTATTTGTCAGGTAAATATCTTTAATATACAATATTTTAATCAAAATCGTTAGAGCCATTTTTAAGAAAATCAAAATTTTCGAAAAAAGTTCCATGTAAAGGGTAGTTTGGGGTGGGGGGATTTTTTTCAAAATCTTTGTGTCGCATCCCTAGAAGATACTGAACTTAAATTCCAAGTTTGGTATTTTAGCTCATTTTCATTTTTGAGTTATCGTATTCACAGACACATGGCCACACACACACACACACACACACATGGACCTTTTTCTGGAAATGCTTCTTTTGGATTCAGGGGGCCCTAAAACATGTATTTTTGGTGAAATCTCGACATCAAATTTTCGGGTGGAATACAATACTTCTCTATCCCTATGTACATTGCACATACGGGGAGAAAGTAATACGCTTTTTAACAATAATTTGTTACACAGATGTAGAGAAAGTCAGGTGAATGGAACACAGCAGGGATATTTCTATGTTGCTCATGAAGTCCGCCAAAAATGGGGAAAATGGGATGTCTATGGCTAAGCCTGAAGTTCTGTTGCTAGGTGTTCTGTGAGATGCAGAGGTGTGTGAGACGTTACAAGTGGTTTGAGCACTTCAGGCTTAGCCATGGGCAACCCACTTTTTCTATTTTTGGCAGATTTCTTCATGAGCAACATATACCCCTGCCGCTGAATCCTTGCACTTGATAGTTCAGGTGGTTTTCAAGTATGGTTGGCTATGCTGCCTTTGCGGCGTTGCCAGTCTAATTAGTAAACAACAACAGCTGATTACAAATGTTTCTATCATGTGTAAAGATGAATATAAATATGCACATAGTAAATGAATGACAATGAATAATGAAACTAATTCCTTATTATTGATGTTAACTGAAAATAACAGTGATACTGAAACGCATGTAGCATACATTGCATATTTACTACAATGTAGAACCAATTATTACAAATTACGTTGTTACAACAAGAGAAAGATATAACAAAATGATTTTTACCAGTTTTAGAATTTTAATGTCTCAATTCCATCCAAGTCTCCATCGTCATGATTCTCGGAAGCATCATCGGCATTATCATCATCAAATCATCATCACCAAGGCATAGCATTAATGGTACACATTCACTGATGATTTCGTCTAATTTCTGTGCTGTTCATATTATTTTGTGCACATGATTCTTCTTCTACTCTTGCCACATCTTTCCACAAAAGTCTATCCACCTCTATAATTGTGAAAGTCTTGTTATATTCCCTCACGTACAAACAAACACTATCAACAAATATAAATAACAACGGATAATACGTATCTTGTACAGAACATCTCAACGCACGTGTTAGGAGTTCACAAACTGAGCACATGGTTGGAAATAGCCAGATATTGCAACGGTGCGGCATCTAGATGCGTTTCTGTTGTCAGACCGACCAGAATGCAGCTTTGTGATTGGTTCAGAAAGTCAAACGGGTAAAGCTTTTCATCTGTTTTTTGTGGATGTACTGGCCTAACTCCCAACTGTCAAGTGCTAGGATTCAGCGGCGAGGGTATATAAATACATTTAACCACCTCCTTCCCACACATCTTCAAAGTTTAGTATAGGTATGTAGATGACAACAGTACCAAAAAAGTTAATACAAGGCTCTCTCAAGCTACTTAATTTACAGAACAAAGCTATACAGTTTATAATGGAGATCAGAAATGAAGGCACATTACTATTTTCTTGATGTGAAAGTTATTAGATCCCAAAACCACATCAACTTTGGGATCTACAGGAAACCTACACATTCTGAAAATTATATAAAAACACTAGTTTCAACCCGATCTCACACAAACATGCTTCTAAGCCATAGATTGGTGTACACTCCATTAACAGATGAGGAATACAAACAGCATATAGTCAACACAGCTATATCCAATGGCTTCACTAAACAAGATATACTAGATCTAACAAACATTCGCTTTTACTTGAGAAATTATCTGTATATGGTGTGAGAGGATTAGCTTTAAACTGGTTTAAATCATCTCAAAAATAGGAAGCAATCTGTAGAAATTGAATATTCTGACAGTAAAACCAATGAAATTAAAAAAGGCCTCTCTGGTTTTAAAAATATACAATATGGCATAGCTCAAGGATCTGTCCTGGGGCCATTGTTATTTACAATGACCTAGCTGAAAATGTAAATAGTCTGATAAATGTTAATGTAACACTTTTTGCAGATCTTGATAATAGGGGAAAATGAAAATAATACTAATCATCAAATATGTAATGCTCTAGAGCATATTCAACTTGTGCAAACTTGTTACTACTAAAGAAAGAAAAAACAGCCGCTCTAAGCTTCCATAATAAACTTAATAAAAATGTTATATGTCCAAAAATTAAACTGGGCCAAGATGAAATAAAGTACGTAAAATCTAATAAATCCTTGGGTTTGCTACTAGATGAAAACTTAAGTTGGGAAACACATATAGGCAGCAGCCTGACTAAAAGACTTAGTAAGATATGCTTCTTAGTAAGGTCAGTCAAATTAATGTCCAGTCTGCATATTATTAGAGTAGTTTATTTTGCATACTTTCATAGTCTATTAGTCTATGGTATTGGGGAAAATTCTAAAAACAGTATTAAGGTCTTCAGGATCCAAAAGAAAGTGATAAGAATTATGGCTGACGTTGCAACTAAAACTAGTTATAAACCATATTTTAAAAAATATTTAAAATTTTACCTTTACCATGCATGTTTATTTATGAAACACTACAGTATACAAAAGAAAACTTAAAATCCTTCAAAACAATGCAGAAGCTCATACATATAACACCAGAGCAAAGATAATGTATTTGAAATTCACATAGAACTAAATGTATGAAAATAGCTTCACATATGCTGGTCTACATTAATACAACAAACTACCCCAATATGTAAAGAACATTGAATCCCAGCTAAAATTCAAAAAAATGTTTAAATTCTTAATGGACAATAGCTTTTATAGTGTAGATGAATTTATACATCAGGAATTGGTGTAAATTGTATAATTTGTAAAAATTGTCTTTATGATTCAATTCTGTATATTATTTCTTTTTACATTTAAAATGTGTTAAATCTTATATTTCTGTATTTTAATCTTGTATGCATCTTGATATAATTTTGTTTTTTCTTTTGTCTTAAATTGACATGTCCTATAACATGTATTGTGTTTCTATGAATGAAAATAAATGCTAAACTCACCCAACAGAAAACCAATATGATATTCAGAAAATGTTCTTTCTACCCAAATACACACTATAAATTGTACAATATCATCAAAGAACATAACATTCGCTTGGCTCCAGAAAATAAATACAGCATAGAAAAATTACTCGCAACAATTTAAATCACCTTATATCACAGAACAAAAAAGGCCAGGAATTTATCAAATCAATTGCACAGAATGTGACAATATCTATTCAGGAAAAACGAAAAGAAACTTGGAAATCAGATTGAAAGATCACATGAGACACTTCAAGTACAGACGGATAAATCTGCAGTTTCACACCACTTTTGGACCACCAATCACATCACACCAAACATTATAAAACACACAGCAGAATTGGATACTTGGGAAAAGGCATTCATTATAAAACATAATTTCTAGGTCAGTCGTGAATAGATCAGCCAATAGTGGTGATAACGGGTTTCCCATAGCAAGTCCTGTAGTTTGCTTGTAGAATTTGTTGTTACAGCAGAAGTAGGTTTGTTTTATACATAGGTACGTTAATTCTTCAATTTGTGTTTCCTCATTTCTGCTGATTTTGACCAGGTTTTTAGCAATTTTGGTATCTCTCCTGTTGGGATGCTGGTAATTAAGGACAATACATCTAATGAGACCAGAACTTTTTCTGGTTTTATCTTGTAATCTTTAATGTTATCAACTAATTGGGCTGAATTCTTGATGTTGAGGCTGTCGTACTTGTTAATGGAGGTTAGTTTACTAACCATCTGGCTAATGGATAGGTTGGTGCGTCAATGTTATTTATTATTGGTCTCATGCTGTCGTCTTGTTTATGTATTTTCGGAAGGCAATACATTCTGGGTAATATGGGATTGCTTGGAGTCAGGTTTTGTTTTAGGTTTCTGGAATGATTGTTGACTTTGTGATGGCTTTTTTTACTTCCTTTATGCACGAGTTCAGTGGATTGTGTGGAACTACTTCATATTCCCCTTGTGGGATAAGTTTATATAATCATCCTTGTGCAGTATCATAATGTTGTTACCTTTGATTTTAAATATACAAAATGTTTTTCATTGAGATCTTTTATTAATTTGTACTTTCTTTTTCAGTGTTTTTGTCTTTTCCCATATCTGCCAATAATTTGCTGCATTTACTTTTGATTATAGTTTTTTTTGGCTTCAGTACCTGTGTTGCTAGTTCTATGTCTGCCATGAATTCATCTAGATTTCTGGAGTAGTTGATGCATGTTTTAAAACCATTGTTTAGCACGTTCTTTTCGGATGTTGTGAAGGTATATTTTGTTAAGTTCACAATGTTATCAACTTTTGTTTGTTTTGTCTTTTTGCATCTATTTTGAATGCTACAATTTTGTTATCAGCATAATATTTCAGTTTTTTTTTTTTTATGAGTTTTTGAGTTTTGTTTATCATTGCACGATTTAGTTCATCATGTAAGTTTATTTCCATGTTGTTCCACACATCGAAACCTAACCTCTTTGTAAGTTTCATGTGCAAGTTATGTCATGTTACATTTAACTCAAATTAGTTACATTCTTAACTTTCTATTAAATTTAAATTCCACATTAGCTTTTTCAAGTATTATACATATTAAAAGTGAATTTGTGTTTTACTTAGTGGTAAGACACTGCAATTTCACTCGAGGTAACTCACTATTCTTCTTCCTCACAAAGTTATTTTTTCTGCCTCTCCTGCACTTTTATGAAGATTGTAGGGGTATATTTCAAAGTGCAACAGAAAACTCATGATTGCACTGTTACACTACAATTTGAAACTGTTATTTTTCCCATTTCTTGGGGTAAGAAATCATTCTAATTCTTTAGTAAGTGACAAACAAAAAAGAATACAGTCAGCACATGCCCATGCACAAGAAGCTACTATTTATAGTGGGAGGTGAATGAGTGCAAATATCTATGCGTGTAACTCATTTTGTCTGCTTACTAATTACATTGTCATAGTTGATTGATGTTTGGAGGAATTTAGTAACAGTGACGGTCAAATTATATGTGGTATTAAGTTGTTGAGTTGGTTTTTTAACACTACGTAACTTACATTTTTATTATGAGGGACTAGTTTTGGAAGCCTGTGCTTCCATTTTCAACCTCACGGATCCAATTGACGTTGCTAGTTACATTTGCTTGGGTTCTCTTCTCTGGTGGCAAAATGATGAACTTCTTAACTAAGCTGTCTACTGGCAGGATTTAAAAGTTTATTAGGTGATCTTTGTTTTTCCATATGAGGATGTTTTCCCAGTTCATTGTGGCCTGATATAGTTTTTAGCAATTTTGGATTTGGATCTAGATTATGGTTTTCTTTCCAGAAGTGAAATGCCACTGCTGATTTATCTTCTTGTCTTAGATCAGGAAATATCAAATTAAATGCACAAATTGTGAAAAGTTCTACATAGGACAAACCAAAAGAAGTTTAAAAATCAGATCCAAAGAGCACTTTAGAAACCTAAAACTAAAACAAGAAAATCATAATCTAGATCCAAAAACATAATTGCTAAAAACCATGTCACACTACAATGAACTCGCAACCTGGGGAACCATCCTCATATGGAAAAACAAAGCTCACCTAATAAACTTTGAAATCCCACCAGTAGACAGCTTAGTTAAGAAGTTCATCATTTTGCCATCAGATAAGAGAACACAAGCAAACGCAACCAGCAATGACAGTTGGACCCGTGAGGTTGAAAATGGAAACATAGGCTTCCGAAACTAGTCCCTCATAATAAAAAGTAAGTGATGTAGTGTTAAAAATACCAACTCAACAAATTAATACCACATAAAACATTGTCATAAATGAAACAAGTGAGAACTGCAGCTCCTATGATAGTATAACTCACACACTGTGCATGCCTAAGTCATATTAAATATCAGCTGCTTCATGGCCAAAAAATATCATGCGAACCAATCAGATGCTAGCTTCATTCTAGCACTATAAATACATGAATCCAGACTTTCAAGTTATCAGTTTACCCTGAAGATGAAGATGATGCACATCTTTGAAATGTTGAAATCAATCCATGAACTTACTTGGCTGGAAGCCCAAAAAAATTTAGAGTTAAGTAAGAATATGAAATGCACACATTTAAAAAAGCTCATTTGAAGCCGAGAGAAAATGCCTTCATAAGCATTAGTTACAATTTCCATACCACTTTTATTTTAAATATAGTGTGTGATAAAATAAAAAATGTTAGTGTTTTAAATTCAGGACGGGAGTATCAGTTGCCTTTCATACTAACTGTAATTGTTTTACCTTTTGGTAATTTCTACCAGAGTAACTTTTGCTTTCTATAACCACTTCTTTACATCTTTCTTGTTCCACCAGAAAGTCCTTTGCGTCCCAGGCCTGGGAACCATCCTTAAACATGAATATTGCTCTGTCATCATCCACCAGATACCTGCAGCATAACAAACACAATTATATAAACATCCAATGTATCATTTAGAAACAATAGTAAAACTTTGTTAACCAGGCAGAAGTAGTTTTATTATGGAATCTTTCATGTACAACAGGAATCATTAAATTCCAGGACTGCTCCCATAAATAGGAATAAAATTACTTGGTGTAAATTTGGATGTCATCCCCCTTCAAATTAGTCCCCTTTGTTGGCTATGTACATATCCCAAGACTTCTGCCATTTTTGCAATGCATCCTGCAAGTTTCGTTCTTGAAGCTCTGACTGTGGATGTAATGATGGTTCCAGGTTTCATCAACAGTCATAAATCAGCATGAAACACCTTGCAGAATGCACATTGCCAGCCAATTTGTTGAAATGTCATTCCAGATGTGTTTTTGGTTGAATCTGAGCAGTCGGGCTATGCAGGATAATATATACTCGCTCCGTTGAAATGTCTAGTCTCAGCAACCTTACAAATTTGTGTGTGGGGATAATGTTCCTTTTCGGTGGTTTCAAGAGTTTAAAGAGGCCAAACTTCATTAAAGGACAGGGTTACGAGTGGCCATCAGTCTACAACAGTAACTGATGAAAATACAGCTGCTATGGAAATGGTCTGAGAAAAAAAGTCACGTGACATTTAAGGAAATTGAGACAACTATGCAGATTGAATCACTAGCAGTTTCCAAAATATTGTATGACATATGAGAAAAGTGTAAAGAACAGTTTTTGACAAGCGTTGTGAAGGATAGGACTGCGAGGAATTCTGCTCCACCAAGACAATACCTCTGTGCACACAGCCAATGCAACAATCCAGTTTCTGGAGTCCACAAAGGTGAAGCTGATGACTCATCCCCCCTACAGTCCTGTTTTGGCTCCAAGCAACTTATTTTTGTTCCCCACAGTGAAAAATCGTATGCATGGAAAGAGGTTTTTGAGCCCTGAAGAAGCTGTTTAGTGAACTTTTACACCTACATCAAAATAAATGCCAGAAAAGCTTTCAAAAGTGGTTTGAGATGATGAGAAAGTGCATAAAGTGTGGTGATGAATACTTTGAAAACCTACGCCAATAAGACTGGTTTTATCCAGTTTAGTTTTTGTGTATATCAAAACTTTTATAGTGACCTTTATAAATTACTTAATTCACAACTATTTTAATGTACTTTCTCTACTGTAATAATTTTCAATTAGCAGTTCAAAAAGTAATATCATTAGTAACAAAAGTGTTATTTATTTTGCCCCTTTTAGAATTTTTTTCCAACCCCAAGTAAAAATTTCCAATGCTAAATTTTAAAAAAAATCTTAGAAAACACCCCAAACCATCTACAGAAATATTGGATCTGTCCTTGGGGTATTAACGTTGGTGGGGAGTATAAGATTCCATGTACACTGAAACATGTTTATTAATGAATAAGGTTCATTTCCTCATATAGCTGCTTACCTTTCTGCCTGAATGTGGTTATTCCATAAACCAGTTTGCCACAGTTTTGTAAGCTGCTCTGTTTCTTCCTTACTCGGCTGCCCTCCTACAGTCACAAACATCATCAGTGTGCGTCCTTTCTTGGTTAATTTCAACACATTCTCAGGATTGGACATATCCATCTAAAAAATAAATTATAAGTAATTATATAATGTAAATTTAACAGTAAATTCTTATAACCTATTTCATACAGAGATGTTTGCTTAAGGTATTGTTTTTACTGGCTTTATGTTCATATTTCTTATTATACCAACCTTTAACTATAAAATACAATTATTTATAACTGCTTTATATTATAAAAATACATTAATTTATTCAATAAAGATATTCCTTTTAGCCTCTCTACATAAAATAGGGTATGTAGGTAGAGAAGATATTACACTCCACCAGAAGTACATGTTTTAGGGTCCTCTGTATCAAAAAATAAATAAATAAAAAAAAGGATTTTTAGAAAAAGACCTGTGTCTGTGGGTCCTGTAAAATACCAAACTTGGTATTTAGGTTTAGTATCTTCCAAAAATGTGACACAAAGATTTTGAGAAAAATCCCTCACTCCAAACTATTCTTTACAGGGACAAGACTTCAAAAATTTTGATTTTCTCAAAAATGGTCTCATGAGTTTGATTAAATTACTCTATATTAAAGATAGTTTACATGTATATCTTGAATTTTCTGGGAATATTTAGCAGACCTCTTTATTTTGGATGAATTTTGATTAACTGGTAAACCATGACAAATGCAAAAACTTACTACACAAAAAAATGTAATCTCATTAAAACACCCAAATTAAATCATATGCATTTCTTCATGATGTTGACCATTTTTTGAGATATTCCTTGTTAATGTTTTCAGTTATGAAGTACTTAAAACTTTTCCCATTCAGGAATTTGTCAACTTCTGGACATGCAAAGAAATGGATTTCAATCACATGGCAACCAGTTTTTTAAAAGATTTGACTATCACTTTAGCCTAATGTACTGCTTTTTACTTTCTCTACACGTACTATGAACATAGTGTATGGAGAAGGTATTGTAATGAACACTAAAATTCAATACCAAGATTTCACCAGAAATACATGTTTTGTGACTCACTGAATCCAAAAAAAAGCATTTTTAGAAAGATGTCCATGTGTGTCTGAGGGCAGCATAGCTCAAAGACAAAAAGACTGTTAAATACCAAACTTGGTATTTAAGTTTGGTATCTTGCAAGGATGCGACATGAAAATTTTCAAGAAAATCCCCCCATCCCTAACTACCCTCTACATGTAACTTTTTTTGAAAATTTTGATTTTCTCAAAAATAGCACTAATGATTTTGATTAAAATATCATATATTTAAGATATCTGCATAACAAATAAACTGTATATCTTGAATTTTCTGGGAATAGCCTCTGAATACTACTTTATTCTGGATGAATTTTACGGACTTTTGCATAACAGCTAAACCATAAGAGATGGACAAAAACCTACCACACAAAAAATGTAGAGCACCTTAAAACACACAATTTATGTCATATACATTTTTTTCATGGAGTTGATCGCTTTTGAGATATTCCTTGTTATTGGTTTCAGCTTTAAAAAACACTTTCTCATACAGGAATTTGTCAACTGCTACCCATTCAAACAAAGGAACTTCAGTCACATAGCAACCAGCTTTTGACTATCATTTTAACCTATAGTACTCCCTCATTTCACTTCTACTTACAAGGAAGCAAGTAATAAGACCATTTCTGCTAATGTTTATCTCGATTAGCATGAAGTGGACAATAATTTGTTACTGAGATGTAGAGAAAGTAAGTCATTGGAGCAATAACTTCTTTTTAAAATAAGAACTGAAGCTTTCCTGGCGACGTGTTAATTCAAACTCTTCTCGGGCTTCTAGCCAGGTAAAAACTTGGCTTGACACCAACGTTTTGAAGACGAGGAAGATGCACTTCTTCAAAACGTTGGTGTCAAGCCAAGTTTTTACCTGGCTAGAAGCCCGAGAAGAGTTTGAATTAACTTCTTTTTAATTTAAAAAGGAACGCAACTTGAGTAAAGTACAACGTGCCAGCATTCAAGTATACCATTTTACTTGAGCCCTTCCAATTCTTTAATACAGGTACATCATAGTATTTAGCTTGATATGGATGGGCAGTCCTACTTTAGCAATCTCAGCTATTCAACTTGCTTCAGTTGCCAAGTGTAGCAAAATAATTCTAGCACTAAGCAGTTAGGTAACACACAAAATGAACCTATTTTTACTTTCTCTACACGTACAATGTACATAGTGTATACAGAAGTATTGTAATGCACCCAAAACTTCCATACCGAGATTTCCCCGGAAATACATGTTTTAAGACCCCCTGAATCCAAAAAAGCATTTCTGGAAAAACGTCTGCGTGCATGCGTGTATATGTGTGTGTGTGTCTGTGGACAGCATAGCTCAAAAACGAATAGACCGTTAAATACCAAATTTGGTATTTAGGCTTGCTATCTTCCAAGGATGTGATAGAAAGATTTACAAGAAAATCCCCCCACCTCCAACTACCCTTTGCATGGAAAAATTTTTAAAAATTTTGATTTTGTAAAAAATGGCTGTAACGCTTTTGATTAAAATCCTTTATATTAAAGATATTTACATACCAAATAAAATGTATATCTTGAATTGTCATGGAATAGCCTCTGAAGACCTCTTTATTCTGCCTGAATTTTGCCAAATTTTGCTTAACTGCTAAACCGTAACAGATAGACAAAAACAAAAAGACGACTTGAAACAAGACTTAAAGAACACATGAGAGCAGTAAAATACAAAACTGACAAATCAGCCATTGCACACCACTTTTGGTCTAATAACCATGAACAGTACCTAACATACACCTTGTAAAACCCACCAGATATGCGGCAGAGCTTGGCATCTGGGAAAAAATCCATATCATTAAAAACCAATGTATTCAATTGCCACCACAAAATATATTATGGAGGTTCGTCAGTCAGCCACCAGGGACCGTCACACCTCAACATAAAACACCCTGTGGAAATTCAGTTGGAAACCATCGACAATGATGCCCACATGGCTTCAAAACCGGTCTGGAAAAATTATACGTAAGTGATACTTAAGTGATACAAACCCAACTCAAAAATATTCTATGATTTCATGATTTTATCTTTAATTTTTCGAAACAAAAATATCACAAGGTCCTAGGTCAGGGCTGATGGTGGAGGGTCCCTAGTACTGACCCTTAGGGCAACCAGATTCTCAGTTGTTAGTCATGATGTAAAACTGGGGCAATGTTGACCACCCGATAGCCTACTTTAGAGATTTTGGTAGATCTTCATCCTCTGCGTTTATTTGTCTCTTTCCTAAAAAGCTTTTAGTCAAGTGGCTCAGGCAGTGTCATTTGCAAGTCACACTGTAGATGCTGTAGGATGAAATTTCTCGTACTGTCAGTCTGACTGAGGTTTTCTCAGGGTTTTTCTTCACAATGTCACATAAATAACAGATAGATATTTTAATAATGCTTTTATTCCTATAGAATCGGAAAGAAATACATAATTCAGAAAGGTGACTACATGATTGAGGCAGTTAGTCAACAAGTTTGATAAGTAAATGTTGCAAGAAAACAATTATGAAGAATCCAAAATATGTTTCTTTCATGACAATGATGGCAAGTTCCAAAAAATATACAGGGAAATAACTCTACAATTCCAGAAGTCTTATCTTTCAATTAAAGGAATAGCATATAAAAGCAAGTATATAATAACTGCCATTTGTCTAGCACACTTCAAAAAGAAAGGATGTAACTTTATGCAGAATTAAATAATCAGAAAAAGAAACAAAAATGATCTGGCATGCTCACTGAAAAATTACTGGCAGCTGAGTAAAATATTTAATGGTTAAAAGTGGAGCTTGTAAAGTTTAGTCACAGATTTTTGACAAATACTGTGTATAGTGTATTCTAAATCATTTTAATGATTTTGTAATACCTTTTTATGTGAATACTTTTTAATATGAAGGTTTCATTTTGATGCAGTTTTCGTCTTTTGTATAAATGTGTTTAATTTTCTTCTGGTTGTTCTGCATTGTTCTTTACTCACCTGTCCAAAATCTATCTTTGGTTGTGGTCTCAAGTGTTCTGGCAATTCATCTTCTTCAAGAGGTTCATCGTCTTCCTAAAATAGAATAGTTCTTATGTTATGCACTGGATTTGTAGTGAATATGCAACAATTGTTCTGGCGAAGCTCTTTAAAAGATTTATTTCATGCAATACTCTACATAACCTAAAACACCACTTAGCTGTAGGTGGTTAGAGCCATAAATTCATTCGAAGAAAATAAGGTAAATTACCTCCCATTGCTCCAACAATCTTTCCAAGTCAGCTTCACTGTAATCTCGTATATCCTTTTTTGCCCAAGCTGGCTTCTCTTTTCCTTCGAACCTTTTAGTAAGCACATCATTCACTGCCACGATACACAGCAATACGAATACAATTCTGAACATTTCTCGTCCGTAAAACAAACTACGCCAAGGCTTGAAAACACTTAACGAAGCTCTCAAAAGCATTTAATTCCTTATGCCATTAGGTTAAATCACCCCTATTGAGTTACCCCTCATGTGCTTTTGACGTATGTTGGACAGACTGCATGATTGACACGCGTTTCTCATTTATTTTACCCTAGCCAACCTCCTTGAATGAAATGCTTTGCTTTTTGTTACTTTTTGTTTTTTTAATGCATTTATTTTAAGTCGCTTAACTGCAAGGCCTTATAGCGACTTTAAAAACATGATACAAACTTTAACACATGGGATAAACATATAACATTATATTAACTTTATAATATTTCCCAAGCTAAAATATTTAACAAATTTACATACATTGTACAGTAAGATTGCATTGTGAAGCAGTTTTACAATAATTTATCATACAATTTGGTGTATTTAAAAAACTCTATCAGTCTAAGACATGAGCTCGAATCCTTCATTGACAGCTTTAGGTTATCTGGAACCTTGAGTTTTTTAATGTAGAGTTGGTAGCGCGGGCAGTTCTCTAGTGCTGGTTACTGTTTCTTGTATTGTAGCTTGAGCATTGAGGATGATCTTCTTAAGAGAGGATGTAGGAGTGTATAAGTTTTGTATGTTCAATTCGGATTCTGGTTATGAGCATCTGGTCACGACGATTTAGGAATTTGACTGAAAAAGGTGCTGTATTACCTCTTGCATCGTGGAGCTTACTTTTGGGAGAGGTAACCCAAGAGCTTTTCCATGTATCGCGGAGAGTTCTTTTCAAATGAGCATTGACGTCTTGATATGGAATTTTCACATTTGGATTTGCACTTGGAACATTTTTGCATCTTTGGCTGCTTTGTCGGCTAAATCATTTCCACAAAGCAGCATTTCGGTCGGTCGGTCAGACAACGGAAACGGAACTAGATGCCGCACCGTTGCAATATCTAGCTATTTATTTCCAACCACGTGCTCAGTTTGTGTACTCCTATTCTGTACAAGCTACGTATATTCATTGCTGTTGTTGATAGTGTTTGTTTGTACGTGAGGGAACATAACAAGGCTTTCATAATTGTAGAAGTGGATAGACTTTTGTGTGAAGGTGGGGCGAGAGTGGGCACGGCATCTGGAAGAAGAAAATTAATCATGTTCACAAAATAATATGAAAAGCACAGAAATTAGACGGATTCATCGGTAAATGTGAACCATTAATGATATGTCTTGGTGACGATGACGACGTTGATGAAGACAATGACGATGAAACTTCCGAGAATGATGACAACGGACACTTGGATGGAATTGAGTCATTAAAATTCTAAACCGGTGAAAATCACTTTGTTATACATTTCTGTCATTGTAACAATCTATTTTGCACTAATTTGTTCTATATTGTCGTAAATACGTAATGTATGCTACATACGTTATAACATCACTGTTATTTTCAATTAACATCAATAACAACGAATTAGCTTCATTATTCAACGGCATTCATTTATTTTTACATGTTTATGTTCATCTTGTCAGGCTCACAATAGGGAAGGGAGAATATAAGGAGGCTTGTATTCTGAAATTGTAAGGGAGTTAAAAACAAAATATATGCGGGGAGTTTAAATCAATTATTGACGAAACTTGACTATCTCGCGGTAGCTGAAACATGGCTAAAAGTGGATCAGGTTTACATAAAGGATTTTGATTTTGTAGGGATAAAAGGAGATAGAATAGCGAGAAAGGGGAGGGCATCTGGAAGCATAGGCTTTTTTGTAAGGAAGGCGTTAAGTAAAGGAGTTAAAGAAACTTGGTCAAGGAGAAAAGAAATATTATGGATTGTATTAGAGGAGAAACAAATAGTTGAAAATGTTATAGGTATAGTATACAATCCTCCTCTTCCTTCGCGCTTTCATAATCCAGACCTCCTTAAACACCTAGAGATAGAAATAGAAAATTTAAATGAGGTTTTATTAATGGGAGATTTTAACATTAGGATTGGCGAAAATAATGTTATTGGAGGGAATAGCTGGATGAGTAATGATATATTAGAGGAACCTGAGAAGATTAGATACAGCAAAGATAAGATAGTTGATAAAGGCTACATGAAATTTATAGAATTCTGTGAATTGAATGCCTTTGATATTTTGAGAAGACGTGAATGGAGAATTTACGTATGTCAATAATAATGGACAAATTGAGATTGATTATGTATTATGGCCAATTAATATGGGGTATATTTTGAGTAATTTTAAGGTACTAAATTTAAGTTCCAACAGTGGACTTTTTCCATTGATAGTAGACATAAAACGGTCTATAATTTAAGGGAGGAAAAGTGTAACATAGAAGAATATAGTAGATACAAATGGAAGGAAGAGCATTGCAATAAATTTAGGCAGACACTAAATTCTAATTATGGCCAGATATGTCAGTGTGAAATAAGTTTTATGATAAAAGAACAAGAAATTTAAAGTGCTATGAATATTTTAAATATTATTATGTTAAGGGCTGGGGAGGAAATGAAAATGAGAAAGAGGGTTTACAAAAGAGATAGGGCTGGTTTGAAGAAGAATGTAGAGCAACTAAAAGACAAGTTAAACAGCTGATCATAAAGTGAAGGGAATTAGGAAACATAAAATTAAAGAAAGACTATATGCAAGAGAGGGATTTATATAATTCATTACTGGAACAAAAGAAAATAAGCTGTATGAAAAAACATGAAAGTAATTTGATACGAGTCCTAAATGAAAATAATGCAAATGAGGTATGGAAGGTTATGAAATCAATGTAAAATAAATATATAACAAAACCAAGTATACAACCAGGAGAATTGATGGAATATTTAAAAAAAAAAATTATGGGGGGGGAGAGTAAAGATGATATAGGAACTTGGGAAATAGGTAATAACTATGTAGATATACTCGATGATATAACAAGTGAAGAGATAATTCAGCAGGTGAAATTAATGAAGAGAAATAAAGCAACTGAAATAGATGGAATCCCAGCAGAGTTCCTTAAGGAATGGTGCACTGAAATAAATAGAGTTAAGGTTCTAGTAGACTTATTTAACACAATTAAAGTGAAGAGTTACATACCAGAAAAGTGGAGGAAGGCAATCATACATCCAATATACAAAGGCAAGGGTAGTGTTGACAAACCAAACTACTATAGAGGCATTGCATTACTATCAAATGTAGGAAAAACTTTTACTGGTATTATGGCAAGCAGGATACAAACATGGGTTGAAGAATATAATATCCTCTCGGAACTTCAGATGGGCTTTAGAAAAGGGAGGAGGATTGTTGATAATTTATTTATTATAAAAAAACTGGTAGATAAATGCTTGAAAGACAAAAGAGGAAATACATGGATTTTGTGGATTTAGAGAAAGCATATGATCGGATAAAGCTTCCATTGCTGGGGCATAAGTTGTTGACTAAAGGAGTGAGTAAACAAACGGTGGACACCCTTAGAGCATTATATAAGGAAAATACTTTTTGTATAAGAGTGGAGGAAGGGGTTGTAAGAAGATAAATCCAACAAGAAAAGGCCTTAGACAAGGATGTAAGTTAAGTCCAGTCCTATTTAATGTATATATAGATGATGTATTAACAGAAATTGGGAGAAATAATAACTCTATAATTAATAATCAGATTCCATGATTACTGTTTGCAGATGATCTAGTTATAGGTGCAATTACAGTGAATGGCTTAAAACAATTCTTGTAAGCATAAAATAACTACTGTAAAGAATGTAGTTTAAAAGTGAACCAGGACAAGACGCAGATTGTAGTGTTCAAAAAGGGGGGGGGGAAATTGAGCAAGTATGAAAGATGGAAGAATAAGAATAAAAAGAGTACAGGGTAGTGAGAGAATGTATTTATCTAGGAGTTAAAATTGACAATGTTGGCAATTGGGGAAAACAAAATAAATTTGCATTGGCAAAAGGAAAATGAGCTTTATCAGTTATTAGAAGCTGCAAATACAAAGTACCTAATATAAATATTAGATGGTTAGAAAAAGTGTACAATATTGTGGTTGAGGCCAAAATGCTATATGCGATAGAAGTATGGGGATTAGAAGGAGGATGGGACGTCATAGATGGGGTGCATAGGAAATTTTGCAAAGAAATACTTGGGCTACCCAATGCAACTGTTAGGCAGGTAGCACAAATAGAACTGGGTAGAGTGGCAAGCAAGGGAAAGATTATGGAAAGGACATTGAAATTTTGATAGAGAATATTGGAATTGGAAGGAAGGAATTTGTTAAAACAGTGTGTAGTATATCAACAGAAAGGTTTAAATAACAAGGGATGGGTAGACTGTCTCAGAAATAACTTGGAAAGTGGTGGTTAGGGGAAATGTGGAAAAGAAGAGAAAATAATATGAATAACTTCTGGAATTTGGCAAGGAAAAGATTTGAGGATATAGAAATACAAAAAAATATTTAGTGAGATAGCTGAAAAGAGATCTTTAGTTTTCTATATACCAATGGAAGACTCATTGGGGAAGAGAAAAGTACATAGATGTGACAAATAAAGAGGAGCGAGAAGGTATTGCATGGCTGAAAGCAGGAGTATGGAGATTAAAAGATTTAAGGAAAGGTATTCCACAAAATCAAACCTATATGTGGCGGAAATGAAGATGTGGAACACATTTGATTTAAATGTAAAGGGACTGAAGTTTGGAGAAAAGAGTATATTAATAATAAATGATTTAAAATGGATAGAAATGTAGCACCAGTTGAAATGTTTCAAAAAGACAGTAAGAAGATTGGCTAATTCTTATACAGAGTGAAAAATAAACTGGTGTTTTTTTTTTTTTTTTTTTGGTAGTGTTTAACGCCCGCTTTAACTACTAATGGCACCGCAGGCGGGTAAACTGGTGTGGACAGTAAATAGACAAAATGGTGTAATAAACTAGAATTAATAAACTATTGTAAAATATGAGTATGAGCGGTAAAGAGCCAGGGCTGAACACCAGTCATATTCACCTGTATAAAGCTTAGCATAAATAAACAAATATTCATCTTTACACACTTAGAGACATTTGCGATCAGCTGTTGTTGTTTAATAGTTACTCTGGCAACGCCGCAAAGGCAGCATAGCCAACCTTACGCGAAACCACCTGAACTGTCAAGTGCAAGGATTCAGGGCGGGGGTATAAAATATATGTCCATTATATAGGTATATTATTATGTAAGCTACATAGTTTAAAACTGGTTTTTTTTTTTTTTTTTTTTTTTTTTTTCCTATTTCTAAGACTAATTTATATGACGACGGTCTGACGAGTTTGAGATTCTGACAGCCCGGGTGCTTTCTGTTGTTTTCGTCGGTAACCATGGCAACGGCATAGTTGTAATGTTGTCCTACTCTTTAACTATGGCAGCATGGGGCTAAGAGAAATCAGCCCGGGAGTCATAGAATGTATGGAGCGGAAACTCTTGCTGTTATTCTTTCTGTAACAGCCACAAGGTTGCTGTTAATTATTGTAAATTACTTGAATGCACGATTGTTTCCATAATGTTTAGAGCATTTGAGTAAATTTGTACAACAAAATGTTAAGTTTAAGTACATAAAGGGTACCCGCAGTGAAATCGTTTGGCTTCAAACTGGAGATATGAAGGATGGAAATGGCCACTCCGATTTCAACCTCCGATGACGCGTTTACCTGAAGTAAGAAAAGGGAAGGGATTTTTCTTGTTTCGGGGTTGGCCTTTGAGGTCCAATCACAGTAATCAGTTGGCTTGGTGATCAGTTACATGCAACACAGCCACGAAACAACGAAAGTTTGCGAACAAACAAGGGTTTTGTTACGCTCGCTAGGTTTGTCCAAAAAAATGGAAATGAAATCAGCAGCCGACCATAGCCTGAGCTTTACATGTTCGAGTTCAATTCCAAAGTAAGATTAGAGCTTCTTTTACTAAAAAATGTGATCTTTTGTTGTACGAAAAAAGTTTCCTGGTTGTGTGGATGTGAAGAACATAAAAACGCGTTCTTCTGTTTCGGTGTTTGTTGTTCGGTGGTGGTGGTGATGATGCGTGGACCAAAGACGGTATGTGTGACTTAAAACATCTGCAGGAAATAATAAAAAAAATTATGGTTCTTTTAAGCCCCAAACTAATTAAGTCAGTTTTCAGCTCAAGAAGTTGTACAATATTATAACAAAACTTTTCATATTATTGGCTTCTATAAACACAAAGAAAGAAATACCAACCTATTTTTAAAAACCTTGGCACCAATGCTAGTCACAAAACATAAAAATACCATTCTAATTGGAGACTCAAATATTAATGTTTTTGAAAATAGCAAAAATAAACTATTATATACAACACTACAGAGCTATAACTATGAATTATGCAACAAAAAACTACCAATTAGATTAACAGAAAATACTGCAACACCTATAGACCATGCCTACTTAAACATATCTAACTATAATTACAGAATTTTTAATACAATTAATGACTTTAGTCATCATAATTTGTTAGTGTTAGAAACCATACCCCAAAACTTGAAAAAAAAAAATTGTAAAACAGAGGGAAGTAAAGTATAATTATCAAACAAAAATAGACTTTGCACAACTAAATAATTTTTTCCCACACAACCGATAAACCCACTTTAACAACAAACATAAATGATGCATACCAATCAATTAAGAACTTTGTTAAGTCAGGATTAAAAACTGCCAGCAAAACACATAGAAAAGTTTCAAAACCAAATTCTAAGTTAAATCCATGGATCTCAAATCAACTTCTGGAAGTAATTAACCAAAAGAACTTTTACACAAAAACTAAAGCTTCTAATCCATCCCATGAAATAATATAGGAGTACAAAGCATTCAGCAAAGAAGTAAATAATTAAAAACGAATATTAAAGAAAGAATACTATTCTAAACAAATAGGAAAAGGAAAATACAATAATATGTGGACTGTTGTAAAGGAAATTTTCACTAATTCTAAAACAACACTTCCTCCTATAGCAGAAATTGAGTACGAAGGAAAAAAGTACACCAAAAATGATGAGATCTGTGATGAACGCAATAAATATTTTGTGCATGTAGTGGATAATGTGGTGAAATAGGAAATGGTGATTTATTTATGGACGCTCTTTAACTGCTATGGCTCTCAGCGTCCCATTATAAATTGGGCGTGAAAGATAGCTTAATTTTGCTCAGAGGCCTCTCTATCAGGCTTGAGGTTATTTTACTTGCCGTAAATCTACGACACGGGACCAACGGCTTTACTTCCCTTTCGAAGGAAGCCATGCACCCGAAAAAAAAACATCGTCCTCCACCAGGTTTGAACCCGCAGCATGATAACCATTACACCACGGAGGGCGACGTAATGTGGAGATGGATCTCCCTCCCCCATATGTAATAGTCATACAAGTCAGTACAATCATTCTTTAAAACCAACAGATACAAAAAAAAAGTGGGTAAAATAATACAAAAACTTAAAAAAAACAACAAAATAATGCATTTAATAATATAAGTTTGAAGAATTGTCACTATCATCTAGCACCCATACTTTCAGATCTAATTAATCTTTCTCTAAATAGTGGCACAATGCCTGACATGTGTAAACTTGCTAGAACAGTACCAATACACAAAAAAGATGACAAATCTTCTATGAACAACTATAGGCCTATAAGTATTGTAGCCGCTGTTTCAAAAGTTTTAGAATCCGTAGTAATACACAGACTTGTAAACTTTCTAGAATTGATAATTTTTTTATTTAAATTCCAATATGGATTCTCGCCCAAACACAGCACAGAAGCAGTAGCACTTGATGTAGTAAACCTATTGCAACAAAACTTTACATAACAAACAATTTGCATGTGGACCTTTCATTGACCTAAATAACGCGTTTGACACTGTCAATCATGAACTCCTCCTTTAAAATTAGCACAGTCAGGAATAAGAGGAATTTCCTTGAACTGGTTTAGAAGCTATCTCCTTAGAGCACAATATGTCAGCCAAAAGAATTATTCCAACCCAATATTAATAGTAAAGCATGGAGTTCCACAAGGTACAGTATTAGGTCCAATTTTATTTATCTTCATTAAGGATATAGGAAATGTATAACTAATAGATAAATATGTCTATTTTCAGATGATATTTTTCTATTTTATGAAAATAAATCTGAATTACAGGTAATGAATGATATGCAAACTGACCTTACAACACTACAGACATGGTTCACAAACAACAACTTAATCCTTAATGCCAAAAAAAAACAAAAAAAAACTAAATATAATATGCTTTTTCATAAACCCTCTAGACCAATTACAAGTGACATGTCAATTAAGATCAAAGGTAATGTTATAGAAAGAGTAAACAATTTACATACCTAGGGCTAACACTAAACTCAACTGTGACATGGACATACCATATTGAACAAATTATCAGCAAAACAAACTCTATTATTCGCATATTGTACAGACTAAAAGATCTAGACTTAGATAGTAGTTGTAAAAGAAGTCTTTATTGTGCACTCTTGCACCGCAATTTTCTGTATTTAAATGCAGTATGGTCCAATAACAATAAAGAATAGCTAAACCGCTTAAAATTCCTACAAAAGAGACCTATTAAAATACTTTATGGATTTAATATTTTAAATCCTTCCGTATAGAAGTATTTAAGGGAACAAATATACTACTATTTTCCTATCTCTGTAAATATAGTGAATCTTTATTCGTGTACAAAACTGAAAATAACCTCCAGCTATGTACCAACTCTGTAATCAAATACAAAACAGGTATTCACTCCTACAAAACTAGATCAGCCAAACACATATGTATAGAATCAGTTAACTCTACCAAATATGGAATAGCAAGTATATTACATAGGGCCACCAAAACATACAAGTCTACCAGTTAACATTAAAGAATCACTTAACTTATCCCAATTTAAAACATGCTCTTTAGATACCTACTTAAACAATAGTGTAATTCCTAAAAATTTGACAACAGAAAATCCCTATGGTTTTTTTTTTTAAATATTTCATTAAGCTTAATCATACACCCACGCAAATTACGTTAAAATCGTGTGTATATATAAAAAATTTATACTTATATACTCCTTTTTATTTGTGTTAATGTGTTTATTTTATTGTTTGTATTTTGCTTACCGCCTCACTAAAGGGCTGTCCCTACCTAGAGCAATATGTTCATTGGGACATTCTATGTAAATAAATAAATATATATATATATATATATATATATATATATATATTACTATTATTCTGCAAGAAGGGTCTTCGTATGGAGTTCTAGTTAAAATGAAAGGTAATTACGCAATTGCATTTTTATTTTTATTCTTGGTCTAAAAGGTCTTCTTCATTTTAATGCACTGAGCCCGCATCCCTCAAGTTCAAGATTCATAAGCCGCTAATAGTAAAAAGTTAAACAGTTTCCTTCTACAGCATTGCTCAAAAAAAGAGAAAATAGAAGATGCTCATAGTGCTGCTGTTAATAAAATATTCATGGAAACTTGGTCAGTGTAGTGTCACGACTGAAAGTACCAGTAGATGTGACAATAGCAATAATTTCAATGCATGTGATTCAAGATGATTTGAAAACAGTGAATTTGATAAATCAAGCAATGGTCCCGCTAAATGGGCTATAAACAATACAACGCAGACTACGTAGTAAGACTCGACGAAATGTTGAGTGCAGAAGGCGACAGTATTCAGATACCTTTCGCAATCACTATTAAGTCGAACTTTAATTAATGGTGAAACGCAACCTTATCGTGGTCAGTGTTTTTTAAAAGTAAATACGCAGTTTACTGTGGTCTCTGTAGCTCTTTGGAAACACATCTATCTTAGCTGCAGAAGGTTACAAGGACTGGACAAACCCAAATCAACGTATGAAAGAACACGAAGATTTCTATGAACATAAATGTGTAATTGCAACTGTTAGCCAGAAAAAAATGTGGCTGAAAGAATTGATAGAGCCTTGCTACTTCATACAGAAGAGGAGGGAAGCTCTAAATCGTAAAGTAGCAACAGTAAAGTTCCTCGCTATGCCGTTTAGAGACACAGATGAAAAGTTTGGTACTACAATAGTGGAAATTATGTCATGTCATTAGAACTGATTGCACAGTTGAACCCATTTCTCGCCGAGTATATAAAGTGATATGGAAATAAAGGAACTGGCACAACATCGTATTTGTCATCACAAATTTCTGATGAGTTCATTAAAATAATGTCCCTTTGGTGTTAAATGTTATAGAAAATGAAATAAAGGCAGCTAATACGTGTCTATAATTTTAGATTCTACTCCTGACATCGCACGTACAGATCAATTAGGATTCAACATTCGATATGTAACTGAATGTGGCTCACCAGTAGAAAGATTTGTTAAATTTCTGCCTAACTGTAGCCATAAGTCTGAAAGCCTAGCAACAGTTGTGATGGAAACTTTGAATGAACTAGATTTTCTTATTAAAAAAGTGCCGTGCTCAGTCCCTTGATAACACTAGTAATATATATTCAGGTCTTCAAGCATGAATTAAAGATTTAAATCCCATTGCTCGGCTTATTCTGTCAATCTTGTTGGTTCTTCTGCTGTGGGATGTTGTATGCCCGCAGAAAACTTCTTTTGTGTTATTCAGGAGCTATATAACTTTCTCTTAGTGTCTACAAACAGGTGGAAACCTTTACTATCTCGTCTGAAACCAAACTCTACGGCGTTAAAAAGTCTTTCACAAACAAGATGGTCGGCCAGGTACGACGCGTGTAGTTTATGTTGTTCTTGGTTAGAGATCCAATCTGACGCAATATCTGACGACAACGACAACAACAACAGGAATAAACCACTTACTCGTTCTGAAGCTGCAACGTTTCATTATACACTCCAAAATTTGGAGATATGCTTTACTGCATTATTGTGGAATGATATTTTAGAAAGATTAACAGTGTCGGCAAAACGTTACAATATTTTAAGTCTGAATTAGAAGTTGTCATCAATGTTTACAATTCATTAGTAACATATTTTGAATGCAAAAGAGGTATTTTGATCTTTAGGAGAAAAAAGCTAGGAACCTGTGTGGTGAAGATACATACAATTACGACAGGGCCGGGAACCGTAGACGTAAGTTGCAACTTGGTGAGCAAGGAGAAAATGTGTTTTCTGGCAGAGACAATTACAGAATAATGTTTTCAATGTTATTATTGAGAGGCTGTGTCAAGAACTCAAACGTTGATGCGATGCGTATGAAGGATTTTTTGCTAACTTTGATTTTCTTACTAAGTTCTGGGAGTTAGACACAAACCAAATTTTCGAACGGGCTCAAACTTTAGGAGCGTCTTCCTCGGACGACATAGAGGATGAATTCGACAATGAATGCATTCACCTTCGATGCCATATGAGTGAGGACAGTTTAGATAAGAAACATCAGTGCTGTATCTGTAACAAAACACTCCATAAAAAGCCCTCTTGGATGTTTTCCCCAATATTCGTGAAGTACTACGTATATTTCTGTGTGCACCTAAAGCAAATTGTTCGGCAGAGAGATCACATTAGGGTTCAAGACAGTTAAAAGTTATCTTCCTTCAACAACGTGCCAAGAGAAATATAACGCTATGTCAATTCTTTGCATCGAGTCTGATGTGCTTCGTCAGATCGACTTCGATGTGGTTAATCCTTTCTCAATGAAGAAAGCACGAAGGAAATCGTTTACTTTTCAATTAAAAAGCATGTGTTTTTATTCCAAATAATTATTTTTTTCTTCTGAATTACAGCTTTCATTTAATTTAAAACTAATTTAAAATCGTAATAACCTGTGTAATAGCTGTATATGTAGTTTGGGGAAAATTGGGGGCGGAAAATGTTAGCTCTGCCTAAGAGTGGCAAAATACCTAAATCCGGCCCTGGTGGTAGCCATCCAGGTTACAGCACATCCTTTTTTCCCCCTTACTTTGTAGTTTTATTGATTACTCCGTGAGTTTTTTTTTATTTATTTATTTATTAGCGATAGAATTTCGTTGCGTTTTTTATTCCTCGACATTCAGTTTATGCGTGTAGTGATGAGCTGTTTGATTTTGTATAAATAGCTTTTTTAGCATCGAAACATTTTTCTCGCCTTAACGAGGTACAATTTTGAGTTTTCATGACATCTTCGGTGGACCTCGTAACGGCAGGAGATCATAGTGCAATTCGGCGAGAGACTTCGAGTATAGGGGAAGTCGTATAGGGCTTCTCCACAAAGATTTCATTTACGAGCTGATTAAATGCTACATCAGTAAAGATAGGGTCCTTGCCTAATTAATTGTTAATTGCAACTTGAGTTGATACTTATAAAATATTGGATCAAAGTTTTTCCTACAGTTAGGAAAATCGACGAGATAATTACATTCTCTGAAAAAGTAACCACATTATTTTTCTTAATATTTTGCTAACGTAATAAAAGAGATTTATGATATAAACGGAAGAATATTTGAGATAATTTTATTATTTTGGCGCTGTTAGTTAATTCGCCAGAATCGTAATCGCACTCGTTTGAAAACGATTCATTGTGTTCTGCAGAGAAGGCTAACGTTCACGCTACTTTCAATTGCTGTTTTGGAAGTGTAATAAATAAAAGGCAAACTTGTTCAAAGAAAATGTCTTTTTTCCAAACTAACTTCTACACCAGCAACAAATTAGAATCCAAAAACCTCATTGATTGCTCTGCCGACTAGACCAGCCGAAGCACGACCCAGTGACCTACCTACCAACCGCCATCCCGGGTCACACATGGCTCCCGAACAATGGGGCGAGAAAGGAACTGGCAAGGGCAGCCACCAATTGTACGCCAGAAGAGCGAGCTTCAAAGCGTTGCAGCAACTTCTAGGAATCTTCAGCAACCCCCAAACACCGATAACTTCCCAAACCGATCAGAAAGTGATTTTTTTATCAGTGAAAGGTGGTCCCTGTAGATACCTATTTTTTTCTAGGCGCTAAAAATTCCATCCAATAATTAAGCAAGAAGAAAACGACGAAGAAATAAAAAGCAAACAAACCTAGCGCAAGCCTAAGCAAATACAGGTAACTGATAGCCTCTAAGAAAAGTGTATATTTTGGTGTAAACTTTGTTGTCATTTGTAATTACTGTTAAGTGTCCGCTTTACGTGTTCTTGAGAGGCGGAGTTGCGAAGATGGATGAAAGCAATAGTAATGTGATTGAGGATAGGCGAGGGTGACGCAAGAAGAGAGCCAAAATACAGACAACAGGAATAACCAGATTTTAGAAAAAAATTCTCCTTTTGAATGCGGATTTGATCCAATAAGATCCTCACGTTTACCCTTCTCTTTACGATTCTTTTTAATTGCCATCATCTTCTTAATTTTTGATGTTGAAATTGCATTAATCGACAAACGCACAACCTTCAGTTTAGGAAATAATAAAAACTGTAATTAGGCATTTCCAAGGAACATATATAATAATCTAGTCATTGCTAAGCCTAAGGACTTTGCAACTGTAATAATTTGTTCTGCTATCCACGTTCGACTCGAAGGAAAACGAACCGAACAAAACCTCCTTAGGATCAACTACCTCCCAAATTCCAAAGAAAAGTTCACACAAGTTTTCTGGGGAAGATCCTGAAATTCATAAAATTCCCCGTACAGATAATATTACAGGAAGTAGCTCCTTCAGCTGCCACAGTTATTTTAAGAATGGCGATCCCTGCATAAATGTAGAAAATAGTAGATACAGCAATGAGAATAATAATATGCATTTCACTTACCGGTTTGTAAATGAGAGAAGAAATCAGTTACAGAGAGCATATGGTGGTAATAATGGACCAATGACTCAGCGACTGAATTATTTGCTTTGCTTACCCAGGAGTGTTCTATACTTTAATTTGTATAATAGAAGAAGCAGTGGCGGCCGGTCTTTAGGGGCACAAGGACACATGCGCTCCCTACAACAATTTCAGCCAATAATTTCTCCATTATATTATTATTAGGTGAAATGCTATAATCTATAACGCATTTTGTATAAATTTAAACCTACTACGCACACTAGACAGTTGTGGTGAAGATGCCTGTCGGAAATAGTAACCGGCCTCTTTTCTGACACAAGCGATTTTGTGGTCATCCTATGCGCACGCGTAGAAGAATTCAATGCTTTCAGATGTAGTTAATTTGTGTGTGAGGGGCTCAAGGGGCTGAGAGGGGAAGGTTCTCTTAGGACACGAAAGCCTCTTCGGTCATTTGCTGTGCATGCGCAATGAGAAAATAAGAACCGACAATAAGCAGAAGTTAAAGTTTGAGTCAAAGTCCTGACAAAAATATTTAGCCAAAGGTCTCTTCACGTGTGAGAGTAATTAATAAGAAACATTTCTTAAGTTTGAATGTCTTCTTATTTGAAAACAAAGTTGATCAATAAACCTCCCGAACGAAATATACAAACAGAAGCTTGTGTGTAAAAATTTACAATGTTGGTACTTGATATTCTCTCCTTCCTGTCAAGCAGACGACAAGGTACGCTCGCGCGCCAACGCTCAAGGCGTACAAGTAGTGTGATGTGTAATTACCCTAAGTTTACTAGGAAATAGATTCGCGATACATTTGAAACTTTACTTGAAAGCAGGAAAAGGCAAAATAATCAATAGTTATTGAAATTATGGACGTGAACAAACAGTAAAATGGACCTTACTTGAGAGAGGTGATTAGTGGCTAGTGTTGTGAAAATGAGTGCTAAGTTACAATATCCATCTCAAGAGTGATGAAGTGGCGAAACAGCGCCTTGAATGTATTTCACGTGTTAATGAAACATAATCCGAATGCGCTGGAGAATAATTTGGTGAAATTAACTGCAGAATAATATTGACATTTATCAGTTGCCAGCGTTCAAAGAAACGGCAGTGTTAAAACTCGCCTTAAGAGGGAGAATTCTAAACACTATTACGAAAGATAGGCGATGGTTTGTAAAGTTTACAATTGCTTATTAAGAAAATGCTTAAGACATTAATATGACAATCGCGATCTACTTTACTTTAAGGGTAGTTTCCACAATTTTCTGAGAGAAAAGCGAGCTTTGTTTCTGAAAAGAAACATCGTGAACGTTGTAATTGACATACATAAGGTATTAAAGTTGCGTAAGGTAGTATTGAAGACTGGAAACTTAAACTAAGTGCAGCAGCTGTTAAGACGAGCTCTGCACTAATTTGCAGCAGGGTCATCTCTCTGATAATGTTGTTGACATATGGTAAACAGTGAAGGTGACGGTTCGTGTTCAAATTTCCCGGAACATGTCGCGTTCAGTTTCTGACCTAAATCAAAGGGTTATGGAAGTATTTTTTCAAGCATAGGATCGAACGATGGACTTCATCTACAAACAGAAAGGTTAGTGCTAATACACAAATTAGCATTTCATTTCTACTGATAGCTTTTGGTATCCATCCTTGATCTAGGGGTATCATGCTAGCCTCTGCTTCTCAAGGTCGCGGGTTCAAACCCGGCTGATTTTTTTTTTCAGGCGTAAAAAGCCCTTCCTCCATTAGGGAAGTAAAGTCGTTGATACCGTGTCGTAGGTTTACGGCACGTAAAAAGACCCTCAAGCCTGATAATGATTAAGCGGTCTTTCGCGCCCAAAATAGAAGGGACGCTTAAACTCGTAGCAGTTAAAGAGCGTCCATAAATAACATTCAATTTAGTTTTAATTTTAGTCAATCTTAAAATTGTACCCTACCAGAAAATTTGGCCACGAGCCGCCACTGAGAAGAAACTGTCGCTTTAGAGCAACGGTTCCCAACCGGTGTGCCCCGGCACCCTAGGGTGCCGTGTGATTAGCTAAGGGGTGCCGCGAGATATTGAGATAAAAAAAAATACCTTCTACTGAAGCCTTAAGTTATGTAAGGTCTTGAAATAAAATAAGTCAAATCAATTACTCTCATGCACGGTAGATGGCGATAGTGGTCGATTCATTTCAATAATTCAGTTATACTAGTATCCCACATGGCATTACAGCTATACCCTGCCGAACATTCCCGAGACTACTCGCTTCCTCACGAACATTCCCGAGACTTCGACAGATGAATATATAAAAGTGTACGCCGCTTGGCGCTTTCAGTTGTCTTCCTCGCGTTGATTCACAGTGTTTAGCTATGGATAAGTTCATTGTTAAACGTAAACGCCAGGACAGTGAAAGTGAACAGTCGGCTCCTACTGCTTGCTTTAAGAAGCCAAATCTTACAGTTTCTCCCGGACCGTCGAATTCACCACATAAAGAAGACAAACGAAAGAAAAGAACATACCAGGACAGTTACTTAGCGTATGGATTTAAGTGGAATAACAACGAGGAAAACCCTATCCCTATGTGTTTAGTTTGTGGCGACCACTTAGCAACGAGGCCATGGTACCTAGCAAACTGAAGCGGCACCTTACAACAAAGCATCCTAGTGTGTCACAGAAAAGTGTAATGTATTTTTCACAATATATTAGAAGGGGAGAAGAAAACAGCTGTGCGAATGGTAAAGAGAATGACCATAGGTGATACTGCTCTTGAAGTCTCATTTAAAGTAGTAGAACTGATAGCTAAAAAAAAGAAACCTCATACTCTTGGAGAGGAAATCATTGGCCCTGCGTGTCAAGTTACAGTTTCAACAATACTTGGCGAAGGAGCAGCTAATCAAATTTCGAAAGTTCCTCTGTCCAACAACACAATCAGCCGCAGGATATCTGGAATGTCATGCAATATCAACGAACAAGTCACGGAGAAAATAAAAATTTATAGAACATTTGCTTTGCAAGTAGATGAGAGTCCCGATATTGGTGACAAACCGCAACTCCTTGGTTTTATCAAATATATTGACGAAAAAGATATTAGTGAACAGTTTTTGTTCTGTAGACCGCTGGAGACTACAACCACAGGCCATGATATTTTCGTTTCTATTAATTCCTATCTCAATGACCATGATCTTTCACGGAAAGACTGTTGTGGTATATGTACAGATGGTGCACCATCTATGTCTGGGAAAATTAAAGGTTTTACTGCCAGAGCTCTCAATGAAAATCCATCCATTATTATAACTCACTGTTTTCTGCATAGAGAGGCATTAGTCGTGAAAGCGTGTAATGAAGATTTTGCTGAAGTGTTTAACCAAGATGCGAAAATGGTGAACTATATGAAGTCTCGACCTTTAAAGTGCAGAATTTTTGAACAGTTATGTCGCGCAACGGATGCAGCTCATACCTCTTTGTTATTTCACACAGAAGTAAGGTGGTTGTCGCGGGGTCGTGTATTGAGCCGGTTTCTCGAACTTAAAGAACAGCTAAAAACTTTTTTTAAGGATGAAAATCAAGACACATTTCATGAGCTCTTACTAAGTGATTCTTGGTGTTTTGAACTATCGTATCTGGCAGATATTTTTCATAAGCTGAATGAACTGAATGTTTCGATGCAGGGTCGACATGAAATAATAATCTCCTCAACCAATAAAATGAAAGATTTTAAAAGAAAACTTAGTTCTTGGAAGTCTGCAGTTCAAAAAGGAGATTTGTCGAACTTTCCATCTCTTCTTAATGTGGCAGGAGATAAAGATCTGGGTAAACTGAAAGACCGCATTTGTGATCACTTATCAAGATTGCAACTATTTCCACTTCGAATCTCGACTGGGTTGTCTCACCATTTGATTTCGTAGATAGTGCAGAGGAAATAGATTTCACTGCTTGCGAACGAGATGAATTTATTGATCTTTGCGCTGATTCCACACTCAAAGGTAAGTTCACCAAGAGTGAGGCGTCGGTGGCTAGTTTTTGGCTTCAACGGAGAGAGGAGTACCCTAACCTAATGGAGAAAGCAATTAACGCACTTTTTCCCTTTTCAACATCCTATCTATGCGAGCAAGCCTTCTCTGCTATGGTGACAATAAAATGCAAAACAAGAAATAGACTGAATAACCTTGAGGATGATTTGCGTGTTTCACTGTCAACTGTAAGACCCGACATCACATATCTGTGCTCTAAGCATCAATCACAAGTTTCACATTAATCATTAATCGAACAAAATTTATTGATGTATTTTTACTCAGTGATTGTAGTAAAGTTTACTGTATTATGTTATGGTGTACGTTATTATTATATAATATTTCAATAAATTAACATATTAAGCTTAATTTTCTTTTAATTCAAGGAAGGGTGCCCCTGGTGTTTAATGTTATTCCCAAGGGTGCCGTGAACTTCAAAAGGTTGGGAAACTGCTTTAGAGGAGGGACAGGCACTCGCTTTGAAAGTAGTAATAACCCACCTCTGCCGTGGAAAGACGCAGTAGAAAGCTGTTGTTTTACATTGGAGGCATAGCAACGCAGTAAGAAGTTGCATACATAAAGCACTTGTAATAAAAAAAAACAGGAAAATCATTTCTGCTTGTGACCTTTGCTAAAAGGCCAAAAGCTTAAATTTCAAGTACGTTATATTGCCACGAGATTTCACCGGAAATATATATTTTGTGACCCCTGTGTCCAAAAAAAAAAAAAAAAAGTATTTTTAGAAAAATGTCCGCGTATGCCTTTGAGCACCATAGCTCAAAAACGAAGAATCTGTAAAATATCAAACTTGGTATTCAAGTATCTTCCAAGGATGCGATACGAAGATTTTCAAGAAAAACCTCTAACCCCCAACTACCTTTTACATGGAAAAAAATTCGAAATTTTCTATTTTCTCAGAAATGACTCTAATGATTTTGATTAAAATGTCGTATATTAAAGCTATTTACATGACAAATAAAATGTATCTCTTGAATTTTAGGGAATAGCCTATGAAGACATCTTTATTCTGCATGAATTTTGCGGAATTTTGCATAACTGCTAAACCGTAAGAGATAGAAAATAAATTACTGAACAGAACACGTAGAACTCATTAAAACAATTTATGTTATATACATTTCTTTTTCGAGGAGTTGACCCTTTTTGAGAAAATCCTTGTTATTGATTTCACTTTTAAAATATACTTCTCTTATGTGAGGATTTGTCAACTCGTGTCTATATAAACAAAGGAACTTCAATCACATAGCAACCAGCTTTTCAAACAATTGACTATCGCTTTAGCCTATGGTATACCCTTATTTCCCATGTACTTACAAGGAAGCAAGTAATAAGACCATTTCTGGATTAAAAGAAGAATAAGCTTTTTAACAATAGTTTGTTGCACAGTTATACAGAAAGTCATGAAAATGGAACACATCAGATGTTTCTTTCCTCGTTACTCTGTAGGTTTGTTGATTGATTTTTATTTTCTCTAGCCGAATATCATACAGCTACACAAGGTACTGTGTTCTACCAATAAAGTCCATGTCGGAATTTCACCGGAAATGTATGTTTTGAGGTCCCCTCAGTCCGAAAAAGGCATTTCTAGAAAAATATACGTGTGGGTGTGTCTGTGGACAGCATAGCTTAAAAACCAAAAGACCTTAAAATACCATACTTGGTATTTAAATGTGGTATCTTCAAAAGACGCGGCACGAAGATTTTCAAGAAAGTCCCCTCACCCCTCACCCCTAACAATGGAAAAAAATGATCTTCTCAATAATGGCTCTAAGGATGTTGATGAAAATACCGTGTATTAAAATTGTGTACATGGCAAATAAAATATGTGTCTTAGATATTCTGAGAATAGTTTCTGAGGATGAATTTGCGTAGCTGGTAAACCGCAAGCAATAGGTAAAAACTTACTACACAAAAAATCGGATATGTTCAATTCACATGACTTTCTCTACATCGCAGTAACAAATTATTATTATTATTATTATTATTATTATTATTATTATTTATTTGTTGTAGCTTAACGTCCTTTAACCTGATTGGTCATATCGGATGATGAATGAATGAAATTGGTGAAATGATCTCGGGGTCCATGGAGCTTAAAGTTACTCGACATTCGTCTTCTCAGGATAAGAGAAAACCTCGAAAAAAAAAAATCTTATCCAGGTAACTCACTCTAAGCAAGATTCGAATTCCCGACCTGTTGAATATGAAGCAGACACGCTACCACCACATTACCCAGGCGGGCAAAAAATTATTGTTAGAAAGCTTATTCTATCTACTTCATGATAATCGAGATAAACATTACCAGAAATTCTCCTTATCACTTGGTCCCTTGTAAGCAGAAGAAAAAGCTGATGTGTTCCATTCACATGACTTTCTGTACAACTCTGCAACAAATCATTGCTAAAAAGCTTTTGTTTCTATTTATTTCATGCTAATCGAGAGAAAATTAGCAGAAATACTCTTATTACTTGCTTCCATGCAAGTAGAAGCGAAATAAGGGAGTACCATAGGTTAAAGTGATAGTCAAAAGCTGGTTGCTATGTGACTTAAGTTCCTTTGTTTGTATGGACAGCAGTTGACAAATTCCTGTATGAGAAAAGTATGTTTTTCAAAGCTGAAACTAAAAACAAGGAATATCTTAAAAACATCAACTCCACGAAAAAAAATGTATAGAACATAAATTGTGTGTTTTAATTTTCTCTACATTTTCTGTGCAGTAAGGTTTTGTCCATCTCTTACGGTTTAACAGTTATGCAAAATTCCTTAAAATTCATCCAGAATAAAGTAGTTTTCAGAGACTATTCCCAGAAAATTCAAGATATACATTTTATTTGTCAGCTAAATATCTTTAATATACGATATTTTAATCAAAATCGTTAGAGCCATTTTTAAGAAAATAAAAAATTTCGAAAAAAGTTCCATGTAAAGGGTAGATGGGGGGGATTTTTCTCAAAATCTTCGTGTCAGATCCCTGGAAAATACTAAACTTAAATACCAAGTTTGGTATTATACCAACTTTTCGTTTTTGAGTTATCGTGTTCACAGACACTTGGACACCGGACACACACACAAACACGGACCTTTTTCTGAATTTTTTGGTTACAGGGGTCCCTAAAACATATATTTCCGTTGAAATCTCGGTATAGAATTTTTGGGTGGAGTGCAATACCTTCTCTCTACACATGTACATAGTGCGTGTAGAGAAAGTAAAAAAAATCTGATGTGTTCCATTCACATGACTTTCTCTACATCTCTGCAACAAATTATTGTTAAAAATCTTATGCCTCTATTTACTTCATGCTCATCGAGAAAAATTTAGCAGAAATAGTCTTATTACTTGCGAAATAAGGTAGTACCATAGGTTAAAGTGATAGTCAAAATCTAGTTGTTATGTGACTGAAATTCCTTTGTTTGTGTGAACAAGAGTTGACAAATTTCTGTATGAAAAAAGTTTGTTTTTTAAAGCTGAAACCAAAAACAATGAATATCTTAAAAGCGATCAGTTCCATGAAAAAAATGTATATAACATAAATTGTGGGTTTTAATGTTCTCTGCATTTTTTGTGTAGTAAGTTTTTACCTATCTCTTACGGTTTAGGAGCTATGCAAAATTCCGTAAATTGCATCCGGAATAAAGTAAGTTTCAGAGGCTATTCCCAAAAAATTGAAGATATACATTATATTTGTCAGGTAAATATTTTTAATATATGATATTTTAATTAAAATCGTTAGAGCCATTTTTTAGAAAATCAAAATTTTCGAAAAAAAGTTCCATGTAAAGGGTAGTTTATTGTGGGGGAATTTTTCTCAAAATCTTCGTGTCGCATCCCTGGAAGATACTAAACTTAAATACCAAGTTTGGTATTTTACCGACTTTTCGTTTTTGAGTTATCATGTTCACAGACACACGTACACACGGACACTCGGACATACACACACGTACCTTTTTCTGAAAATACTTTTTTTGGATACAGGGGACACTAAAACATATATTTCCGGTGAAATGTCGGTATCGAATTTTTTAGTTGAGTGCAATACTTTCTTTATACACTATGTACATAGTGCTTATAGAGAAAGTAAAAACCTATTGTGTTCCACTCACATGCTGTCGTCTAGCTGTTCGGCAAACAAACTTGTTATTCAAAACATTAATCTGTTATCTACTTCATGTTAATCTTGATAAGCATAAGCAGAATTGGTCTTATTGCTAGCTCCTTATACGTAGAAGGGATATTAGAAAATGCACAGGCTAAACTGATAGTCTCGTCCTTTAAAACCGGTCGCTATGTGAAACAATTGAAATTGCAATCTCTTTGCTTGCCAGGAGCAAACAAACGAGAAACGAGAAGAAAGATGTCTTCCCGTATGACAAACGCTTAAGTGGTTAAAACTAAACGAATAATCCGGAATATCTCGAAAACGATTAACTTTACAAAAACATGCATGTGATATAAACTAAGAGTTTTAATGAGATTACATTTTTTGTATATCCTTTACAGTTTGCCAGTTATGCAAAAATCATCCAGAATGAAAATGTCCTCACAGGCTATTCCTACAAAATTCAAGATATACATTTCGTTTGTCATAAAATACCTTAAACAATCTTTTAATCGAAATCGTTAAGCCAGTTTTGAGAAAATCAAAACTTTAGAAACTTGTTTCATGTAAAGGGTAGTTTGGGGTCGTTTTTTTTTTGAAAAACTTCTGCGAGTTGAGCGGATAGCTGCCATGTTCATTGGACCACAAAAGGAAATGAAGCATACGCAAATTTTGCCTAACCCACTTTCTCACCTTGCTATCTCTCATTACATTTGCACTGTAAATCTCTTTCAGCTGGCTTAACATTCCGTATTACGAAACCATTCATTGGTGAGTGGGATCAGAATTGCCTTCAACGATAATTAACAACGCAAACACAACATGATCCGGTTGTAACGGTGTCAATGGACCTGAAAACCGAGGAACTGCAGCGTTGTGACTTACTCTCCGGGCACGTCTCGTATCTTGAAATTTTAGGGGGCCAGAAATCTTCAGTAAAATTGCTGGTTGGGCTATGTCTCTGGTTTTGGGAGCAGGAAGTGTCTTCCCCCGCCCTCCACTGGTATACGGCATTCTTGTTTAATGGCAGGATCAGTGTTGTCAACTCTTGGTGATGAAAAACGGCTAAAAGTGACTGCCAAAAATTGATAGATAGAGCAGCATCTTAACTACATCATCATTATCAGGTTTCATCCATTAATGTTTACTTTCTCTACATAATACGTGGATAGAGAAGGTATTGCACTCCACCCAAAATTCGATGTCGAGATTTCAGCGGAAATACACGTATCCAAAACAAAAAACACAGTTTTAGGAATAGGTCCGTGTGTCGGCGTATGTGTGAACACAATAACTCAAAAACAAAAAGTCGGTAAAATAAGAAACTTGGTATTTGATTTTAGTATGAGACACGAAGATTTTGAGCAAAACCCTCCTCCGCTCCAAACTACTCCTTACATGGAACACTTTTCGAAAATTTTGATTTTTTCAAAAATGTCTCTAACGTTTTTGATTAAAATACCGCATATTAAAGATAGTTACATGACAAATAAACTGTATATATTCTTGGAATAGCCTCCAAAGACCTCTTTATTCTGGATGGATTTGCTGAATGATGCATAGTTGGTAAACCGTAAGAGATAGACAAAAATTGACTAAACAAAAACTGTAGATCTCGTTAAAACACATAATTTATGTCATATGCATATTTTTCGTGGAATAATACCGTTTTTGAAACATTCCTTGTTATTGGTTTCAGTATTAAAATACCTTTCTTGTACGGGAATTTATCAACTTCTGGTGCTGCAAAGAAACGGATTTCAAGTCATGTGACTGGAACACGTAAGAGTTTTCTCACATCGCATCATAGTGCACCTCTTTTTGATATTTTAGCGATTATAACTTAAAAATGAGACAGTGAAAGCTAGAATGTTTTGAAAATTGGCTCAGTCGCTATGAAGAAGGCCTGGAAAACTCTTTTTTTTTTGGGAGGGGGACATAGTCTAGTGTAACAATCGTTTCAGATTTAGCCATAAAAGTTAAAATTAGTTCCACATGGTCTCTCCATTCTGTGATGGCCTTAGTGACTTTCAAATGGCAAGTAGTTTGTCTCATAAATACTACTTGAGCTAAAACAAAATATTCAAATTTTGCAAAAAATAATTCACGAGGGAGAAAGGGAATAATGTTCGTAGCAGAACCTTAAAAACCAATGACATTTTTAGCTTAAATGGTTTTCGCAATAGACATAAAGAAACATTAATTATGTCGCCAGGCAGATTTGCAAGCACAGTGTGTGAGTGAGAGCGATATATCAAACGAGTGGGGATAGCGACCTGGCAACGCAGAGCACGATAAACATATCATTCGCAGCAGAGTAGAACTCTTCCTATTTGAAAAACATTATAGGCTTGTTTTTTCCCCCTTCTTTTTTCAGAGCACAGGAGAATATAAGCGTGCATTGCAGCCATCGAGTTAATGCAAAGCAGTTCAGTTTAAATTACATGATGAATATGCAGCTTTCTGTTACAATGTCATATTTAAGTTGTGCAGAGGTAGGAACTTATTCAGTTACAAACAAAGCGGAGATTCACTCTAACCATTTTGCACAGCAAAAACGCAGGTAAATTATGCAACTTGGCCAGGGTGTTTGTTAAATAGGTTAGATTTCAGGCTATAAATATTGGCTAAACTATGATGCCACAAAATATCTAAGTTAGCAACACTGGACAAAATCTAAAGCAGTGTGCTCAATGCTGTGAGAGTCTTAGTTTCTCGGAAT